>JANAVB010038171.1:0-95676 GCA_029216955.1 Iris pallida
GACGTGATTGTCTTCTTCTGTGAGATCGTTTGTGATGGCCACGCGGAGCGAAGGTATCTGTATCTCGAGAGGCAGTACTGCTTCGCTCCCATAGACCAGGGAGAATGGAGTGTTGCCTGTTGGGGTCCGTACCGTTGTGCGGTAGGCCCAAAGGCATTCGCCAAGCTTTTCGTCCCAGTCGCGTTTGTTGGATGACACGACTTTTTGAGTAGTCTGATGATAGTTTTGTTGAATGCCTCGGCCAATCCGTTTGCTGCCGGATTGTAGGGGTTGAGGCCACGTTTTGAATGCGATTCTTGTCACAGAACCTGCTGAAATGTGGCTGATAAATTGAGGACCATTGTCATGGATGATTCGCCGGGGTACCCCGAAACGGTAAATGACATGGTGTTTGATAAAGCTGACCACCCTGGAGCTTTTACTTCTGCTAGTGGGACTGCTTCCGCCCATTTGGAGAAGTAATCGGTGATGGCCAGGATGAAGCGGTGTCCTCTCGATGAAGGAGGGGTGATTGGCCCTACAATGTCCATGCCCCAGGCTTCGAATGGCCAGGAGGCGACTGTAGGATGTAGAGGTTCAGATGGTGTATGTATGAAGTCTGCATGAAGTTGGCATGCATGGCACTTCTTAGCATATTCCACTACGTCGGCAACCATGGTGGCCAGTAGTAGCCCATACGTCGCAGTCGATCTTGCAACTTAGGCCCTGGTTGGTGAGCTCCGCAAGTTCCGTCATGAGCTTCTCGAAGAGCTTCGGCCGCTTCTTCGTTAGACAGGCATCGAAGGAAAAGCCCGTCGAAGGAGCGTCGGTACAGCATTTTAGTGGCTGTAGTAGTAGAATCGAAGAGAGCGTCTCCTGACTGAGACGGCTTCCTTGGGTCCTCTGGAAGGATTCCGTAGACAGCAAAGTCGATAAACGGGAACCTCCAATCTCGGACATTAACCCCAGTGTTTGTCGGCATGGCGTGAGCCATTTGCAGACATAGGTTGTTTCTGGGACAAATCAAGTCTCGGCCAGTTACCGTGACATAGTGTTGAGTCCCAAGGGGCGCGGCCAATGAGGCTGCGAGGCCAGCTAGAGCGTCAGCCTCCAAGTTTTGTAGGCGGGGTACATGTTCGATGAAGAACCCAGTGAAGGTTGAAATGATGTTCAATGCAACTTCATGGTAAGGGATCAAATCTTCATGGCGAACCTCGTATTGCCCCGAATCTGGTTTACGACGAGTTTCGAGTCGTCGTAGGCTTCCAGATGATCCACCCCAGCTGTTGTGCTAGCTGGAGTCCCATGACGAGTGCATTGTACTCAGCAACATTGTTGGAGCACGGCTTCGAAAGGGAGCATGCGCGCTGGATGACCAGCTGATCGGGGGAGACTAAGACTACCCCCACTCCTACGATGATTTGGCCATTGGGGCCCGTTCTTGAAGCGCCATCGAAGAACATCCGCCAAACGGGGCTTCCTTCAGTGACATTTGATTCTTGAACTTCATCCGGGATGTCTTCATAGAGTTTTGAAGATTCTGGGATAGGGTGTGCAGCTAAAAAGTCAGCCAGAGCCTGGCCCTTGACTGCCTTCTGCGGGACAAACACCATGTTGTATGGTGTTAGTAGGATCGCCCATGTAGCAGCCGGGAGTTTATGACCCTGGCTTTGTCATGAGAACTCTGAGCGGATTGACTCGGGAGATGACGTGAATTGTCTGGCCCGAGACGTAATGACGAGTCTTCTGAATGGCAAACACCAAAGCCAAGCACTCCTTTTCAACGGGGTTGTACCGGTGTTCGGCCCCGATGAGTGTTCGACTGAGGTAGTAGATTGCTTGCTCGTAGCCTGCATCGCTGTTTTGAGCTAGCAAAGCGCCGAGGAAATGATCCATGGCACGGACGTAGAGGAGGAATGGTTTGCCGGCGACAGGTGCCACTAGGACTGGCGGGCTTGTTAAGTAAGCCTTGATGTCGTCGAAAGCCTTTTGGCACTCCTCTGACCAGACATAAGAGACTCCCTTCTTCATGAGCTGAGTAAAGGGTTGACATTTACCGGAGAGGTTTGCTATGAACCTCCGGATGTATGCCAAACGTCCCTGTAGGCCCGAAGTTCTCGAAGGTTCTTCGGAGGGTCCATGTTGAGGATGGCTTTGGTCTTCTCAGGATCAACATGAATGCCTTTCGCTGTGATGACGAAGCCCAAGAATTTGCCGCTAGAAACCCCCAGAAAGGATTTAGCGGGGTTCATTTTGAGTTGATGCGCCCGCATGAGATCGAAGACCGTCTTCAGGTCCTGTAGGTGATCTCTTTGAGGCGGCTCTTGACTGCGATGTCGTCAACATAGCACTCAACTGTCTTGCGAAGATGTTGACGGAAGATGGTGCTCATAGCTCGCTGATACGTTGCACCGGCGTTCTTCAAGCCGAAGGGCATTACAGTGTAGCAGAAAACACCCTTTGGAGTCCTGAATGACGTGTGTTTTGCGTCATCGGGGAACATCTTGATTTGATTGTAGCCTGAATACCCGTCCATGAAGGACATGCGTTCAAAGCCATATGTGTTGTCATTACATCGGTGATTGGGAGCGGGAATTCATCCTTCGGGCAAGCGGAGTTGAGATCCCTGAAGTCGATACAGACTCGTATCTTCCCGTTCTTCTTGGTGACAGGGACGACGTTGGCTACCCAGTCTGGGTGTTGTTCCTCACGGATGAAGCCACTGGTCAAGAGTTTGTCTACCTCCTGATCGATGGCGTTCATGATGTCCGGGCGGAAGCGTCGCTGTTGTTGTTTGATAGGTTGGCATCTGGTAAGATGTTCAACCTATGCATCGCGATCTGTGGATCGAGACCCGGCATGTCTTCGTAGCTCCAGGCGAAGACGTCGATATACTCCTTAGCGAGTTGGACTAAAGATTCTCGGTCTTCTCCTTCCAAGCTTTTGCTGATAAAGATGGGTTTAGAAGAAGACCCATCCCCGAGGTCGATTTGCTCGACTTCGTCTTCGGTGGGAGGTTCTCGTAACTCAAAACGAGACTCCCATTGCTCTCCTAGGCGTTGAGCCCAGGGTTCCTCTTCGAAGGGTTCCGGCGGTTGGTCTTCGCCTTCATCTTTCTGAGGCTGCGCCGATGTCATGTTAGCTGACAGCACTTTCCTGAAGACTGATCCAATACTGGTATCGGAATCCCACGTCGATGCTTCTGATGAGTGGGAATGTTCTATGTCTTCTGCGTCTGAACTCTCTGGAGTTGATGGCGGCGTGACATAGCCTAACCCCGTCGAGTCCGATATAGTAATCCTGTGGCTTTCCATTGGGCATCGAAAGCCGGACAGGGAGATGCCGACCCTTGCCGTAGTTTAGGCCTTTGTTACTTTTCAGGTCGTAGCCCATCTTTTGGATGATGTGCTTAGCCGCATCTGTGTATCGATATACTTGTACCCTGCCGGTATCAGGTTCGGGCTCGATCGACGGAAGGTTCCGACGACGCTCGATTTTGCCCGAGATGATGGTACCTTCGTCTCGGCTTCGTGGAGGGACTATGAAGACTCCTTGAGACGGGACTATTTGATTATGGTAGACAGTCGTTACTTGTGTTTGCAACGACGTAGAGCGTTGTCTAATGTATACATGGCATTCCAGTGTGGAAGACAAGAATAATTGAAAGACACTCTATTATTGATAAAGTACGAGATTTTATCCCGTGGGATTACATTATCGAAGGAGGGTGCGTCTACATCGGCAGAGATATATTCGCCAAGCTCCTCATCTGTAAGCACTGGGGCCGGATCAGGAGAGTCCTCCACCGCTCCGACTTTGGGGTCTGAGAGGGTTATGTGAGCCCTCTCCGGCATCTTGGATGACTGCGGCGGCTTGCCTTTAAGACGCACCTTGAGGGGTGCCTCGGTTGCGCCTTCGATGAGTGGCGCCTTCCCTTGTAATTTTACCGCTAGGGGAGCCGCTGTTTGTGGTGGCTTCCCCTTGAGGCGTATCTTCAGGGGGCTTCGCGAGCTGGCACTTTTTCTGATAGCTTGATGCTCATTGGAGGCGCCTTCTGGGGTGGTCTCCCTTTCAGATGGATTTTCAAGGGGGCGTCAGGAGTCGCTTCGGGTTCCAAGTCCGGCTCTGTTGCCGTCTCTGCTTCATCATCGACGTCGTTGGCTTCCTCCTCGTCAAGTGGCTTGTACAAGTCGGAGTCGGTGAAGTAGGCCTCAATCCCTTTGAAGGGATCGATATCTGCAAACTCCGTCCGGATGACGCCGTTGGTGGATACATATTTCATGCATTGGTGGAGCGTGGAGGGCACCACCATGTACTCATGTAACCATGGTCGTCCGAGTAAGATGTTGTAGTTGACCTCGGCATCCACCACATAACAAGTTACCTCAGTTTTGAGGCTGCCGATGTGACACTTCAGCCGGATCTTGCCCAGTGGCTCGCTCTTGCTGGCGTTGAAGCCGCTGATGGTCGTATTGGAGGGCGCTAGCCGGTACATTGGGATCCCCAACTTTGATAGCAGCGCCTTTGGAATGATGCTTAGGGAAGACCCCGGATCGATCTGAATCCTGCTCACCTTTACCGAACGATGTATCCTGTGTAATACAACGGTCGGTTATGTCGGTGATGCTTGAGCAGCATGTCTTGTTGGGTGAAGGTTATGTTTGGGATAACTTCATCCGCACAATGACAGTGTGCACAAGTAGTTGGGAGGTCTTCAGGCTGCTTGACCTGACTGAGAAAGGATTCGGCATCCTTCAGAGCTTCGCAAAGAGCTTCTCGGGAGTCCTTGGAGAGACGCAGGAGCTCGAACAGAGACAAGCGTGCAGGAGTACTGGCCAGTTGTGCCAGGATGTCAAAATTGTGGGGCTTGGCTAGCCCGAAGCATTTTTTTCCGCAGAGGTCTGTCGAAACGGGCCTCCACTTGCTTTTGTTTATTGGCTGCTGAGGGCTTGGATGGACCCTCCTCAGGGATGGTGCCAGGAGGCACCACTTCGGCGGCAGCTTCACCGGGCTGGGAGTTCTGTTGTGCACGCGTCTGCACAGGAAGCGCCTCTTCCGTTGAAGAAGAGACCGTGCGGCAAGACTGATCTTCCTGCCTTTTGCTTTGGAGGTAGGGCGTACCTCCGGTTGAGTTACCTCGGAGACGAGGTCTGGGTGAACCCAGAGGACCTCTCCTCGAGATGTGGTGAGTGGGACAAGTCCACTCACATTGTCACGGGTGGGTGGCAAATTCACCACCTCCATTGTCGCCTTAGGGATGGGGACGACGCCATCTTGTGTGGTAGTCGGCGGCAAGGTGCCGAACTGTAGTGACACCACATTAGCTGACACCGTCTTCTCTTCGTAATCAACGAAAATTACATCCGCATTGATCATGCGCTGGATGTAATTTTTGAGGACGTAGCAGTCCTTAGTCGGGTGTCCGACAAACCGATGGTAGTGACAGTACCTTGGGTTGTCCACCTTCCCGACTTCATCGGGCCGCTTCGGGTCCGGAAGCTTGATCTTGTCACCCTGCTTCAGTATCTCAAAGAGTTGTAGGGTGTCGTCATCATTGAATGAATAAACCTCCTTGGGTCTCGGTGCCAATGGAGGCTTTTGAGTAGGCGCAGATGCGCCCTTCGAGGCATTAACTGTCAATGCCTGTTTCCCCTTTGTTTCTCGTCCGGAATTGTTGGTTGCGGACTTTTCCCCTTATCGTCAAAGGCGGGGAAGCTAACACCCAGAAGACGTGCATTGGCCGCCTTCTTCTCTGCAGCTTCAGCTTCAATGATTAGGGAGCTCCAATCGGAAGGGGGAGTAGAGTTAAGCCAGAGCTTTACTGCAGGTAGCATGTTCATACTGCAAGCGGAGAGAAGCGCATGTTCTGGCATGCCTGGAGGTAACCTGAAGCAGGCCTGACGGAAGCGTTCGATGAATGCCCGAACCGTTTCCTTGTCCTTCTGGCGTATCTCAATGAGAGACGCCATCGTCATGTCCTTCCCACCGTCGTAGAAGCGGTCGAGGAAGAGGCGTGTCAGGTCGTCGAAGGACGATATGGAATTATCGGGGAGGCTGCAGTACCAGTCATACGCCACCCCTTTCAGGGCCCCAACAAAGATGCTGGGGAGCGCGTCCTCCTTCGGAAGATGCCCTGTCTGCGACTGAAAGTACGTCAAGTACCGTCGTGGAGAGTCCTTCCCGTCATACGGCGGCGTGAGTGTCTGTGGTTTATACTTTGGGGGATAAACCACCTTGTTCCACTCAAGTGGATAAGGCTGGGGAATGCCCATCTTCTGGCGTTCCTCCTGCCTGTTCTTGGACTCGAAGCGCTCCCGCAGATCTTTGATCATTTCGACCACGTCCTCCGTGGAGCTAGGAGCCGGGGAAGGAGGTACCACCTGGAGTGGAGCGTTTGAGGGCTCCGATGTCCGGGGTGCTTCTGTGTCTGAGGGTGTCCGCTGGAGGGGCACACTCGACTCCATTAGCTCCTGGGTCGGGACCATTTGAAGGTGTCCTGATCAAGGCCGACCGCATCTCAAACACTGCTTGAGTCAGTGCTTGCATTGAGGCAGAGAGGGTTTTGAGTCCTCCCTCTAACGAGTCTATGTGCTGGACAATGTCCTGTGGCGGCGCATCAGCCTCAAGATCACCCCGGTCATGTATACTGTCATGACACGGCCGGAAGTGGATGGATTAGTTGAGGCTTCGCTCAGCCTCACTCTCATGTGGGGGAGTTACTTCTCCTGGTGTTTGGCCACCCCAAGTCACATTCTGGAGTTCGTCTTCGACAGGCGCATCTGCAAGGGCCTGACTGCCCTCAGCTCTGTCTTGAAGGGCCTCTTCATTTTCAGCACTACCCCGGCGGTGTCTTGGAGGACATCGTCATTTTGAGGGGCTTCAGGAAGGCCATCTTCGCTTTGATGAAGATCCGCCGCAGCTGTGCTTTGGACATCTTCGTCTTCGGAAGGAGGCTGAACAAGGGTCTGGCTACCCCCAGCTTCCTCCAAGGACTTCTCCTTGACCGAGTGCCTTCGAACACCCCAGAGGTTGTGACAGCTGCCTTGGTTTTCCTCGACTGGCTTTTAGATGAAGACGAGGAATTGGCAGTCGTCTTCCGGACAGATGAGGAATTGGAGATCACGTTGCATGACGCAATCTTTAGTTCCTCTTCTGCTGACACCTTTGTCCCAAGGCGATGTCGGAGGGGTGTCGATGATTGTAGCCGTTGGAAGACCGACTGCGCGGTACTGCCGTCTTGCAACAGCAGTTGATGGTGACCACTGCACAAGTGTGCCCCGTGAGAGGCGCATCGTGCTTGTTGGTCAACTCTCCTGACCGGCGCTTGTGAGTGATCACGTTGCGCAAGTCGTTGGAGGAGAGTGCTACCCTCACACCCCTCTCAGGCGCATGGCAGGGCCAAGCGCCGGGGTGGTCGGGTGAGTGCTGCGCCCCCTGATCTAATACCAAGCAGGCATCACGATCAGTAGTGGGAGAACCACAGCATTTGAAGTGACTTGAACGGACCTCAAACGCACAACCAGAGGAGGCGCGGGAGTTCAAGACCACTGAGTTTGCCTCTCTCGGCTTGGTTGTGCACGCAGTGAATGCGCCCAAGTGAGATGAGGACTTTGAAGGTCGACTCGTTGTCGGTGCAGGAGCACTTGAGTCAACCTTGTACAGCTTGCCATCGGCAGCGGCGTGATTGTAAGCGCGTGCCTCTGGCCGGCTGCTGGCATAGCACGTTTGTGGCGCATGGCCCGTGCCGCCTTGGATTTCTTCGTACCAGCCCGCTGGGGCGCATAGTACTCAGCATCCAAATTCTCCTCGCCGTTACAGCGAGTGAGTGTCAAAGACAGAGGCTCTTTGTGGCGCATCAGAAGTAATGCGCGGGGCATTGGCTGCGCCCCTGCTCTGTCGACGTATCTTCCTCGCCTGAGAGGAAGATGGCTGGGGAACGTGGTCAGCCGCACGCTTCCCCGAGAGATGCGCTGCATCAGCGGGTGCACCTTGACTACTGAGGACGTCAACAGGAAGGGAAGGCTGGACGGGCGCATCCCCTTCAACGATGGTGCCCGAGGCGTCGACTTTGCGCACCCAGACTGCGCGGGTCTTCTTCGGCTTCGACAGCCGTTTCGAAGGACTCGCACTTCCTTCAGAAATGAACTCCTCGTACGCCTGTTGATTGAGGCGCACTACCAGTGTCTTGTGGGAGGAGCCCACCTTCACGTCGTCGGCCTGTGACACGACTTTCTCAGTAGAGGAGAAAGAGGTCCCCAGCAGAGTCGCCAGCTTGTTTGCCATTAAAATTGTTTTGATTGAAATCTTAATACAAACAGAACAGTGATACAATATAGGACTTAGATGTAGTCCTAGGAGTACACTTTTGTTTAAGCTGGGTCCTTAGTGCCAATGGAGCGAGTGGTAATGCGTTGACTCCGTTGACCGGCTGACGGCGGTTATCGGTTCTCTGAAGGTGTTGATTGCTCTGGGTGCTGGAGCTTGCTGAGAGGAGTAAGACGTTGAGTGTCTAGAGCTGCCTCTCTGGTGATTCTCTGTTGTGGATTCTTTTTTGTGAGTCTTCTGTTCTGAGTCTCTGTGTGCGTGTGAAGGAGATGACCCTTCTATTTATAGTTTTGCAGGCTGGCTGCTCATGCGAGCATGTAGGATGCGCCGGTGTGGAACGCCACGTGGAGGTTGCTGATGGAGGCGCATGGATGCTGCGCCCTGATCGAGGGGGAGAACTCTTCATGCTGCTGTGGTGAGCCGGCACGTAGCAGGAAGAAGATCTTTCCGTTGCTGAAATCTTGGACGAGTTGAGTCAAAAGACACGTGTCGTCGACTCATGGTTCGAAGATCTCGGATTTGGTGGAGAGGAGTGATCTGGTGGGCTGTGCCTTGGATTGGGCGTAGGAGGAGGCTGCGGCTCATAACCTTTAGGAGTTACAACCATTTGGGGCACATGGCTTTTGAGGCGCATGCAGGCGACTTTCCTTCTGTCTTTCGGAATCAGAGAGCAGTCTGAGGCGCATGGCTTTTGAGGCGCATGCTGATTTGGACGCATGGCCGTAGAGGCGCATGCGGGTTTGGACGCATGGCCGTAGAGGCGCATGCGGATGGACGCATGGCCGTAGAGGCGCATGCGGATGGACGCATGGCCGTAGAGGCGCATGCGGATGGACGCATGGCCGTAGAGGCGCATGCGGATGGCCACGTGGCAGTAGCCGTCGGAGTCATGATGATGCTGACGTTGCCGATGCTTCGTTCTCTGAAAAAGCTGTCACTTGTTCAGACTTTGGGAGACGTGCTGCCAACTCTGTCAGTTCAGCATTTAATGTTGGTGACGTTCGATGGACAGCTGAGTGGGCGCGTCGGTTGGCGTTCCACTCGGTATGGAGATGTGTGGGGGCGCATCCTCTATAATGCGCCGAGTACTGTAGGGCGCGTCTGTATGATGCGCCTGACGCCGAAAGGCGCGTCCGTGTGATGTGTTGTCTGGCTGGCGCATCGGACATGTCTTTTAATGATGCGGCTGTCTCGCTCTTCGAGTGCTATAAATAGCCGTTTGGCTGAATTCGAGGCGTCCGGTTCATCCATTTAATGTAAATTCATTGCACGGAATTCGGAGGGCCATCCACTTGGCGCGTGGGTTTGATCTGCCCGGCCTATAAATAGTGGCATGGAGAGAAGATTTGCTTCTCATTCCCTCACGTACTTCCAATATGAATTTGAACATACGGGTGCATTCTGCTGACGAAGTGCTCCCGAGGGTGAAGATGAGACGCTGTGTTGTCTTTGATGCACTTGAAGGTGACTGTTACATCCAAAAGACGGAGTCGAGGGCTTCTGAGGCAGGCGGAAGGTGCCTGTTGCATCCAAAGATAAGGATGCTCGAGCCTCGTCTCCGTTATTCCGGAAGAGCCGTAGATCGGAATGGCGGTGCAAGGCTCTCTCTTCCTGCAAAGTGGGGTTTCCCCACTTTGATCGTGTCGAAAGCTGCTCCTTTAGCCATGGTTTCGATCACGGTCTTCCTTCGGCTTTGGAGGATCTTTCGAAGCCTCCCCTGGCCACAGCATTTGCGGTGCTCTTCTCTTCCTTGGTTCCAGCCAGAGGGTTAAATGCTTTGTGTCGAAGCATTTATCGGGCGAGCCTGGTTGGAAGAGCGGCACATAACTGGGCTCTGCTCGGCCAGGTGAGCCTGGCTGGAAGAATTTGGCTGAAGGGATGCACATAACTGAGGTGCTGAAGAGATGATGGGATGCGCCTGGATGGAGGCGCATGATATCTGCTGCGCCTCATTGGTGGCGCATAGTGATGCTGCGCCTATCTGGAGACGCATGGTGGTTGCTGCGCTTATCTGAAGGCGCATGATGGCCGCTGGCTGTAGACTTAGGCTCTTTCCTTTGTAGGAATTCTCCTTTGTACAACCTTTTCTAGACATGTAATAGACTTTTATATATAAATAAAAAGTCCTTCTTCAAATGTCTATAGTTATTGACTTTGCTGTGAAGTTTTTCATCTGAGTTCTGGCGCATGTAGTGTCTGGCGCATGGGCTTTCTGGTTGTGAAATTCCATGCTTCTACAGATTTATCTATCATTTACTCGTCCTGACTTAGCCTATGTTGTGCATATCTTGTCTCAATTCTTACAGGAGCCTCGACAAGATCATTGGCATGCTGCTTTGAGAGTTGTTAGATATCTCAAACATGCACCGGGACAGGGTATTCTTTTGAAAGTTGATTGTGATCTCCGTCTTTCTGGTTGGTGTGATTCCGACTGGGCCAGTTGTCCCTTGACTCGCCGCTCTGTTACAGGCTGGTTGGTGTTTCTGGGGGGGTCTCCTATTTCTTGGAAGACCAAGAAGCAACCAACTGTTTCCCGATCTTCCGCTGAAGCTGAAAACGATCTCTCGCTGCGATTGTTTGTGAGTTGAAGTGGTTGAAGGAGTTATTGGTGTGTTTGGACGTTCGCCAGGAGTCTGCTATGTCGGTGTATTGTGACAGTCAGTCAGCCCTGCACCTGGCTCAGAACCGGTATTTCATGAGCGCAGTAAGCATATTGAGGTGGATTTGCATTTTGTCCGCGATGCTATTAGAGATGGCACCGTAATAGCCTCGCATGTTCCAACTTCTACTCAACTGGCGGACATCTTCACTAACCCCCTTGGGAAGCATGTGTTTGATTCTTTCCTTTCCAAGTTGGGCATTTGTGACTTGCATGCTCCAACTTGGGGGGGTGTTAGATTGTTAGATTATATTTGTAATGTAAATATGGTCCATAAGCCCAAATGTAGACACTATATATATGGTAACAAATCCTAGCAATGAGAACAAGGCATTATTATTTCCTATAAAAAGTTTTTTCCAATGCAAAATTAAAAAAGACAATTTTTTTTTCAACTTCAAGACAACTTCCTTTTTATAACTATTTATACTCCTCTTCTTCTCTTTTATAAATTATTTTATCATGATTGATGATATAGAGGTAAAGTGGTTGTCACGTGCATTGTCTAGAACTAGACAACACGTCTTTGCCATGTCATCTTATGTCACCTTCGTAATTTATCTGACATTTGCATTGGAGAAAATCTTTTTAATGAAAACTTGTCATTCTTATGTGGCAACAATTTTTTTCCAAATTCACAATAGAGTTAAAATGATTTAACTAGCATAAAGAACAATCTAAATAAGTTCATTTTTTTATGTTTTTATTTGAGATGTCCTTTTCTTCGGGCCGACGAACAACGTCAAGGGGGGACTCGAACCGTGCCCATCCCCCCGGGACCCCCGGTGTACCCAGCGACTACACCCCACGGACAAATCAATTTATTATTGTAAGCACCGTCGAAGTAAAGTAATACACCACGAGATAAGGCCATCTCCTAAAATTGGGTTTCTATCCTACTTGGCATTATACTTTAAGAAAAATTCTATCATAGTTTGTAGGGTTTCTATATAGAAATTGCATACACATAAACATTCTACAATGGTTCTCCATTTTTATAGAATGTTTTGCTCTGTAACTGGAGATACATTTGTATATTATCTCCTTTGTTTGAGCATCCAGATGTGCTTTATGTAAACTAGACTCAGCCCTTTCTCCAATAAAGGCATATGCAGATGGAAAATAAGGGGGGAAAAGTCAATTGGTGGATCTCAAACTATGAAATTTTCTGATACAAAACATTTTCATACATAACTTATTTTAGTATAAATCAGTTCACATATTTGTAACAACCAGGTGCAACAAGGAAGGAATCTCCTCTCCAAAGGACATAATTTTAATACAAATGATCATCCCATTTTCGAGGAGTAAAAACATGTAAACCAAGGTCAGAAATGTGGTAAGTTTCCATTAGTGGTAACTTCACAAAAATTCCATCACATTTCAGTTTACCTATGCTATAAGTATCTTCTTGTATTCATAAGACAGGTTTCGAATTGACAGGAAACATTGACTTCCCTTTTGGCCAATGTTTCCACCAAGGTTCGCAATATCGGTATCAGACCATTCCGATGAGTATTGGTATCGGCGATATCGACAATATTGGTAATTTCGGATCGAGAATCGGATTTTCTGGTACCGGAAAAAATAATTATCAATAAAATATTAACATTTTAGAAAATAATTTTACATACTTAGGCATAATTTTAAGTATTTTCACTCTTATTTCTTAGTAGCTTTGAAATTAAATAAAATAATAGGCACCCTTGTCGATTGGTTTACATGCGATATATAAGCTTTCTTCTTTTACATGCTTTTATAACCTTACTATGATTTTACACCGTTGTTGATTGGTCTTTTTCGTTCAATTTTCTTTGTCGAATTGACTGAAAAAAGAGACCCGCAATGTCGGTATCGGTCAGTATCGGGTATCGGTGAATATCGGATCGGGACATACCAAATCGTATTGGTGTCGGCCGTATCGGATCGGTATCGGCCGATACTGTGAACAATGGTTTCCATAGTTTTTGGAAATCAATATAAACTGGAGGCATGGCAAGAGTCGCTAGAATAGACGAGTTTTTCTTACTGCCTATGTTATAACAAGCATTGTACTGCAATATGGATCTACGACTCGAATTTCTTTGGTACTCATGTTTATCCTAGTAATTATTTTATAGGGTTCCTTCATACTGAATTGAAAATCCAGTAAATTTTAAGCATGCAAAGTTTTAAACGTATTCCATATAAATTATTGAAAAAACTGGCAAAAAAAATGTTGTAGGAACCTGTTTAATCAATCAAACTTGACAACATATTTAAGAATGTGAACTTTCTAACCTTAATATTTCAATTTTTTTCGAATATTTGACCAAACTTTAACGTACTTTATTTGCACTAAGTCGATTTATACTCGTACGTTTGTCGTCCGAATTGCTAACAATGGTGTGGTTCAATCCGATTGCACAAATAAAAAGGATAAATGCATCAAGATTGCCCACAATCACAGCAATAAATAATCATCTCATGAATGCAAAATCCGTTTCCATTAGCTCTATATAAGATCAATTACTGACATATACTACCATTTGTTTAAGAAGAATAAACGTTTACATATAAAGTAAGGTACTCACGCCAACCGATTTTTTTATATATATCCAGCTGCATATAAGTTACTCACGCCAACCGATCTTTCGAATTAAGAGGGTAATATGCAAGGAAGTATTAAATAGTAACAACAATTGCATTACAAGGTTGGAGGTCTGTCTCCAGCAGTCAAGGAGAAGGTTTTACTAGACTTCTTCCATGATGCTACATTAATACGTGACCAGACTACTGGAGCTTCACGTTGCATAGTTTATATCACGTTGGATCGGGTTTACGATCTCGACCAGGTCATCCACTGACCAGACTACCCTTGTTGATGCTTACGGCCCTACCCTTGTTGTTGCTTACGAACTGCCGGATATGGAGCAGGTGGTACTGCTTATGGCCGTTGCTGCTTACACACCTCAACACAAGTAATACACCACGAGATAAGGCCATCTCCTAAAATTGGGTTTCTATCCTACTTGGCATTATAAGAAAAATTCTATCATAGTTTGTAGGTTTCTATATAGAAATTGCATACACATAAACATTCTACAATGGTTCTCCATTTTTATAGAATGTTTTGCTCTGTAACTGGAGATACATTTGCATATTATCTCCTTTGTTTGAGCATCCAGATGTGCTTTGTGTAAACTAGACTCAGCCCTTTCTCCAATAAAAGCATATGCAGATGGAAAATAAGGGGGGAAAAGTCAATTGGTGGATCTCAAACTATGAAATTTTCTGATACAAAACATTTTCATACATAACTTATTTTAGTACAAATCAGTTCACATATTTGTAACAACCAGGTGAAACAAGGAAGGAATCTCCTCTCCAAAGGACATAATTTTAATACAAATGATCATCCCATTTTCGAGGAGTAAAAACATGTAAACCAAGGTCAGAAATGTGGTAAGTTTCTATTAGTGGCAACTTCATAAAAATTCCATCACATTTCATTTTACCTATGCTATAAGTATCTTCCTCTATTCACAAGACATAATATGAATGCTCCTTTTGTCCAATATTTCCACAGTTTTTGCAAATTATCAATATAAACTAGTGGCATAGCTAGACTAGAAGGAATCTCCTCTCCTAGGCAACACCTATGAAGGAATCTCCACAACTTTGGAAATTATTTGCAACAAACAGGAAGGAAGGACATACTTTTAATACAAATGGTCATCCCATTTTCCAAGAGTAAAAGAAACACACACACATATAGCAAAGATCAGAAATGTAGCAATTTCTATTAGCGGCGACTTCTTAATAAAAAATCCATCACATTTCATGTACCTATCTTCTTGTATCCATAAGACAGGTTTCACAACATTGGTATCGGACAATACCTATGAGTATCGGTATTGGCAATCTCGACAGTATTGGTGATTTCGGATCGGAGAATCAGATTTTCTGGTATCGGAAAACAAATAATTATCAACAAAATATTAACATTTTTAGAAAATATTTTTACATATAGTTTTGGTATCGGAAAACAAATAATTTAAGTATTTTTACTGTTATTTCTTAGTACCTTTGAAATTAAATGGAATAATAGGCACCCTTGTCGATTGGTTTACATGCAGTAGATAAGTTTTCTTCTTTTACATGCTTTTATAACCTTATTATGATTTTACACCGCTGTTGATTGGTCTTTTTTGTTCAATTTTCTTTGTTGAATTGACTGAAAGAGACCCGCAATGTCTGTCACGACCCGATCCCAACTTGTTGGGTCGAACCGGATCATGCCCAGCCTGCACCGTTGTGAGACGGCGGCAGTAAGCTGTTTATTACAGGTAATCACAACAACATCTAAACATTTGTCACAACATTTATATACGAGAACTTTAAAACTTTTATTAATCAACAAAATGGAATACATCTGAAATTGAAAGTGCTGAAAGGAAATACTGAATTCAAGTCTACAAAAATTCCAATAAAAGAAACTCGAATTAAAACGACAACTAGCTAGAATGGCTGTCTCGTCAACCTCAGGATCTGCGTCCTCCAAGGGGTCTCCGGTAACACAGCAAATATGGTACTGGGTCATAGTAGCTATTGTGCTATAGCTCAGCAATCATCAGTGACACCTAAAATATTGGGTCTCCAGTCAGGAGGGAACAAGTACGAGTATATATCCAACATTTCAAATAATAATAGAAATTTGCAATTTTAAACAATTTGAAATACAATATTTTTCTACAATTCTACACGGTAGAAAACAATGTGATTTGAGTAGATAATGACTATGACCGGCTTGGGTTGTACACTTGTATCCTAGCGATACGATATGGCTTATCCCCGTGTGTAAGAGGGGTAAGCTAATACATTCATTAATTATTTGGGATATTGGTCATAGACGCTACACTACTTCCCAATATCCCGCAGTCAATCAATCAATACTCTAGGAGAGAGTTCCGGGTAACAATGTGGTTTAAACATGCAAGATAACAATTACTAATTAAAAATGCAGAATAATATAACCGTAACTTGCCTCGATTTGTAAGACTGGAGTAGGGGCAAATTGGTACCGAGGGGGAAGTCAAGTTCGTCTTCGAGATCCTACAGTTGAGAACTTGACTTAGAACCATTGTGAAACCGAGCTAGGTGTGCTAGTTGTAATTTCTAGTAGCAGATCCTAGTCAAGTTTTAAGTTTGTTTTTTAATCTACTGCAACGGTTTACGACGCGTACTACGTTGGTTCTCATTTAGTTGGATAGCCAATTTCTGGTTTACTTGAAAAATTTGTCGTTGCCGGTTAATTCGTAAAACTTTGTATTTTTAATATTATACGTATAAAACTACATTTTCTTTCAATGATAAAACGTGGGTTTTGTTAACTATCAATATTTTATTCAAGTTATTTTATCATGAAACCTTATTAATTTATACAAAATATTTATTAGTCATTTTGTCACGAAGCGCCTAATTACGGAAACGATAAAACCATCCAGAAAATAAAGGAAAAATCATAATCTACACAATACAAGTCCACAGCGAAATAAAGTAGAAAACTGGGCTTATGCCCTTACATTTATTTACATAAATAAATTTTAGGAATAACAATAAAACGGTGAATCCTGAACGCCGGGAAGCGATCCATTCAGTAGGCCGAAGCCCTGCACCAAAATTACTAACAGCAATACCCATACTAAAAATAATAATATAAATTAAAGATAATAATTATATGAGTCTCAGACTTGGTCCAAAAGTCATAATATTGGCTAGCCTCAACGTACAGGAACCCTGTAGCGTTTGCGCTTCGCCAGGCTCATTCGACCTATAAGGTCGTCGCCAAAAAGGTGGTACAGAAATCCACAAATCCGAAAGCCGACAAATCCAAAGTATAAACGTTTTGCAAAAGTCTGATTTTCAAGTCCCTAATTTTATACGAAAATCCGTTTTAAAAAATTTTCGAAAAATTGGGCAGCATCTCCTCTATATCTGGGACAACCCAAAACTGGAAAAATGCGCGACAACACCAACAATTATCCCAAACCAGGGAAAATCCAAAATTTTAACTTCCAAAACCATTTTACATAAAAATTAAATTCACAGAACCATTTTCGAAGCTAAATCGGAAACCGAATAAAATCGGAAATCCCGAAATGAAGTCGGAACACCACAACACCCAAAAATCCAGAAAAACACATTTCGGAAAAATCCGAAATAACCACAGAACATCACAAAAACGATTTCGGAAACTCCGAAACCATTACGCCCACAAAACCGAATTTTCGGGAAGAAATCGGGGACCAATCTCATCATCGACTACGGAAACGGGGACGGAATACGAAATTATACCTTGGGTTGCTCGGCTAGAGCTCTCAGATGATAATATAGGAAGAAAAAACACGGACAGCAGGTTCGAAAACCCGGGACAGCGCTGGTATCACACGAGGAGGTGCTGGACAACGGATCGGAACCCGCAAGATGTTGCGGACAGCGGGTTGAGCACGGGACAGCAGATCGGGAGCTCGGAAAGAGGGAGAACGGCCGAGGGTGGTCGGCCGGTGCTCGCGGAGGAGGCCGGGACAGCAACGGCGAGGGTCGGGGTCCGGCACAGGGGCGCACGGGGAGATCGGACCGAGAGAGGCTGAGGGGCCGACCGGGGGCGGCGCCGGCGGGACAGCGGCTGGGCGCGGCCGGGCGCACGAGAGATCCGGCGGAGGCCGGAGGCGGGGTCGGCGTAGGCCGACGGGGTTCGGCCTAGGGCTCGCGCGGGTGATTTTGTGAAAGAGGGGGAAAGGAGAAAGTGCTGGAGTTGAGTTCGTGAGAGAGAGAGTGTGATGGGAGTGGTGAGTTGGTTGGTTTAAGTATGGAAAGAGTGGAGGAATTGTGGAGTAGAGAGGATTCCGTGAGAGTGAGAGGGAAAGGTGGGGAGTAGGAATAGGGTGCTGGCTTGGTCGTGGGAGACCAAGCCAGTTGGGCTTTACATTATTTTTTTTAACTAACAATAATAAGTAATAAAGATTTTAAAAGAGGAGAATTAATGATGGGTCTCGGAAACGGAATTGGGTTCGGGTTCGAACTGGTCCAGGCTCAGGTCTCGCAAACAAAAATCCCAGTTTATTATTTGAAAATAATTTCGAACCCACAATATAATTAATATTATCTAATAATAATAATAAATTACAAATCCATTAAATCTAAATTCTGGGTTTCACAATGTCCGTATCGGTCAGTATCGGGTATCGGTCGATATCGGATCGGGACATACCAAATCGTATCGGTGTCGGCCGTATCGGATCGGTATCGGCCGATATGTGAACTATGGTTTCCACAGTTTTGGAACTCAATATAAACTAGTGGCATGGCAAGAGTCGCTAGAATAGACGGTTTTTCTTACTGCCTATGTTAAACAAGCATTGTACTGCAATATGGATCTACGACTCGAATTTCTTTGGTACTCATGTCTATCCTAGTAATTATTCTATAGGGTTCCTTCATACTGAACTGAAAACCCAGTAAATTTAAAACATGCAGAATTTTAAACGTATTCATATAAATTATTGAAAAATTTGGCAAAAAAAGATGTGGTAGAACCTGTTAATCAATCAAATTTGACAACATATTTAAGAATGTGAACTTTCTAACCTTAATTTTTTTCCGAATATTTGACCAAACTTTAATGTATTTTATTTGCACTAAGTCGATTTATACTCGTATTTGTGTCCGAATTGCTAACAGTGGTGTGGCTCAATCCGATTTGACAAATAAAAAGGATAAATGCATCAAGATTGCCCACAATCACAGCAATAAATAATCTCTCATGAATGCAAAATCCGTTCCATTAGCTCTATATAAGTCAATGACTGACATAACTACATAACTTAGAATACTTGCATTGTTTTAGAAGAATAAACGTTTACATATAAAGTAAGGTACTCACAACAACCGATTTTTTTTATATATATCCAGCTGCATATAAGGTACTCACACCAACCGTTTTTTTTATATATCCAGCTGAGAATTAGGAGGACAATACAAGGAAGTGGCAATACGCAATGCTACATTAGTACGTGACCAGATACTGGAGCTTCACGTTGCATAGTTTTTATCACGTTGGATCGGGTTGATGACCTCGTCCAGGTTCCACTGACCAGACTACCCTTGCTGGTGCTTACGGCCCTACCCTTGCTGTTGCTTACGAACCTGGTACTGCTTATGGCCGTTGCTGCTTACGGACTGGCGGATACGGATCCTACGGACCTCCTACAGGTGTTGCTTACGGTCTTTTATTATAATTACAAAACAGGTCAATTTAATTGGGTAAAATATTTATTTTAATTTAATGTTTAGTTTAACTCCAATATCTTAATTCCATATATTTCTAACCATAAATTAATCGTCTATCAAAATTAAATTAATTTATGGAGAGGATAAATTAGTAAATTGTGTCGAGTTAGACTATTTCTTTATTTTGTTTCTACTTAATAAATTTCTTCCCATTTAATGATCTATATCGAGTTAGAATCTCAATAAGAACATATCGATTGAATGATCTTTATCATGCACATTGAAAAGTTCACCTAAATTGTATGAGAATAAGATAGGGTAGAATCTCAATAAGAAAGGGTAGAATCTCAATATGAAACATATATTCAAAAAATATTTGATTAACTTTTTTATATAGTTGAATTTAACAGAACAAATGTGGGATAAAAGATAAAAAATAATTAAAAATTTTAGAATCAGAATATTAGAAAAAAATTTGGTAGATTTTGTTTGGTTGGTTTTTTTAGTTTGATTTGGTTTAATCTATTAGTTTATGTATATATATTCATTTGTATTTTTTTTTATATATTTATTTGTATCAATAACAATTAATATATACAATAAATATATTAATATACATAATAACAAAATAATTACAAATTAATACATATATAACAAACTAATATATTAGTATATAAATAAATATATATTCATTATATATAGAAATTAATTTGTATAATAACTAATATATTTTGTTAATATATATATTATATATATATATATATACTCTGGAAGGAGCGTCCTCGGGAACCCCCAACCGACCGCGGCCGGGGACCCCGCCGCCATAGGCCCCCCTCTACCTTTAGCCTCCCCTTCGGTTGGTCAGGCCTCCAGCTCCCGCCCCCCCCCCCCCCCGCCGGCGTCTGCCCGACGTGTGGCTCCCTTCCTTCCCCTTCCGTCCTCGTCGCAACCGTCGTCCTAGGCGGAGGCGTCGCCGCGCTCGGCGCCTGCGGCCATCCCTGGCTCCCTCCCTCCTCGGCCCCCCGCCTGGCCGCGCTCGTCGTCGAGCGAGCTGAGCTTCTTCCCTCCGGCTCGCAGTCAGCTCCGTCCGCCGTCCCAGGCGTTGCGCTGCCCTCCCTACCGCCCGCGGTCCCTCCAGTCCTCTTCTTCCTGAGGCGGCCCTCAGAGCCGTGCGCCGCCCTGTCCAGCGCCCCTCCCAGTCCTCCGCCGGCGCCGTATCTCGCCCCCTCCCCCCCCCGCCTGAGCTTGCAGCTCCTCCCCCCCGTGCAGCCCTCCGCCCCCCTCCCCCAGCCCCTCCGTACACCCCCTCCGTCTCCCCACGTCCCTCCTCTTCTCCCTCGGTCTCTCCCTTCGGCTTGCAGCCCCGACGTTCCTCCGGGCGGGATGCCTCCTAGCCGCAGCAGCCCCCTCCTAGCCCCACCCTCACCTTCCTTCCGGAGCCTCCCCGCTAGTCGTCCCTCCGACGCACTCCCCCCCCCCCCGCCTTGGAAGTGGTATTGCCCCCGCCCCCCCTTTGCAGTGGAGCTGGTTTCCCTACTCCCCTCGGTTGCCCCCTATTGGGCCTCCCCTCCCCCGACGGTTCTGGCATCCCCGCCTCCGCGTCGTAGTGCCCTGCAGTCGTTACCCCCCATCGTCGGGCCTGGTGAACTCGGGGCCGCCGCCTCGGTCCCCCCAAGGCGCTCCCCTGCTCCTTCCCGCGGCTCCCGTCTCCAGCGTCTCCCTGTCCGCCAGAACCAGAATACTGGAGAGCGGGGGAATGACTCAGCCAGCTACGTATTACGGGTAGAAGAATACCGTATACGATAAATCTGCTGTCTAACCGAGGAGGGGGTGCATACTACAGAAAAGTCTTTCTATGGTCACTTCACATCTATTGTCTCAATCATTCGAACAAGAAAACAGAAATAGAGAACATGTAAGATAAAGCAGTAAGGCGTCCCAAACGCTCAGTCAAAATGTTCTTGAGATTGGCTTTACAAAATATAGCCAGATGATATAGCAAAGTGTACACAATTGTTATCAGCTGCAGTCTGACTTAATTACAATTATGCAAAAGTAAGTACAAGACAATCCGACTAACATGTCGGTGCCAAACGGCTAAGGTATAAAGTAAACAATAAAACGAGCGGTGAAGTAAGGAACCCACTCGAGTCTCCTGCGATCATTCCTCTAGTATTGACCATCTTGGAGGTGGAAGTAAGCTGGATCCTCGAGAACCGGCTCTAAATCTGGCCATGCAAAACCAGAGAGGTTAGACCTCTAATAGCAAGTACCACAAGGAAGCACGACATGAGAACTAAAACCAGTAAGTAAGAGGATATAATAATAGATCTCTGCTTCCCACTAGGATTCACATAACATCAAGACACTTCGAACCAACCTCCCAACCAAACAAGGACAGAAGTTGGCCCGTCATGTCCTGATATTCTGATCATCTCAGTTAGGCGACAGAGTAGGTACAGTACACAAACAAATTAATTTAAACGGCCAATCAATTTCTACGGCTTGCTATTGTGAGTTCCAAGTTATCCTGGAATAATACAATAAAGATTCCTCAGTTCTTACCATGTGCGAGCAAGGCTAGTCTATCCAGTCAATCAATTACGTCATGCATGAATTAGACGAGTCCCAGCGGGACGCCCGTCATCAATATACAATAATAATATAAAAAGATACCGCTCCTGCCCGTGTGGCAGATTTACAGTACCTGTGGGAACCAGCCGGCCCGTCGGGTCCTACTCGTCCCAAGGGGGCTGCCATGTAAGAACTCGGGAATCTATCTCTCCATGCCATCATTTATTTTATTTAACTTAATAGTCCCTACGTTTGAGTGAAATCCCATGCCGTGGATCATGGTCATTCAAATGAGTACTTTCGTACGGGATACGATATGCACAACTCTACAACGATACCAGTACGGTTAGGTTGCAGGTCTTACATAGCGTAATGCAACAATCCAAACTAACACGGAATAATCATGCCTTGACCATAAAGTACATGCTTCTTTGTAAATAAATAAGTAAATAAATAAATAAATAGATTGAAGCCTGCATGTGCATGTATGTCAATATTCGGATCAGCCAGTCGATTACAATAGTTCATAACATGAACGTGTCTCATTCATTCAATTCAATAAGACGACTAGCCAGTCTTTAGTTCCAACTAGGAACGCATGATCAATTTAGTCAAGATAGCCATCATTATCAATGGTAGCAAGACATGAAAGTCAATTAGTATTCAATGGGGTCGAGTCTATAACTCTCAGGGTTAAGTTCCGGCCCTACTGGGTATCATGAACAATCAAGACACAGGACACTAGTACAACCATATGTAATTAAAATATTAACATGCTAAGATTATCGAGTTCATGCAAAGGCATAAGGATGAATAAATTATAGAACAATGGAAACACCCAGGTCAAGAAGTCACGCCAACAAGTTTATGCTAAGGCCAACAAGTCACGCAAGAAGTCTATGCTAAGACCAACAAGTCACGCTAAGTTAGCATGAAGGGGTGAGCGTATAAACAGCGTGAGCATGAAAAGTGATTCAAGCTGGCAAGCGTGAGCGTGAATAGTGGTTCACGTTGGCACGCACAGAGTGAGCGTGAAAGGAAATCTACGCACGCATAGCGTGAAGGGTAATTCACGCACGCACAGCGTGATCGTGAGAAGAAATTCACGCACGCATACAAAGATGTGTGCGTAACTCAAAATTCACGCACACATGTAAAGACGTGAGCGTGACTAGAATTCACGCACGCACGTAAGAACGTGAGCGTGACTAAAATACACGCTGACACGTAAGAACGTGAGCGTGACTAAAAATACACGCTGACACGTAAGAACGTGTGCGTGACTAAAAATACACGCTGACACGTAAGAACGTGTGCGTGAAGGGCTGATGTTTACGCGAGCACGTAAGAACGTGAGCGTACAACTTCTTCCAAACTCCAAGTCCTATGGAGCCTTCGTTCCAGTACCAGAAATACACGCCAGCTTGGTGGACCAAAACCCATGAACAACCGATAAAACTACTTAGATCTAGAGAAAACAAGCCATAGAAATCAAAAATGCTAAGAACTAAACTCTTAGAATCACAAGAAGACAAATGAACCATAAAAATGGGTTCTCATGTAGAAGCAAGTTGTACTTGCCTACTGCTACTGCTGGTAGGTGGTGGTGGTGATGAGGAAGAAGAAGAAGAAGTAACGGAGAAGAAAAAGTAATGGAGAAGGAAAGTTATGAAGAGAGAGAAAGGAGATGGGGGCTTAAATAGGAGGAGTAGTGGTAGGTGGGGGTAATGGGTTCATGATGAACCAACTCATCAAACCGAACCAAGCCGAACCTAAAGACTAGCTAAAGCAGAGAATAAAATTACAGAAAGTAAAATAAGATAATAAAATTGCAGGAAATTAATTAACAAAAATTAAAGAGCAGATAATTAATTAACATGAACTTAAAGGAATTTAAATATAGGATAATACATGATAAATATTAAATAAATACATTCAAGCAATATACGTATTAAAATACGCATTCTGGGAAGGGGAGTGACATCTCTACCCACCTTGAAAAAATTCGTCCTCGGAATTTCAAATTCAAGCAAGATAGAAACATCGGGGCTAAACCAATCTAAGTACAAGCAATTCAATCAAGCAATCATTTTACAATGTCCATAGCAAGTAACATATATGTAAATCCATCAATCTACGATATCAAGCAATTCTACCCATAAGGTGATAAGCATGAGGAATCAGGACAATCAAGGTATACAGAAAAAGATATACCTTGTGAGTCAAACAGGTGTGATACCGTGATCGGATATCATCCTCACGTTTCCACGTTGACTCTCCCAAGGAGTGATGACCCCAAGCAACACGACAAGACTAATTGTTCGGTTCTTGAGTATCTTCTCTCTTCGGTCCAAAATGGACACAGGTGTTCCTCGTAAGACATGTTGGTACCAACAACCAGCTCAGAATGATCGAGGATATGACTTGGGTCCGATACATACCTACATAATTGAGATACATAAAACACGTCATGTACCTCTCGTAACGAAGGTGGGAGGGATAAATGATAAGCAACATCGCCTACCCGATCAAGGATAACAAATGGGCCCTCGTACCGCGGACTCAATTTCCCGCGAACGCAAATCTAATGACCCACAGTAGGTGAGATCCGCAAGAATACGTGGTCCCAACAGAGAACTCTAACGGCCTACGATGCTGGTCCGCCCAATGACGATGCCGATCCTGCGCAACTCGAAGTCGCTCTCTAATTTTCTTAACCACTTCAACCGTCTGAACAATCATTTCTGGGCCTAACATCTTCTCTCCCCGATATCATCCTATGAAGCGGTGACCTGCACTTCTTACCATATAGTGCTTCGAATGGCCATTCTGGATACTGGCTTGATAACTATTGTTGTATGAGAACTCGACCAAGTGCAGGTGACTCTCCCAAGACCCTCCAAAATCTAGAGTGCAAGCTCGCAACATGTCTTCTAAAGTCTGAATCGTTCTTTCTGATTGCCCATGTCTGCGGATGGTAAGCCGTGCTAAATCTTAACTTGTACCCAAACTATGATGTAAGCTCTTCCAAAATGTGATGTAAAAGGGTATCTCGATCCGACACAATACTGACAGGGACTCCATGCTGCCTGACTATCTGTTGCATATATAACTCTGCCAACTTCTCCGTAGATTGCCCTACTCTGAAAGAAGAAAGTGTGCTACCTTCGTAAGCCGATATGATTATCCAAATAGCTCCTTACCACTTGGTGATCTCGGTAAACGGTCACAAAGTCCATTGTAATATGCTCCCATTTCCATTCCGAAATAGGAAGCGGTTGCAATACCCAGCTGGCCTCTGCTGTTCTGCCTTCACTTGCTGACATACCAAGCAACGGGAAAACAAATATAGCTATCTCCCTCTTCATCCCGTTCCACCAGAAATGCTGCTTGATATCTTGGTACATCTTGGTCCCTCCAGGGTGAATAGAATACTGAGAACTGTGAGCTTCTGCCATAACCTCCTGTCTGATATCTCCACTAGGCACACATAGCGCGATCAAACCTAAGTGTACCATCTTCATGAATTCTATCTCCTTCCTGAGTCCTGACTCACATTCTGCCCTAAGCTTCTGAATCCTTGGGTCCTGTGCCTGAGCTGCCTTGATCCTGCCTACCAAGTCGGATTGAACTTGCAGACTTGTTAGAACTCCTACATCACTGGGAAGTATAACTTTGATGCCCATTTCCTGAAGGTCTTCTAAAATATGCCTCTGTGTTGTCAACATAAATGCGCCGCCTCTTCTGCTAGAGCGTCTGCTACTACATTAGCTTTGCCTGGGTGATACTGAAGCTCCACGTCATAATCTTTAATCAACTCCAACCATCTTCTCTGCCTCATGTTTAGTTCCTTCTGAGTAAAGATGTACTTCAGACTTTTATGGTCTGTGTACATGTCCACTCGGTCACCATATAAGTAATGCCTCCATAGCTTCAGAGCAAACACTACTGCCGCTAACTCCAAATCATGAGTTAGGTAATTCTTCTCGTGGTCCCGAAGCTGCCTAGATGCATATGCTATCACCTTCCCATGTTGCATAAGGACACATCCAAGTCCTTTACCTGACGCATCACAATATACTGTAAAACCTCCGGGTCCAACTGGCAATGTAAGAATAGGTGCTGATATCAACTTCTGCTTCAAAGTCTCAAATGATGCTTGATATTCTGCCGACCAACGAATGGTACATCCTTCCGGGTCAAGCGGGTCATGGGCGCTGAAAGTCTCGTAAAGTCTGACACAAACCTTCTGTAATATCCTGTCAATCCCAAGAAACTCCGCACATCTGCTACGGTCTTGGGTACTGGCCAACTTTCTACTGCTTCTACCTTCTTGGGATCTACTGCTACTCCAGCTCCTGATATGATGTGACCCAAAAATGAAATGTGATCCGACCAAAACTCACACTTGCTGAGCTTGGCATACAACTGGTTCTCTCTCAGAACCTGTAACACTTTCCTGAGGTGGTCTTCATGCTCCTCTTCACTAGCAGAGTATACGAGAATGTCGTCAAGAAACACAACGACAAACTGGTCTAAGTATGGCATAAAGATTCGATTCATCAAATCCATGAATATCGCTGGAGCATTGGTCAAACCAAACGGCATTACTAAGAATTCATAATGCCCATACTTCGACCTGAGTGCTGTCTTGGGAATATCTTCCTTCCGAACCCTCACCTGATGATACCCTGAACGAAGATCTATCTGGAGAAAACTCTAGCCTTGCTCAACTAATCAAATAAGTCGTCGATCCTGGGTAATGGGTACTTGTTCTTCACTGTTGCCGCGTTAAGCTTCCTGTAGTCAATGCACAATCTGGATGACCCATCCTTCTTCCCCACAAGTACCACTGGTGCTGCCCATGGTGACACGCTAGCTTGGATGAACTTCTTCTCCTTCAGTTCCTCTATGTGCTGATATACCTTGGCCTGCTCTGAATCCGCCATTCTGTAAACTCGATCTGATATCGGTTTAGTTCCTGGTGCCAATTCTATACTGAACTCAATATCTCTAACTGGTGGTAGACCTGGAAGTTCTTCAGGAAATACGTCTAGAAACTCTTCAACTACCTTCGGAATCTGAACTTCTTCCATTGCCGTTATTACTCCCTGCTCTTGCTGAGTTGCCCCTGATCTGACTAAGGTGAATCTCTTCCTGCCTGGAATATCAAAAGATACACTCCCTCTACGACAATCTATTGTCGCATGACTGTCTTTCAGCCAGTCCATGCCTAAGATAACGTCGAAATTTCCAACAGGAAATTCTATCAACCGGACAGGTAAGGAATGCCCGCAAACTACAACGCTACATGCTAAACTAACTCTACTAACTCCTACGAGCCCATTACCAGTGAGTATATTCAACCTCCCTGGCAATGCCTCGAACTCCATTCCTAGTCGTGTCGCAAATTGTGCAGATATAAATGAGTGGGATGCTCCCGAATCAAACAATGCTACTGCGGGATATGAGGCGACGAGAATATTACATGCCACAGCATCTCCCGATGCCAATGCCTCCTCCAAGGACAGAGTGAATACTTGTCCTCGACCTCCTTGCTGGTTTCCATGCTGCGGCCTAGCCTGGTGTTATTGCTGGCCCCTTCCTTGATGATGCTGGGGTGGTCTATACTGGTGTTGCTGCATCGGCGGCCCCTGCTGTCGAAACATCTGAGCCTGCGGCATTAACGGACGTTGTGCCAACGGCCTTACTGCCATCGCTGGCCCTCGATACTGGCCTGCCCCTGGTGCTGGCAGAGCAGGAAACTGTTGCCCTGGTCCTCCTGACCTCGAATTCATGGGACATGTGGTAACCCGATGGTCTAGATTTTCACATATCAGACACAGTCCATTCAATGTCCGACACACATCTCTAGTGTGCCCCATCTTTCCACAATAAGTGCAGCCCGCCGGGGGTTGCTGGTTCTTCCTCTGTTGCTGTTGCTGCTGCCTGGGTGGTGGTGCTGGTCCTCGTACCGCCACATCGTGGATACGAATGCCAGTGGATGGTGCTGTTGTTCGGGGCGCTGCTCTTCCTCCTCCTTCAATCTGACTGTGGGATCTCTTCTGACCCCCAGTCCTTGCCGCAAGCCTCTGAATAGTGATCTCGTGCCTTCGAGTTGCCGTCAATACTTCATCAAAAGTTTGGTAATTGTGCCCCTCTATCAATTGTAAGAGTTCAAGATGAAACCCTTGCTGAAACCTCATGGCCCTCTGGTTCTCTGTTGCTACCATCTCTGGGGCGAATCTACTCAATCTGCAGAACTCCGCTGCATAAGCATCTACCGTCTTGCCGGCCTGCCTGAGGCTGATAAACTTCTGTTGTAGCTCAAACCGTGCCACAACTCCACAATACTTGGTCTTGAATCTTGCAGTAAAATCGTCCCAAGCCACAGGACGTCTGATGCCCACTTCCTCTGATTCCCACCAATCACGTACGAGATCCTGAAGTAACAACTTTACTAGATCCACACGTTCTTCTGCCGGTAACTTAGCTGCTATCAGAATAGCCTCAATATCCTTAAGCCATGCATCTGCTGAGATGGCATCCTCCGTGCCCTCGAAACGGTGGGAATTGTACTTACAAAACCTGGCTGATGCTCCTGAATCAGTCCTCACTCCTCTTTCCAAAGCTGTCTGCAATCCTTGGTTGAGTAACACATTCTGCTCTTGTAGCTGAGTGTGCATGCGCTGCTGGGCCAACATCTGATGTTGCTGAGTAGCCATCATTTCTCTCATGATTTCCAGAAGGGCTGGTGTGTCCACTTCCACAGGGGTAGGTGGAACTATGGTTGGTGTTGGAACTTTCGGATACCGCGGTTCAACTGCTGGATCTACTATCACTTCTTCTTAGATAGTCTCCTGAGGTGAGACTGGCCCTTGTTGCTGACCAACCTGGTCATGTTGCCCATGTTGCCCTTGTTGTTGCTGCCCAGCTCTGACCGATGCGGACGAAGTGCCCCTAAGAAAAGGGACAAAAGAACAATCAAACAATCGGACATGAAGGATCAATGAAGTCAAAGGATACCGGAATGTCAAGCAAGAGTTAAGAACAACGAATCATGAGATCAAGGGGGAACACGTGTGATTGAGACATCCTATAAATCAAAACACCCCACAAGTCTGAAATCTGACCTGCATGGGCCACCACTAAAACCTTGTCACGTCCCAGAACCAGAATACTGGAGAGCGGGGGAATGACTCAGCCAGCTACGTATTACGGGTAGAAGAATACCGTATAATACGATCAATGCTGTCTAACCAGACGAGGGGGTGTATACTACATAAAAGTCTTGCTATGGTCACTTCACATCTATTGTCTTAATCATTCGAACAAGGAAACAGAAATAGAGAACATGTAAGATAAAGCAGTAAGGCGTCCCAAACGCTCAGTCAAAATGTTCTTGAGATCTGGCTTTACAAAACATAGCCAGATGATATAGCAAAGTGTACACAATTGTTATCAGCTGCAGTCTGACTTAATTATAATTATGCAAAAGTAAGTACAAGACAATCCGACTAACATGTCGGTGCCAAACGGCTAAGGTATAAAGTAGGCTTAATTGCACTTTGCTACCCTCAACTATTACGCTTTTTTCAACTTGATACCCTAAACTTCTTTTTGTAACAAATTGATACCTCAACTACTAATTTTTTTCAACTTCATACCTAATTTTTCAAAAAACCCCAAAATGCCCTTATCCCTTCCCTCTTCCCTTCTCCCCTCCCCCCCCTCCCCCACTCCGGCCACCCCCACCCTCCGTCTTCCCTCCGGCCACCCCCCTCTCCTACGCCGGCCAACCCCCCCTCCCGCTTCAGGCACCACCGTCGCGGCGGCGGCTGCGGCTGCTGCTGCTACGGTAGCTGCTGCGGCGGCTACTGCTGCTGCGATGGCGGCTGCTACTGCCGCGGTGGCCGATGGCGGTGGGGGTAGGGGGTGGCTGGGCGCGGAAGAGGGGGGTGGCCAGAAGAGAGGCGGAGCGGGAGGGAGAGGGTAGCCGGAGTAGGGGAGGGGGTGGGGAGGGGAGTAATTTTAAGGTTTGGACAGGGGTATTTTCGTCCTAAAATTTTTTTGGGTATCAACTTGTTACAAAAAAAAGTATCAAGTTGAAAAAGCATAATAGTTGAGGGTAGCAAAGTGCAATTAAGCCTATAAAGTAAACAACAAAACGAGTGGTGAAGTAAGGAACCCACTCGAGTCCTCCTGCGATCATTCCTCTAGTATTGACCATCTTGGAGGTGGAAGTAAGCTGGATCCTCGGGAACCGGCTCTAAATCTGGCCATGCAAAACCAGAGAGGTTAGACCTCTAATAGCAAGTACCACAAGGAAGCACGACATGAGAACTAAAACCAGTAAGTAAGAGGATATAATAATAGATCTCTGCTTTCCACTAGGATTCACATAACATCAAGACACTTCGAACCAACCTCCCAACCAAACAAGGACAGAAGTTGGCCCGTCATGTCCTGATATTCTGATCATCTCAGTTAGGCGACAGAGTAGGTACAGTACACAAACAAATTAATTTAAACGGCCAATCAATTTCTACGGCTTGCTATTGTGAGTTCCAAGTTATCCTGGAATAATGTAATAAAGATTCCTCAGTTCTTACCATGTACGAGCAAGGCTAGTCGATCCAGTCAATCAATTGCGCCATGCATGAATTAGACGAGTCCCAGCGGGACGCCCGTCATCAATATACAATATACAATAATAATATAAGCAGATACCGCTCCCTGCCCGTGTGGCAGATTTACAGTACCTGTGGGAACCAGCCGGCCCGTCGGGTACTACTCGTCCCAAGGGGGCTGCCATGTAAGAACTCGGGAATCCATTCTCTCCATGCCATCATTTATTTTATTTAACTTAATAGTCCCTACGTTTGAGTGAAATCCCATGCCGTGGATCATGGTCATTCAAATGAGTACTTTCGTACGGGGTACGATATGCACAACTCTACAACGATACCAGTGCGGTTAGGTTGCAAGTCTTACATAGCGTAATGCAACAATCCAAGCTAACCACGGAATAATCATGCCTTGACCATAAAGTACACATGCTTCTTTTGTAAAATAAATAAGTAAATAAATAAATAAATAGATTGAAGCCTGCATGTGCATGTATGTCAATATTCGGGATCAGCCAGTCGATTACAATAGTTCATAACATGAACGTGTCTCATTTATTCAATTCAATAAGACGACTAGCCAGTCTCTTAGTTCCAACTAGGAACGCATGATCAATTTTAGTCAAGATAGCCATCATTATCAATGGTAGCAAGGCATGAAAGTCAATTAGTATTCAATGGGGTCGAGTCTATAACTCTCAGGGTTAAGTTCCGGCCCTACTAGGTATCATGAACCAATCAAGACACAGGGCACTAGTACACAACCATATGTAATTAAAATATTAACATGCTAAGATTATCGAGTTCATGCAAAGGCATAAGGATGAATAAATTATAGAACAATGGAAACACCCAGGTCAAGAAGTCATGCCAACAAGTTTATGCTAAGGCCAACAAGTCACGCAAGAAGTCTATGCTAAGACCAACAAGTCACGCTAAGTTAGCATGAAGGGGTGAGCGTATAAACAGCGTGAGCGTGAAAAGTGATTCAAGCTGGCAAGCGTGAGCGTGAAAAGTGGTTCACGTTGGCACGCACAGAGTGAGCGTGAAAGAAAATCTACGCACGCATAGCGTGAAGGGTAATTCACGCACGCACAGTGTGATCGTGAGAAGAAATTCACGCACGCATACAAAGATGTGTGCGTAACTCAAAATTCACGCACACATGTAAAGACGTGAGCGTGACTAGAATTCACGCACGCACGTAAGAACGTGAGTGTGACTAAAAATACACGCTGACACGTAAGAACGTGAGCATGACTAAAAATACACGCTGACACGTAAGAACGTGTGCGTGACTAAAAATACACGCTGACACGTAAGAACGTGTGCGTGAAGGGCTGATGTTTACGCGAGCACGTAAGAATGTGAGCGTACAACATCTCCCAAACTCCAAGTCCTATGGAGCCTTCGTTCCAGTGCCAGAAATATACGCCAGCTTGGTGGACCAAAACCCATGAACAACCGAAATACAACTACTTAGATCTAGAGAAAACAAGCCATAGAAATCAAAAATGCTAAGAACTAAACTCTCTTAGAATCACAAGAGGAAGACAAATGAACCATAAAAATGGGTTCTCATGTAGAAGCAAGTTGTACTTGCCTACTGCTACTGCTGGTAGGTGGTGGTGGTGATGAGGAAGAAGAAGAAGAAAAAGTAACGGAGAAGAAAAAGTAATGGAGAAGGAAAGTTATGAAGAGAGAGAAAGGAGATGGGGGCTTCAATAGGAGGAGTGGTGGTAGGTGGGGGTCCAATGGGTTCATGATGAACCAACTCATCAAACCGAACCAAGCCGAACCTAAAGACTAGCTAAAGCAGAGAATAAAATTACAGAAAGTAAAATACAGATAATAAAATTGCAGGAAATTAATTAACATGAAAATTAAAGAGCAGATAATTAATTAACATGAACTTAAAGGAATTTAAATATTGGATAATACATGATAAATATTAAATAAATACATTCAAGCAATATACGTATTAAAATACGCATTCTGGGAACGGGGAGTGACACTCCCCCAGCGCCGGTCCCCTTCCTTTTCGCCGGCGTCTTCCAGGGGTCGAGCTCTTCCCCCCGCCCCAGTAGCTACCTCGGCTCTCCGGCAGCCGCCCTCCTGTTCGTCGCCCTCCCGTCGGCCCCCATCCCCCGCCCTCCCCCTCCTTGCCCCCGCGCTGGAAGCCCCGGGTCCCCCCCTCCGGCGACTCACCCACGGCTCCCGGCGGGTCTGAGTCCCCTCCTTCGAGTCGTTCCTCGGGCCGCCCCCCCCCCCGGGGGACCCGAGCCCCCTTGGACAGGCCGCTGCCTTTGGGCCATGCGCCATCCTCGGGCAGGTGCTCCCCTGGGAGCGGTGTCCCACCGTTTGTTTTTGAATTTTGTTTGTAAGCGGGTTCCCGCCTGTGGGGCCCGCTCTCTGTTCTATTTAGTTTTCAATAAATTTTTTTTCTTTAAATAAATATATATATATAAATATATATATATATATATATATATATATATATATATATATATATATATATATATATATATATATATATATATATATATATATATATTTATTAGTTAATATATTAACTAAACTAACAAATTATATATACAAATAAATATATTGTGTACTTATATACAACGTTTAGTCCCGAGACAAGGGAGGGTTGCATATATATATTTATTTGCATATTAACTGATATAGATAACAATAAAGTCTATTATTTAATATATAATTATTATATATAAAAATATTAACTGATATATTTTTTTATTATATATTAATCGTATAGATAATAATAGGGAAAATTTATGAAATGTCTAAAAAACGAAAAAGTTTTATGAAAAATCCACCGCGCAATAACATTTTATTGCGTGCCCAGAATTAGCAAAAAATATATAAAGAGGGTTCCGAATAACCTTTTTGTCCTTCCTTCTAATTTATTGAAAACACCCACGAAACTACTGTTAAAAAAAAAGTTTTGATACTTCATCTTCTTCCATATGCTGCTCACATTCGAATCTAGGTTTTCTCCTCAAAAATCTTCAAAAACTTGTCGAAAAATTTCGAAAAGACCGAGACAAACGGCAAAAGTGCTAAAACGGAGGTCCAAACATCATTTTTTTACGATTCTAAAATTTCGAACGCCCGACAAATGGTAAAATAATTTATCTCATGCTCCTTGAAGATACGCTCATTTTGCGACAAATCGGATCTCGTTTTGACCTCCCAGTCAAAAGTTATGGCCCTCCAAAGTTTTAACTGACCATAAAATGCAGGAGAATTGCCATTTTCCGTGTTAGAACACGAAGAATGTTAATTTCGCATGAGGGTGGCCATTCTTCGCGTTAGTAACACGGAGAATGACATTCTCTGTCTTAATTTGCATGGAGAATGGCTATTTTCTGTGTTAGTAATACGGAGAATGGCATTCTTCGTCTTAATTTACATGGAGAATGGCCATTCTCCGTCTTAATTTACACGGAAAATGGCTATTCTCCGTGTAATTTAGCATGAAGAATGGTCATTCCAGTGTTAAAACGCGGGAGAATGGCCATTCTCCGTGTTAGAAATACGGAGAACGCTATTCTCCGTGTTAAATAACACGGAGAATGGCATTCTCCGTATTAATTAACACGGAGAATGACCATTCCTAGTGTTAAAACGTAGGAGAATGACCATTCTCCGTGCTAAATTACACGGAGAATGGTCATTCAAATATTAAAACACAGGAGAATGGCCATTCTCCGTGTTAGAAACACGGAGAATGCCATTCTCCGTGTTAGTAACACGGAGAATGCCATTCTCCGTGTTAATTTACACGGAGAATGACATTCTCCTTGTTAAAATGCAGGAGAATGACTATTCTTCGTGTTATATCGACGGAGAACAGTTGACAGAAACCTTTTTTTGTGGAAAGAAATTTGACATGAATAAAGATTCAAGAGTTTTCGTTCTTCTTTCAAAACGATGCTAACTCTTATGGAAAAGAAGAAGAAGATCTTCTCTCCATAATTGACCTAATTGTCGGAAAAGAAGAAAAAGAAGAAGAAGAAGAAGAAGAAGATGATGATGAGCGATGATCGAAGTTCGACTGAAAAAAAGTATGATAAACTACGAACGATCTTTGCGATCTCTGTTGAAGATGAGAGCAATAGAATTCAGATCTCTCGTGAAGAAGAAGAAGAAGACGACGAGAATCGCAATCCAAATCTGAGTTTGTGCGGAGGGGTAGTTATGGTAATAATTTTGTAAATACAGAGCATCTAAAGAGAATCTTGGTACTTAACGTAGAAATATATAATTCTGGGCATTTCATAAAACCCATCATGCGGGTAGGTTTTTCATAAAAACCAACCCCGAAATTGGTTTCTCAGCAATTTCCAGATAATAATATATTAACTAATTGATTAAATCAAGCTAAAAGATTAAAGCAAATCAAACTAAAAGATAAATCAAACCAAATTAAATCAAGTCAGACCAAACATTCCCCAAAAAAATTCAAATGCTCTATTTCCGCCCGACGGACTTGTGGTCTAATCTTTTAGTCAATTTTGTTAAAATTTGTATGGTTGGAATAAATTTTCTGTTTGAATAATCGAGTCCCAATCTGAAGAATAAATTAGATTATAATATTCATTTTTTCCTCTCTTTGACTTCAAATTATTTTCTATTTATCTCCATAAGGAAGCTACTCCAAAAGTCCACTATATATACATAAAACATAAATTTTCAATCAACAGAAAGAAGTTTATTATATTTGCGAAGAATATGAAAATTTTGGAAAAATTATGCGGAGAGAGATCAGGCGCCAGTTCCATTGGCGCAAACAATAAAAGAAATTAAAATCTTTCTAACGCCAGTTCTACTAGCGTCAATTTTTAAACAAAATTTAAATAACATTGGCGCCAATGGAACTAGTGCCCAAATCTTTTTTAAAAAAATATTACTTTTGGCGCCAGTTCTTTTAGCGTCGGGTCATTAGGGTGAGGGGAGAGGGGAAGGGGAGGTGGGGAGTGCGTGCTGACATTATTTTGTTTGTAGTTTTTTTTTTAACCCACTCCACAACAAACACACACACGCTGAAACAAAAAAGAAAAAAAATCAACTCCCTCCGACACCACCACACACACATGCACACACATTGTGTAAAAATATCCACTCCCCTCACCACCCCTCCACCCCTCTAATGAACCCGGTGCCAGTCGCACTGACGACAAAAGGAAAAAAAAATTATGCGGCGCCAGTTGTACTGGCACCAAGTTTAAAAAAAAAATTAAGTGCTAGTTCCACTGGCGCCAAGGTTATAAAAAAATGCGACGCCAGTTTCACTGGCGCCAAATTTTTAATTTTTTTAATTGTTTGGTGCCATTGGAACTTGCACTGATCCTCCTCCACGTAAATTTTCTAAATTGTTCCTGTTTCGCGCAAATGTAATAAATTTCTTCCTGTTGACTAAAATTTTCTTTACATAAAACTATCCCATTATATATACATAAAACTAACATATCATATGAGCATCTCCAACCCTATTGTCTTGTAATGTGTAGTGAGTCATATGAGACAAGACAATATCTTTTCTAGGTGGTGCTTCTTTACGGACCGAGTAATGCGTGAACCGATGCCACATATCGATCCCCACTGGTTGGATTTGTTTCCCTGTGTTAGCAGGGGGTTGGTTTTTGTGGGTCCCACGACCCCTCCAATGGGGAGGGGGCGACACCAGTGCCGGTTCTGAGATTTAGATGCCATGTTCAAAAACTAAAAATGAGACCCATTTTACGTAAACATACAAAGAAAAAAAGTTACTTGAAAAAATATTACCAAAAATTGTAAAATCCCTAGCTCTCTTTGATGTCTCAATAACCACCAAAACTTTATAATAATTTATGAGTGCAAACCAACAAAACAAAGAAATAACAAACTAACTAACACCAACAACAAAAGAATTAATACCAAAAGACTATCATCCTTGCATTTTTTGACGCAAAATCATTGACTAAGGTTTGATCATCAACATTGTAAAGGAAATCATTCTCAATATATAACAAAGCTAATTCATTCAATATTTCTTGTGACATAGTCGATCGTAGATAAGATTTTAGTAATTTTAATTTTGAGAAACTTCTTCCTTGTCAGTTTCCACTAATTGAAGCAATGCTTTTCATATATCCGGAATTTGGAATCTAATTGCCTTAACACTTTAAACATGACTTTCCCACTGGATAGATGACAAAGACTTGACAGTTAAATCATTTACATTACTTTTCAAAATTTGCCATTGTTTTGTAGAATTAGCAAACATTATATAAATACGATTCATCACTCCAAAAAAATCCCTAGCTTTGGGACAGCAATTTGCCATATCACAAAGTGTTAAATTAAAACAACGACAACCACAAGGTGTATATAACGCTCTAGGATTTATGTCTAGTAATCTTCTTTGGACACTTTAATGTTTTCCTTTCAGATTAGCACCATTGTCATATCTTTGACCTCGTACATCATCAATATCTAGATTAAGAGTTTTTAAATATTTTGCAATTCCTCAAACAGTCCATGCCCAGATGTATTATTAACTTTTAGAAATTCAACAAAATATTTTTCTACTTTTACTGGAGTTGTTTAAATATCTACACATCGTAAAATCAATGATGTTTGTTCTTGGTGGCTTGTATCCGGAGTACAATCAAGTATTACTGAAAAATATTTTGCTTCTTTAACTTTTTTAATGATTGCACCTTTGATTTCAGAAGATAACATACCTATCAATTCATTTTGAATTTTATGACTAAGATAATAATAGTGAATTTCATTATTTTCAACCCTCTTAATATGTTTTTTCATTACAGGATCTCACTTTGCAATCATTTCAATTAATCTAAAAAAGTATCCATTATTTTTTTCATGAATCATCTCATGTGTTCCTCGAAATGCCAAGTTATGTATGCCAAGATACTTCACAACAGAAATTATTCTTTCTAATACTTTCTTCCAATGTTCTTTAATTTTTCTTCTTTGATTTGATCTTGAATATGTTTATCAATTGTTTTATTTTTTCCAATCTTTTACGTAAATCAAACCAATTTCTCATGTTAGTGATGTGCTCATTGTTCATCTCATGTTCTTTAATTCTAAAATTAATATGTATCCAATCATTACACCCTTCATTTATGAAAATCTTTTTTAAACAACTTACAACAAAAGCAAAATACTTTGTTCAAATCCTTGGAATAAACAAACCATTTTTTATCAAATGTCGAGTGTAAAATATGCCGATGAGAAACGTCTAGATAATTTATCTTTAGAACCCTTTTCTACCAACAAATCTCTTGATTTTGTGTCAAGATTGTCCCAAGTTTGTAGATCATCAATGTCCAACTTTTGTGAGAAGGGTTGGCATACAAGTTCATTGTTTAAAGTTTCAACATATTCATTTCCATTGCTAACTAAGTTAGAAATATCTTCATTTTCATTATGGGCTAAGTTAGAAACATCTTCATTTTCGTTGTGGACATCATTAGTAACGTCGTGATCATCATTGTAAGCTAGGTCAGAAACTTCTTCTTCATTTTCAATTGAATTTCCACCTAAATTAGGTGGTTCTTTAATAATAAATTTATCAATAACCCCTCTTTGTGATTGAGTCAGTTGTTGAATTCTTTTTCTTTTTTTACATTTATCATATCCCCATGGATACTTTTTATGAACCATTTTTAAAAATATTAGCTAGAAAAATATAACCTGATTTGAAGTACGAATCAAAAATTTGAAATTCACTCGTAACCGTGTTTTGCTCAAGAGGTCAACAACTCCAAGTCTCCAACTCTAAGATATTTTCAAAAACCTGCTAGCAAACAAAGAATTATTAGGCTTAATTGCTATCAACGTGATTATAATAATTATTAGAGGTTCACCAATTGGTACCTTCACTTCACCTAACAGTTGTCAGCTGATATTGGACCAGTTGGTTGGGTTGGGCCAAGGGCCCACTCATTTGTAACAAATTGATTTTGTAAATTTGATATAAAAATAGGCTTGTTGGTATATAGGTTTATGTAAAATAAATAAGGCCCCCTCTAAATTGGTGGGCGTTGTTCTATTGCACCACCTGCACACCTTCAGGGCCGGGTCTGGGTGACACGTGGCGTCGGCTTCGATCTCGCGACCGCCTTCCTCTGTTCGTTTAGACTTTTTCTGACAAAATTATATTTCCAAAAGGCAATGAAATAGGAAAGTTTTTTCCAATGCAAAAGTAACGAAAAGACTTTTTTTTCAACTTCAAGACAACTTCTCTTTTTATAACTATTTATCCTCCTCTTCTTCTTTTTAATAAATTATTTTATTCATGATTGATGATATAGAGGTAAAGTGGTTGTCACGTGCATTGTCTAGAACTAGACAACACGTCTTTGCCATGTCATCTTATGTCACCTTTGTAATTTATCTGACATTTGCATTGGAGAAAAATCTTTTAAATGAAAACTTGTCATTCTTATGAGGCAACAATTTTTTCCACATTCACAATAGAGTTAAAATGATTTAACTAGCATAAAGAACAATCTAAATAAGTTCATTATTTTTTACGTTTTTATTTGAGGTGTCCTTTTCTTCGGGCCAACGAACAACGTCAAGGGGGGACTCGAACCGTGCCCATCCCCACGGGACCCCCGGTGTACCCAGCGACTACACCCCCACGGACAAATCAATTTATTATTGTAAGCACCGTCGAAGTAAACTAATACACCACGAGATAAGGCCATCTCTTAAAATTGGGTTTCTATCCTACTATGATTTTCTGGTACCGAAAAACAAATAATTATCAATAAAATATTAACATTTTAGAAAATATATTTTACATACTTAGGCATAATTTTAAGTATTTTCACTCTTATTTCTTAGTAGCTTTGAAATTAAATAAAATAATAGGCACCCTTGTCGATTGGTTTACATGCGATATATAAGCTTTCTTCTTTTACATGCTTTTATAACCTTACTATGATTTTACACCGTTGTTGATTGGTCTTTTTCGTTCAATTTTCTTTGTCGAATTGACTGAAAAAAGCGACCCGCAATGTCGGTATCGTTCAGTATCGGGTATCGGTGAATATCGGATCGGGACATACCAAATCGTATTGGTGTCGGCCGTATCGGATTGGTATCGGCCGATAATGTGAACTATGGTTTCCACAGTTTTTGGAAATCAATATAAACTAGTGGCATGGCAAGAGTCGCTAGAATAGACGAGTTTTTCTTACTGCATATGTTATAACAAGCATTGTACTGCAATATGGACCTACGACTCGAATTTCAATTTGGTACTCATGTCTATCCCAGTAATTATTATATAGGGGGTTCCTTCATACTGAACTAAAAATCCAGTAAATTTTAAGCATGCAAAGTTTTAAACGTATTCCATATAAATTATTAAAAAATTTGGCCAAAAAAAATAGTAGGAACCTGTTTAATCAATCAAACTTGACAAATGTGAACTTTCTAATCTTAATATTTCTATTTTTTCGAATATTTGACCAAACTTTAACGCATTTTATTTGCACTAAGTCGATTTATACTCGTATTTTTGTTGTCCGAATTGCTGACAAAGGTGTAGTTCAATCCGATTTCACAAATAAAAAGGATAAATGCATCAAGATTGCCCACAATCATTGCAATAAATAATCATATCATGAAAGCAAAATCCGTCCCCAGATCAATGAGTGACATAAGTTAGACATAACTTAGAATTCTATCATTTGCTTCAGAAGAACATACGTTTACATATAAAGTAAGGTACCCACGTCAACAGATTTTTATTTATTTATTTATATATCCTGAGAATTAGGAGTGCAATACGCAAGGAATTATTAAACAGTAACAACAATTGTTACAAGACTACTTACTTCCAGACATATGGAAGAGTGATTGATGTTACATTAGTACGTGACTAGACTACTGGAGTTTCGTCACGTTGGATTGGGTTGACGACCTCGACCAAGTCATCCACTAACCAGACTATCCTTGCTGCTGCTTACGACCCTACCCTTGCTATTTGCTTACGGACCTGCCGGATATGGATTGCTATTGCTTACGGACCTGCCGGATATGGAGCAGGTGGTACTGCTTATGGCCGTTGCTGCTTACGGACCCGTCGGAATGCGGATCATACGGAACTCCTACATGTGCTGCTTACGATCTTTTGTTACAATTACAAAACAGGTCAGTCTAATCGGACAATAATATTTTATTTTAATTTAATGTTTGGTTTAGCTCCAATATCTTAATTCCATATATTTCTAACCATAAATTATGGAGAGGATAAATTAGACAATTGTATCGAGTTAGACTAGTTTTTTATTTTGTTCTCTACTTAATAAATTTTTTCACATTTAATGATCTATATTGAGTTAGAATCTCGATAAGAACATATCGATTGAATGATGTTTATCATACATATTGAAAAGTTCACATAAATTGTATGAGAATAAGATAGGGTAGAATCTCAATAAGAAAGGGTAGAATCTCAATAACAAAACATATCTTCAAAAAATATTTGATTAACTTTTTTTATATAGTTGAATTTAACAGAACAAATGTGGGATAAAAGATATATAAAAGATGATTAAAAATTGAGAATCAGAATATTAGAATTTTTTTGGTTTGATTTTGTTTGGTTTGGTTTTTTAGTTTGATTTGGTTTAATCTATTAATTAATTTGTTATTATATACTATAGATAACAAAATATGTTAGTTAATTTATTTTATATAATAATTATATATTAACTAATGCATTTTGTTATTATCTATATTAGTTAATATACAAATTACTATTATTATTATTATTATTATTATTATTATTATTATTATTATTATTATTATTAATATATATATATATATATATATATATATATAAAGAGAGAGAGAGAGGGAGAGAGAGAGAGAGAGGGAGAGAGAGAGACACACATTCATTTGTATTTTATTTATTTATATTTATTTATTTGTATCAATAACAAATTAATATATACAATAAATATATTAATATAGATAAGAACAAAGTAACTACAAAATAATACAGATAATAACAAACTAATATATTAGTATACAAATAAATATATCTATTAATATATTCAAATTAATATATATAAATTAATTTTTATAATAACTAATATATTTTGTTATAATACATATTAGTTTATATATATATATATATATATATATATATATATATATATATATATATATATATATATATATATATATATATTACCCATATTAGTTAGTATATTAACTAAACTAACAAATTATATATACAAATAAATATATGCAAATAAATATATATACACACGTATGAATATACAAATTAATTCGTATATATTTATTTGTTCAATAAAAACTTGATAAATACAAATAAATATATTATGTACTTATATAAAACGGTTAGTCCCGAGACAAGGGAGGGTTGCATATATATATTTATTTACTTACATAATAACTGATATAGATAACAATAAAATCTATTAGTTAATATATAATTATTATATATAAAAATATTAAATGATATATTTATTATTATATATTGTATAAATAATAATATATTAACTAATTGATTAAACCAAACTAAAAGATTAAAGCAAATCAAACTAAAAGATAAATCAAATCAAATTAAACCAAGCCAGACCATTCATTCCCCCCAAAAAATTCAAATGCTCTATTTCCGCCTGACGGACTTGCGGTCTTATCTTTTAGCCAATTTTGTTAAAATTTGTATGGTTGGAACAAATTTTCTGTTTGAAGAATCGAGTCTCATTCTGAAGAATAAAGTAGATCAAAATATTCATTTTTTTCTCTCTTTAACTTCAAATTATTTTCTATTTATCTCCATGAGGAAGCTACTCCAAAAGTCCACTATATATACATAAAACATAAAATTTCAATCAACAGAAAGAAGTTTATTATATTTGCGGAAAATATGAAATTTTGGAAAAATTACGCGGAGAGAGATCAGGCGCCAGTGGAGCAAACAATAAAATAAATTAAAAAATTTCTAGCGCCAGTTCCACTAGCGTCATTTTTTAAAACAAAATTTAAATAACATTGGCGCCATTGGAACTGGTGCCCAAATCTTTTTTTAAAAAATATTACTTTTGGCGCCGGGTCATTAGGGTGAGGGGAGAGGGGAAGGGGAGGTGGAGAGTGTGTGCTGACATTATTTTATTTGTAGTTTTTTTTTAGGATTATTTTGTATAAGGGTACCAAGTTTATGTTATAATTAGACTTTGGGTACTGGGTTTGTCCGTTTTAGAGTTTTAGGTATTGTAACTTTTTAGTGACACATTTTAGTGACAAACATTCGTCACTGAAAGACTTATTTCGTCACTGAAAGTCCACTTTTCTCACTAAAATGTGTCACTAAAAAAATTCGAGTACCCAAACTCTAAAACGGACAAACCCAGTACCCAAAGTCTAATTATATCATAAATCTGGTACTCTTATACAAAATAACCCTTTTTTTAACCTACTCCACAACAAACACACACCCTGAAACAAAAACAAAAAAACCCAACTCCCTCCAACACCACCACACACACATGCACACACATTGTGTAAAATATCCACTCCCCTCACCACCCCTCCAATGAACCCGGCGCCAATGCACTGGCGCCAAAAGGAAGAAAAACAATTATGCAGCGCTAGTTGCACTGGCACCAAGTTTTTAAAAAAATTTAAATTTAAGTGCTAGTTCCACTGGCGCCAATGTTATTAAAAAAAATACGGAGCCAGTTTCACTGGCGCCAAATTTTTAAATTTTTTTATTGTTTGGCACCATTGGAACTGGCGATGATCCTCCTCCATATAAATTTTCTAAACTGTTTCTGTTTCGCGCAAATGTAATAAACTTCTTCCCGTTGAATTTTCTTTACATAAAAATATCCCATTATATATACATAAAACTAACGGGTCATATGAGCATCTCCAACCCTATTGTATTGTAATGTGTAGTGAGTCATATGAGATAAGACAATATCTTTTCTAGGTGGTGCTTCTTTACAGACCGAGCAATGCGTGAACCGATGCTGTCACGCCCCAGAACCGGAATACTGGAGAGCGGGGGCAGACATAGCCAGCTACGTATATTGAAGTGCAACCCACCTCGCTATACGGTCATGGCTGTCTAGATACATGAGGGTTTAACTACAAGCCAACAGTCTCTTAAGGTCATGAACAAGCCTAGTGTCTCAATCACAAGCAAGTAAGTAAATGTTACAAGATATAAGATCACCAAATATACAAGAGTAAGGCGTCCCAAACATTACATATTTAGCTGATCATGAAGTTAGTCGTTACAAAATGTCAGGACTAGCAAGAGTTTAGTCAAACATGATCAACCCTAGGATTTGTCAATCATGTTACAGCCCGTAGGCAGACAGCAAGTAAAGGTACAATCGAGCTAAACATGTGCTCGCCGGCTAAACGCCTCAAAAGAATATTTGTACAATAAAGTGGGAGAGCCAAAAATAACCCACTCTTGCCCTGGTTACGCCTGGTGGTCACCATCGGGCTGGAAGGTCGGTAGATCCTCTGGAGCTGCTCCAAAATTTGGCCATACAAAACCAGTTGGGTCAGATCCCAGAAAGAGCAAGTGCCACAAGGAAAACTTCACTTAGGAACTAAAACCAGCAATTAGCACAAAATATAAATAAGTAGTAAGAACTGGAAATATGGAAAAATATCAGGATAATATACGACGAGATAACCATGGAACTATTCAAATAACCATGTTACAACCCGTAAACCAAATAAGGACCGTGGTTGTAACCCTTCATCTGAACGGAGCTTGGTTTCCCACCAATTATCGGCAAGATAACATAAAAAATCAGGACATGTAAAAATCTTGCACAGGATCCAGACATGACGAGACTGATTATGCCTCGTCCAACAATCACGACCAAGCAATAAGTACGGCTTGATACTTTAACTAACTAGGGTTATCACAGTCCTAGTTACTAGCAAGATGTAGCGAGATTATTCTACAGCCACAAGCCCTGCAGACCATCCAGGTTACCCAGGTCGAATATTAGGGGTTGAATTCAGGTGGATACATCGTCCAGGAAACGCATGTACCCTTAAGTGGCTTGGAGGGTACAACATATAACAGTGTGCTGGAAATGTGCCCTACTCGACGGCATGCTACAGATCCAAAGCACGCCCAGGTAACAGGATCGCCTGTAGCTGGAAAATCTCTTCATGACTACTGAATTATTCTAGTTATTAGCCTTAGTCAATTTGGTAGGCACCCCTGACCGTGGTACTCAGGGGTCCCTGTCCTAGACATGATGCAAGACATGACTGGTTCATTTGTACAAGCACAATCGCCCACGGTGTCCAGGTTATTTATACTTGTCATATCATGTCATGTCATGTTAGCTGTCGCAACAGCAATTCGAGATATATCATGTCAGGTTTACTTGTCAGGAGTGCGCCACGGCGGGCCACTATCATGTTATGTTATTTGTCAAGAGTGCACCACTACGGGTCACTGTCGTGTTCATGGTACATGTGCAGGATAACATAGTACAAACATTCCATCAAGAGACCCAACTTACACTGAGGGTCACAAGACATGAGCCTAATTAATAACAATTAATTCACAAAATACAAGACTAGTTCGGGCATATGCGGCCAGGAAAGAAGTCCATACGGCCGAAAAAGGACGGACATATACGGCTCCGGGTGATCGGCACGTGCGGCTGTAAGGGGAAAGGCTCATGCGGCTGGCGGAGGAAATCAGGTTCATGCGGCTGGAGGAAGGAGGTCTTATGCGGCCAGGGGAAAGAAATCCATACGGCTCGGGATGGAATGGTCATGCAGTTGGGTGCCATGCGGCCAGAGGGAAAATGAGTCTCATGCAGCTCGCGGGGGAGGGGGGCATATGCGGCTGGGGGAGGGGGCATATGCGGCTAGCGGGGGAGCGGGCATATGCGGCTGGGGGAGTGGGCATATGCGGCTAGCGGGGGAGTAGGCATATACGGCTAGCGGGGGAGTGGGCATATGCGGCTAGCTGAGAAGTGGGCATATGCGGCTAGAGAAATGGATGTGCATGTGGCTGGAGAGACGGGTGCATATGCGGCTGGGTGTTCACGCCCATGCGGCTCGGGGATCCAAGTTCCATGCGGTTGAAATAAGAAAGGCTATATGCGGCTGCAGGGAGTAGACTTCATGCGGCTAAAAGGCACAGTGCCATGTGGCTTAGAAAGTTACCAAGGCCTTTATACGGCTCGGATAACCATGTGGCAGGGAAGAACACTTGCCGTATGAAATAGTCATGCGGCTAAGTACTGTTCTTCTTCTCCAATTTTCGAGAAGAAGAACACCATGAAACCATGCTTCCAAGCTCCATAAATTCGTCATCCAGAGTCCAAATCCGAACTTCCATAGGTCAAATTGGGACAGAATGAATTTTTCTACAACATAGAATCATTAAAACTTGATAATAACAAGATTAAATAGATCAAAATCCAAGAAATCCGAAAATAAAATAAACTTAGATCTACAAGCAATTAGCCATGGAAATTGAAAATGTCAAGCACTAAAGAGTCTTAGAATGTTGCAAGGAAGAGAATGGGACAATAAAATTTGGGTTCCTCCATGAAGCAAGATGCACATGCCTAAGCTCTTCCTCTCTCTCTCTCTCTCAGGTAGGTGAGGAGTTAATGATGGGAAAGAAGAAGAGAGAGAAAGAGAGAGAAAGAGGAGTGGGCTAATAAATGGGGATGGTGGTGGTAGGTAAGGGTTCTCTCCTTGGTTCATGATGAACCAAGACAACCCAAGCCTAGCTGAACCAACCCAAAATAAACCAAGCCACAAAATGCCAAGGTAAGTCAAGCAAGAAATTATGCAATACAAGATAAAATACGTACACGTATTCCAAAATACATAATACAAACAACGGGCATTACAACTCTACCCACCTTAAAAGAATTCCGTCTTCGGAATTTAATTAAGAGGCTAGAGAGACAAGAACAAGCTATACTAATCACAAGCAAGCTATAACTAGGTAATAAATCAAGCAATCAATCATACAAGCAAGAATCGAAGGCATGAGGCATAAGGAAAATATTATACCTCACGAGTCAAACAGGTCGGGATATCGCGATCAGATATCATCCTCACGCTCCCATGTTGACTCACCCAAAGAGTGATGATCCCAAGCAACTTTACTACTAAAATTTGTCAAATCAGCGACATCTCAGGACGTCGCTAAATAGGAAAAATACATCGCTAATTTCAATTAGTGACGTATTTAGCGACGTTTGCATGTAGTCGCGATTAACCTAGTCGCTAAACAACACGACGTGGCAATACGTCGCTATTACGACGATACTTAGCGACGCGTATACGTCGCTAATCCAGCGACTACCAGCGACGTAAAACATCAGCAGTTACCGACGTAACCTAGCGACGTTGAACGACTTGACATACATCGATGCTGACCTGGCTTGAGAGCCAAATAGCAACGTTCTGCGACTTTGTTACATCGCTATAGTACCGACATATAGCGACGTTTAGCAACGTCATACGTAGCGACGTTTAGTAACGATCAGCGACGATTTTTATCACAGTTAGCGACGTTCCGATACTTACTTAGCGACGTTAACTTTTGTCGCTAGCCGTCGCTAAACGTCGCTAATTTTGAAAAAAAATAAAAAATACAGCATTTGCAGCATCCCCTGCATCATTTGCAGCATTTGCAGCATTTGTAGCATTTGCAGCATCCCCTACACCATTTGTTACAACAACGACGGTGTGTATCACGAATACAGTATCAAACAACACAGATACACACAATCACGAACACGTTTGAAACACAATCTCATCAATCAACACAGATATATGAAAAATTGTAATAACATTGTCAAACATAATGCTCCACATAAGGATAATGTATGTATAACCACATAAAAGACCCAACAATGGGCCATCACACAACAATATATATATATATGTCAACTACGGCTGATCAGGAGGAGCATCACTGCTCCTGGAAAGAAGGTAAGCATACTGCTCTGGTGTAAGAACCACCGACGACGATGAAGGAGGAGACAATGCAACCGCTGGAGAAGGAGGCAGTGTAACCGCTGGAGAAGAAGGCAGTATAACCGCTGGAGATGGGTGCGTCCGCGTCTCCTCTAGGGCTAGCAGTCTGGCGCTGTATTGCTCTATGCAAGCCGCTATCCTAATAAAGGTGTCGTGAATGGACTCCGGCGTCCCCTGTACGTGCCGTACGATGCGCTCGAGCTCGTCAAAGCGTGCGGTGACCGACGCAGCATCCCCTTGCGCCTAAGACCATGGCTGCTCAAAAATCCTCCTCAGCATATCGTCGTGCAGCTCAGCAATCTGGCGGGCAATGGTACCCTCGACTCGGGACGACTCGGCCTGTGAAGGCTGTGAATGCGCACTGGTAGAGGGAGCCCTGGATGCCTGCGTCGCAACAAATGCGCCGTAGGATCCCGTACCGTAGTACGTACCCCTCTGAAGACCACCAACAGCGGTCTTCCAGAGCTCGTCCTCCGACTGAGGTGGAGAGGGCTGTGATGTACCAACCCCTCCCTCTGTCGGTACACTAGCACTCGCACGCTCATCACGTAGCCTAACAAACTCTTCCTAGAAATCATTGTGCATCTCTATAAATCAGTACTTACCTAAATTAGCCTAATAAATGTCTAAAGTATTTAATTATTATTAACTATATGGTTATCTGTATATTCTTCAAGTTGTGTTAAAAATTAATAAAATCTAAATTAGTACTTACATAGCTCTGAGAAGCCCGGTCGTCGATGAGCTTTCCGTCCTTCTGATGGGTGGCCAGGAAGACGGTCACCATGTTTGCGTCCTCACCCCTCTTTACCTGCGTGTTTGTTATATTTTATTCTTTAGTAAAATAGAAAATTATATACTCCTACTATCAATAAAATCTTATATTTTGCAATAAATTACATACCAGACGATGGAAATGCTCTGTCATAGGAATCGATCCACCACACCACTTTTCGGTCCACGTCCTAGTCGCCTTCGCCTTCTCCGACCGCTCTCTGTACCGGGGCTCCTCAAATCGAGCCCTCATCGTGGTCCACTGGTCAGGTGTGATCCAACCAGCAATCGGCTTTCCGGAGTGCTGACGAACTTTCTGATCGTCAATTGCATCACGGATCAACTTGGCAGCGACGGCAGGAAACTGTCTCTCAATCTGCTCGGCCCGGTGTGGTGGATAAAAATAAGTCCTCTACAAGAATTACAAATTAAAATAATAAGTTCTAAAAATGCTTAAAATTATATTAATCATACTAAATTAACTATCTTTAGTTACCTTGAAGTGGGCAAACCAGAATGCCTTCCTCTCTTCCGAGGCATCCGAGTAGTTGATCCACGGACCTCCATAGTTGGACCTTAGAAAGGAGCCCAACGCTCTCTGTACCGACGATGGACGATATCTGTATACAACGATAACCGACGTATTAATAAATACATATAGATATAAGACATGCATAAAATATATATATATTCATTTAACTTACTTCGTAGGACCGTCGGCCCAAATCTCCATCCTCGTCTCGTCCTGAGGTGCGCATGGAGGGTCGCTCTGGTATGGATCCGCCCTGACGGGAGTAGGGACTACCTCCTCCACCTGCTCCCTACCCGCCATGTTGCTGTCAGCGGTAGGAAGGCTAGGGGAAGTAGTATGATCAGCAAGCCTGGAACTGCTCGTCGTAGGTGTACTGCCACCCGAACCTGCGACCGTACGGTACAATGGAGTGCTCGGGTCAAACGATGGTCCGGAGCCATCCTATGGTAACGGAGCTCTCTGCCCACCTAAGGACACGGCTCGTCCTGACCTATCTTTGCGTCGTCCTGCCATGCTGATAATAACATATGATTGAAAATATAAATAAATATAATGACAGTTTAGAAATATCTGCATACATTAGAGTTCATAATTTAAGTTTTCAAAAATCTGAATACTAATAGAAATGATCATAGTTCATAATTTAAGATTACAGAAATATGAATACATCAAAATCATAGTTTCTCAATCATCCTCTGAAAATTCATCTTCTTCGTTTGCCTCCTCCTCCTCCTCATCATCATCTTCCTCCTCATCGTCACTAGCATCTCCTTTATCTTTCCCTTCGGATACTTGTACCTCTTCTACACAAGTAGATATTGAATGGAGAACTTCTGCTGAGTCGACATCAACTGTATTTGGTACAAAAGGCGGCTCGTCCTCCTGATAAGCTACTTCGTCGACGTCGTAGGTATTTCTGGCTTTAGTCTTGCATACTGTCCACCAGTCGTACCTCGTTGTTTTCCGTCTAGGATATGTTATAAAATATACGAGTTGAGCTTGACTTGCTAGGATAAATGGTTCGTATCCTTGGTATCGACTACGGTAATTAATATCCACAAGACCATGCTTGTCAATTTTCCATCCTTGATCTTGTATGGGATCGAACCAATCAACTTTGAACAACAGGATCTTGGCAGGCTCTATGCCATAGTTATACGTCAATTCCACGGTCTTCCGTAAGACGCCATAGAAATCATTGCTTGGAGTGACATCTTTGTAGTTTGTAGATTTGATACACAAGCAACTATTTTTTGTGAAATCAAGATCCAGGAAGCTATCTCTGATGAGAGCATTTGTTGACTTGAACTTAAACCCATTCACGCAATAACTTGGCCATATTTTGACAGCATAAATTGGTCCCTTGGCAAGAGTTCTAATAGATTCATTCTCAAGGATAACGTCCGGACGATCGACCTAAACACGAGAAGATACAAAATTAAGTTTAATGTTAAGTTATTTCTTGTGCAGTTGTGAATGGAAGAAGATTCTAACTAGCTTCTTACGTACATATGCAGTCAACCAAGACGGGAAATGAAGTCTCATTTCTTTTTCTACTTCTTCATCTGCAATGTATGGTCTACTTGACCTCACCTCATCATTAAATTTGATGAAAACTAATAAATATCGGGATATACTCGTTAAATTATAATAACGTAATCAACAAATAGATGACTTGAACGTTGAAGATTTTCACTTACCACTCTAGCTTTTTCACTTCATCCTTCTCGCAGTTGAGTAATATATATAACTGGGCAGCCTTTAGTTCCTCATCATTCAAATATCTCTTTTTTAGTTTTCTAGAAGGCTTTCCAAGAGCATTGAAGACTTTCAATAATGCATCATTATATTCTATATCTTCATCGTCGTTCCTCGGAGCTCTTGTTCTATTTGTAGCAATATGAGGCTTGAAATACATTGAACAAAAGTTTGTAATCTCCTCAAGGACATAGGCTTCACAAATAGAACCCTCGACCCGTGCCTTATTTTTCACATTCCTCTTCAGGTGGTTTAGATGGCGCTCGAACGGGTACATCTACCAATAACCGACGGGCCCACCAACACGTGCCTCATATGAAAGATGAATTGGCAAATGCTCCATAGAGTCAAAGAATCCAGGAGGGAACACCCTCTTAAGCTTACACAATGTTGCTGCAATGTCCTTCTCCTGCTTTTCAAGCCGATCGACGAGCAACTTAGTAGAACAAAGATCTCTGAAGAATATGCTAAGCTTTGTCAGTGGATTCCAAACGACCTGAGGTAAGAATTCCCGAAATGCAATCGGGATTAACCTCTCCATAAAAACTTGACAGTCGTGGCTCTTCATACCCTGTAGTTTGTTCTCCTTCGGGTCAACACATCTTCTCAAATTCGATACGGACCCGTCTGGAAATTTTAGGCCCTGGATCCACCTACAAAGTTTACCTTTGTCCTCCTTGTCCAGTGAGAAAATGGCCCTGGGCTGCTTATACTTCCCACTGCCTTCCTTTATCAAATGCAACTCTGGACGTCTGCATATTTCTTCTAAGTCCAACCTGGCCTTGGGATTGTCTTTCGTCTTCTTCTTTACGTCCATCACAGTATTTATTATATTGTCAAATACATTCTTCTCGAATGCATGACATCCAGGTTATGTCTGAGCAGATGGTCACTCCAATATGGTAGGTCCCAGAATATACTCCTCTTCGTCCAGTTGTGAGCGCGGCCAAATCCATCACACTTGTATCCCGCTGTAGGCTCTTCAATAGCACTTGACAATTCTTTAACTTCTTCCCATATCGTGTCCCCGGACCACCGTGGCGGTGGACTGGACTTCTCTACCATGCCAGCACGAAAAGCATTCTTGTTCCTCCGGTACGGATGATCCTTTGGCAGGAACTGTCGATGACAATCAAAGAAGCACGGTTTTTCTCTGTGTTTCAAACGGAAAGCCTTAGTGCGATCCATGCAATACGGACATGCGAGACGACCATGGGTGCTCCAACCCGATAACATTCCATAGGCCGGGAAATCATCACTACAACAAAAAACCCTTTTAATGACGGCTAAAAAGTGTCAATAATGACGAACCATGACGCTTTTTTTTTCACAGCAACCGTTATGAAAACGGGTGTTATAAATGTTTTTAAAAGCGTCATAAAATAACCGTCATGAATAGTTTCTATAAAAGCGTTATAAATAGTTAATATATAGTGCACAATTCAGAACAATTTTAAAATGTCATGAATAGATAACATGTATAGGCTCAATGCAGCACATTTATAACACTTTATACTATTCAAATTAGCATATCCAAATCAGTCCATATAATTGTCAGGCCTAAAATCAAATTAACATTATATATCACCATCTTTATTACATTTCTCAAAATAGAGTACATATCAACATCTTCATTACATTCTCAAAATAGAATATCCAAATACATATATACATTTACAAATACATATATACATTTACAACTACCAAAAAACCTGCACCCAGAGCTCTGTTGGACTACCAGGGACTAAAGGTCCTCCAACTGCTAAAATCTTTACGGAAAAAAGCAGTATCCTCGTTTGTTTGAATTTAATGTCTCTTGCAATTGATTGGTCCACATATGAAAGAATGAAAGCTGAAAAAAAAAACAAAAAAAAAAGATTACATTGGAAGCATGAATAAACTTGACAGTACATTCTCTTAAATCAACAGGACAATATACTACATAAGTACCCGACTCAACTACTTCACTTGGCCAGAGTAAAATTACCTTGAAACCTTACTTGGCCTTCCAAACAGATCAAGCAATCAAACTCTACAAGAGAAAAAAAGAAGCTGAGCAGCCAGCATCAAACTTCTCAAGCAGCACCAACATGTAACTTATAGTTAGGGATAACAGTACCTAGAAAACTCCCCAACCAATGAACCATCCAGACCGGTCAAGAACACAAAAATATCACCTCACAATTGGATAAAGGAGAGTTACTCCAGAGCAGGCAACTAAAGATTACTACAAAATGTACTCGTATTCTTATTTTGAATATCATATTTTACCTTACAAAGTTGAGCCTTATTTCTCCAATCTTTCTAAAATATGTTGAGCAAAAAATTACAGTTTATTGTCAAACACATAAATTGTATCATAATTCTCAAAAGAAAAACAACAAACCGATACAATATAGGTCATAAAGAATTAAAGATGCACAAAGAATCAAGTCAAAATTGAAGAAAGACTAGTCTACCTATATAAGATTGAAATATGCAAGTGCAGATTTGTCTATCTACCTATATAAGATTTTTCATAACAAATGTCTTCTATGTGTTCTTTCCCCCAACGGCTCCACTCGAGTTCTCAGGATCATCAAACCATCCAACCTCCATGTGAACCACCTTCTCAAAAGTAGGCCAACGCGAAGAAGTAAGATTTAGTAGTATAGGCTATCAAAGACATCACCCCGAAAGTAAGAAATTGTAACATGTGAAGTGTTAGGTTATCAACGATTTTGAAAACTGATACTACGTTAGCCTATCTTTCTGATGTGGCTTCATGATCCTATAAGAATTGATATATAACATGTAAAGTGTTCTATAAAAGGATTAATCGGTTATCAACCAGGCACTTCATTATGCAAATATTGTAATCTTGCTCATGCAACATTATCCTCTTATCTATAGAAAACATTGTAATCTTTCTATGCCTCGAGATTATAGGAATTTATTTCTTATGGAGAATGTCAAATTATGAAAAGGTCTTAGAAATTGCTTGAGTGTGGCAAGCTAACGCTGAGATATATAACCCTATAAATAGACTATCATAACACCATAAACAACCATGGGCGGAGGAGAGGCCTTACATGAAAATCAGTCCATCTTTGGATAGCCAAGGATGACTTGTCAATGTCCTTGTGGAGGTCCCCATTCGATCCTGAGCTAATCACTCCAACTGCAGCAGCTAGTATAGCTCTGTGCTTGTGTCCAGAAGGCCTCTTCATGTTAACGACTGTGAACTGTAGCATTTCAATTGAAGGGAGATCAGCATCATTATATGTTGAGAGAGAGAGAAGGAAAGGCACAAATTTCCAGATGTTCTGCAGAAAATAACCATTTTAGGGCACCAAATTCTAAATTCAAGTTACTCATTCTTACTGTCATGCAGTCATACCTAACATCTAAACCTCCCTTCTGTAGAGATTGTGGCAAGAAAAGTTGAATGTGTTCTTGGTTTGAAAAAACACATTCTTCTAAAGCAACATATCTCTTCCCAAATTAGTGCAGTGAGTCATATAAAACATAAAAAGATGGGACTTAACCTGTTATAAGTGGTCGCCACTACTTTTTTCAGAATTAGAGGCATCTAAGAGTAGGTCACAGAGAAGATTGACAATAACCAAAAGTCGACGAAAAAGATAATGGATAGATGTATATCTTATATGATTTTAAATAATAAGTATTAAAGAATTTCTAGAACCATCCGACTTCGAAATGAAATAACTAAGAGTAAGACATGAATACAGATAGATCAATATTCGTCTATAACTACTGAGCTTAATTACCTCCTCGCATGTATGAGCCATTTGTTGCCAGATTTATCATTGTAAAATACCAACAATTACTCGATGCAATTTTGTGTCTTTTTCCTACAGGATAGAACATTAACAATTGTGAACCACAATAAAAAAGAAATTGCTACAGCTTACTTTATTCTTACCGATTTTTTTAATTAGACCCTCTATTTCACTCGATGTATCAACTATTGAACAACAAAAAACAGTTGCAAGTTTATTGTAATGTCATTATAAAAATTGAAAGTGATGCTTCAAAAGTTTAGAAGTGAAGTAACTTACAGTATGAACAGATGTTAGCATACTTATGTATACAAACTGTTCAGTCAGCATTATTGATTGAAGTAAAATGGTTTCTCTGATCTCCTTGAAGAAAAAACTCCAAGTCTCCAATTTACAGAAACGTGACTCCAAAATTTATCTGGAAAAAAGGCAAAAAGTTGAATGTGTTCTTGGTTTGAAAAAACACGGATTATTTATCTGGAAAGAGAGTGAAATTTGGAGATATTTGACGATAATTCAGCTTATAGAAAACATTCGAGAAGTCCTAAAGCAATTAGGAGTATTCTTTAAATCATACAAACAAGCTCAAGCATAACAACACTCACATACAAGGATAAGGAACTAAGAAGGTAATCTAACAGAATAGTGATACTGGTATAAAAATTTGTCAAAATTTGTTCTTCATCGCACATGTATCAAAGACAACACAGACTCCAAAATTACACAAAATCGGTGCCATGCCCACATTGCCATGCCACATTTGCATCTGTGAATAAAAAATATATTGCAATTGTAGAAATAGTGTCATACCTCGATCGACGTCAAGGGACTCGCCCCCGTCGAGCTCCATGATGCGGTGGACGGTGTGCATGTACTTGGAGTCAGGCTGGTCGGGGGAGTCGCGGAAGTGGCGGAGGATCGCGGCGTTGACGTCCTGGACGCTAATGTTGGTGCCCCAGACGAAGACGGGGACAGAGTCGTCGACGGAGGGGTCGGTGGCGGGGTCGGGACCGTCGGCATCGGAGGAGATGGACATGGGGTGGCGGGAGTGGCGGGGGTTGTGGGGGTCTGGGGTGTGGCGGGAAGGGGTCCGGTGGGCGGAGGATGGGGAGGGGGTCGGCTGGTGGGAGTGGCGGCGGCGGCCGTACATCGCTTCGCCTGCCCTGTGCCCGAGGTTCAGCAGATCGGCTTGGGGGAGAATCTAGGTTTTGTTAGGGATGGGGGAAATTTAGGGTTCCAGATCGAGAAGCGGAGGAGAAAACTAAGCAGAGGACGACGATGTGGAGGATTAAAAGAAGGAGGAGAAGAAGCTTAGGGTTTGGTGAGAGGAGGGAAGAGGATGAGAAGGGGGTGGAGCTGAGAGGGAAGGAGAAGGGATTTGGAGAGGGGATGAGAAGGGGGCGGAGGCTTGAGCCTCCAAATATCGCGTTGGTGGAAAGAATTTTACAGAAAACTTAATTACAAGTTTGCCACCGCTCTAAAATATTAATAACGCTTTATTTTATAAACGTTATAAAAAGCCCAAAATTAGCCAAAACCGTCATAGAAAAAAGGTATTTCGAACTTTGATGACGCTTCTTTATCAGCCGTCATGAAATTCACTTATCAAGCGTCATTAATAGGTCTTTTGTTGTAGTGCATTGATGGTCCACATTAGTGCGGCCCTCATCTGAAAGTTCTGCTTACTGGAAACATCATATGTGGTTGCACCTACTTCCCACAACTGATTCAACTCATCTACCAAGGGCTGTAAGTACACATCGATGTTCCTCTTCGGGTTCTTCGGACCTGAAATAATAACAATTAGGAACATGTAAGGAGTCTTCATACACATCCAAGGCGGCAAGTTGTACGGAGTAATAATCACAGGCCAACAAGAATATTGTGAGCCCGAAAGTCCAAATGGGGTAAAACCGTCGGAGAACAGCCCCAATCTGACATTACGCGGCTCCGAAGCAAAATCGGGATACACTCGATCAAAGTGCTTCCATGCTTCCCCGTCTGATGGATGATCCAGTACTCCATCTATTTGTTTCCGCTTGTGCCAACTCATATTATCAGCTTTCTCCTTTGCCATAAACAACCTCTTCAACCGCGGCGTCAAAGGCAAATAGTGCATCGAATCTGTTGGCTTACGTGCACCAGAAGTACTTGTTGTACTAGTTGCCTTGCAGCGATCAGCACCACAAAATCTGCAGGTGTCTTCATCCTTGTCGTCCTTATAGTATAACATGCATCCGTTACGACATGCATCAATTTTTTTATACCCTATCCAGAGTGATCTCACCATTCTCTTGGATCAGTAGAAGTCTTTAGGTAACTTGCCACCCTCCGACAATATTGTAGAAGCATGGAATTTAGGACCAGAAATCCTATGCACCTAAATATCACATGCGCCAGGGAGCTCAGATGAGGTACTCGGTACAGCAAAGCATAGATATTAAAAGAAGATTTTTTTATAATACATGTCTTAAAAAGAACTGTACAAAGGAGAATTTCTACAAATAAAAGACCCTAAGTCTACAGCTAGGCGCAGCAACTACCATGCGCTCTCAAACAGGCGCATCCTGCCATGCGCTCTCAAACAGGCGCTTCCCGCCATGCGCTCTCAAACAGGCACATCCCGCCATGCGCTCTCAGCCAGGCGTGTCCCTTCAGTAGCTCAGTTATGTGCATCCTCAGTTATGTGCATCCCTTCAGTGGCTCAGTTATATGTATCCCTTCAGCAGCTCAATTACGTGCCGCCCTTCAGCCAGGCACATCATGAAGTGTCAGCATATGCGCCATCAAATGCTTCGACTAATGAAGTATTTATTGAGCAGAACGAGGGTAGGCAATCAACCCTCTAGCTGGAGGAAGAGCTCCCCAAACCAAGGAAGAGGAGAGCACCGCAATCAACCTGCGACTAAAGGAGCAGCTTTCAACCCAACCAGAATGGGCAACACCCACTCCAGCAGGAGAAGGAGCTCTCCCAAAGCCCAAGGAAGATGATCGGAGCACCACAATTCTGATCTGTGGCTCTTCCGGCATAACAGAGACAAAGCTCGAGCATCCCGATCTTTGGATGCAACAGGCACCTTTCGTCTGCCTCAGAAGCCCTCGACTCCGACTTTTGGATGTAACAGTCACCTTCAAGTGCATCAATGAAGACAATACGTTGCATCTTCACCCTCGAGAGCATCTCATCAATATAATGTGCTCGAGCAAACAAGTTTATTTCGGGAGGACGTGAGAGAACGAGAAGCAAACCCTCTCCATGCCATTATTTATAGGCCGGGCAAATCAAACCCATGCGCCATCTCCGAATCCTGTGCAATAAATTTGTATTAAATGGTGATGAACCTGACACTTCGAATTCAGCCAAGTCAAAAACGACTATTTAAAGCACTCGAAGAACGTAACAGTCGGGCCCATAAGACGTGTCATACAAATTAGATGCGCCGGCCAAACCGCACATCATACTGATGCGCCCATCAACACCAAGCGCTTCATAAGGATGTGCCTCCATACGTCCTCCTGCGCCTAGTGGAACGCCGATCGATGCGCCCACTCAACAGCCCATCACCTGTCAAGAACATTAAATGCTGAAGTCTGACAGAGTTGGCAGCACGTCCCCCGAGGACAGAACAGTTGACAGCTTTTTCAGAAGACGAAGCATCGTCGATGTCAGCATCATCATTACTCTCCTCCGACGGTTACAAGCCACGTGGCCGCCCAACCATCTCGCATGCGCCTCCGCAGCCATGCGTCTAAATCTCTGCATGCACCTCAAAAGCCATGCGCCTAAGACTTTTCTCTGATCCCTAAAGACAGAAGTAAAGTCACTACTGAAGCCCCGCATGCGCCTCAAAAGCCATACGCCCCGACTGGTTCGTGACTCCTAAAGGTTACGAGCCAAAGCCTCCTCATGCGCCCAATCCCAGGCGCATCCTATCAGATCACTCCCTACCAAATCCGAGATCTTCGAGCTATGGACCTACGACACGCATCCTTTGACTTGATTCAGCCTATGAAGGGGTGTTAATCACCCAAGATCTCAGCAACTGAAAGATCCTCTCCATTGCTACGTGTCAGCTCTGCCGCAGCCCACGACAGCAACAAGAAGGGTTCAACTCCTCAATCAGAGCGCATTGCCCATGCGCCTCCATCAGCAACCACTACGTGGCGTCCTCGCGTACAGGCGTATCCTACATGTGCGCATGAGCAGCCAGCCTGCAAAGCTATAAATAGAGGGATCACTTCCTTCTTATAGAGACCTACAGACACACATATCGCACAACCACCGACATACATATAGAGAGAGACAGATACAGACACTCAATGTCTTCTTCCTCTCCGCAAGCTCCAACACCCAGAGCAACTCAGACCTTCAGAGAACCGAGAACCGTCGTCAGATCATCAACGGAGTCAACGAATTACCACTCACTCCATCGGCACAAGGGACCCAGATAAACAAAAGTGTACTCCTAGGACTACGTCTAAGTCCTATATTGTAACACTGTTCTGTTTGTATTGAAATTACATCAAAAAAATTTAATAGCAAACAAGCTGGTGACTCTGCTGGGGACCTCTTTTTCTCCACCGAGAAAGCTGTGTCGCAATCCGACGACGTGAAGGTGGGCTCCTCCCATAAGATGCTGGTCGTACGCCTCAATCAACATGCGTATGAGGAGTTCATCTCTGAAGGCAGTGCGAGTCCTTCGAAGCGGCTGCCGAAGCCGAAAAAGACTCGCCAAGTCTGGGTGCGCAAGGTCGACGCCTCCGGCACCACCACTGAAGGGGATGCGCTAATGCAGCCTTCCCTTCATGCTGACGTCCTCAGCAGCCAAGATGCGCCCACCGGTACAGCACATCTCTCGGGAAAACGTACGGCTGACCACATCCCCAGCCATCTCCCTTTCAGGTGAGGAAGATGCGTCGACGGAGCAGGGGCGCAGCTAATTCCCGTGTATCACCTCTGATGCGCCACAGAAGGTCTCTGTCTTTGATAGACTCACTCGCTGTAGTACCGAGAAGAATTTGGACTCTGAGTACTATGCGCCCCAGCGGGCTGGTACGAAGAAGTCCAAGGCAGCACGGGCCATGCGCCTCAAACGTGCTATGCCGGCAGCAAACCAGTAGCATACGCTCACAATCATGCACGATGCTGATGGTAAGCTGTATAAGGTCGACTCGGGTGCTTCTGTGCCAAAAATGAGTCGACCTTCAAAGTCCTTGTCTTACTTGGGCGCATCTGTTGCATTCGCAACCAAGTCGAGCAAGGCAAACCCTGTGGTCTTGAACTCCCGCGCCTCCTCTGGTTGTGCGTCTGAGGTTCGTTTAAGTCACTGTAAATGTTGTTTCCCCACTACTGATCTGAGCGCCTGTTTGGTGTTGGATCAGGGGGCGCAGCATTCTTTTGACCACCCCGGCGCTTGGCCTTGCCATGCGCCTGATAGGGGTGCGAAGGTGGCACTCTCCTCCAACGATCTGCGTAACGTGATCACTCACAAACGCCGGTCAGGAGAGTCGACTGACAAGCACAATACGCCCCTCTCAGGGCACGCCTGTACTGTAGTCACCATCAACTGTTGTTACAAAATAGCAGTCCCGCCACCAAGACAGTCGGTGTTCCAGCGGCTGCAATCATCAACACCTCTCCGACGTCGCCTCGGGAAGAAGCTGTCAATTGAAGAGGAACCAGAACTAAAGGTTGCTTCATGCAACGTAATCTCTAATTCCTCGTCAATCCGAAAGGCGACTGGTCATTCCTCGTCCTCGTCCAAGAGCCAGCCGAGGAGAACCAAGACAACTGTTCCATCCTCTGGAGTGTTCGAAGGCACTTGGGGGAGAAAGAAGATCCGGGAGGAAGTTGGGGGTAGTCAAGCCCTTGTTGATCCTCCTTCTGAAGATGAAGATGTCCTCCAGAGCACAGTTGGGGTGGATCTTCATCCTTGAGACGAATTTAGCCTCCCGGACGTAGCTGGGGGTAGTCTGGCCCCTGTGGACCTGCACCTCGAAGACAAAGAAGTCCTCCAAGACAGAACTGGGGGTAATCAGGCCCTCGCGGATACTTCTCCCGAGGACGAGGGTGTCCTCCAAAACATAGCTGGGGGTTGCCAGGACGAAGCTCCAGGAGAGGCAACTTCCCTACAAGAGAGCGAGGCCGAAAGCGAAGCCTCAACTGACCAATCCGACTCCAACCGTGTCATGACAGTATACATGACTGGAGGTGATACCGAGCCGGATACGCCGCCAGCAGACCTCGTCCAGCGTATGGATACCCTGGAGGGAGGACTCAAATCCCTCTCTGCCTCCATACAAATACTGACTCAAGCAGTATTTGAGATACGGTCAGCTTTGGCCAGGGCACCTTCTACCGGTCCTAACCCAGGGGCCAATGGAGAATCAAGTGTACCACTTCAACGGGTATCCTTGGATACGGATCGTCGCGAAGCACCTCGGATGTCGGAGCCATCAAATGCTCAACTCTAGGCTGTACCACCTTCCCCGACTCCCAGCTCCACGGAAGACGTGGTGGAGATGATCAGGGACTTGCGCGAGCGCTTTGAGTCCAGGAACAGACAAGAAGAGCGCCAGAAGATGGGGATCCTCCAACCTTATCCCCTCGAATGGAACAAAGTGGTTTACCTTCCTAAGTATAAACCACAAACATTGACACCGTATGATGGGAAGGACTCTTCGCGTCGCTATCTGACGTACTTCCAGTCCCAAACGGGACATCTTCTGAAGGAGGACGCACTACTCACCAGCATATTTGTCAGGGCACTAAAAGGAGTAGCGTACGACTGGTACTGCAGCCTCCCCGATAACTCTATATCTTCCTTCGATGACTTGACGCGTCTCTTCCTCGACCGTTTCTACGACGGCGGAAAGGACATGACAATGGCGTCCCTCATAGAGATACGCCAGAAAGAGAAGGAAATAGTTCGAGTATTCATCGAACGCTTTCGACAGGCCTGCTTCAGACTGCACCCGGGCATGCCAGAACATGCACTCCTCTTCTCCTGCAGCATAAACATGCTGCCTGCAGTCAAACTCTGGCTCAACTCTACTCCTCCTTCCGACTGGAGTTCCTTGATCATCGAAGCCGAAGCAGCAGAAAAGAAGGTGTCCAATGCTCGTCTTCTGGGAGTTAGTTTTCCGGCCTTTGAGGACAAGGGGAAATGGCCTGCAGCCAACAACCCCGGACGAGAGACGAAGAGGAAACAGGCGTTGACTGTCAATGCCTCCAAAGGTGCATCTGCACCTACTCAGAAGCCTCCACTTGTACCAAGGCCGAAGGAGGTTTATTCTTTCAACGATGAAGACACCCTGCAACTCTTCGAGATACTGAAGCAGGATGATAAGATCAAATTGCCGAACCCGAAGCGTCCCGACGAGGTTGGAAAAGTGGACAATCTGAGGTACTGTCACTACCATCGGTTTGTCGGACATCCAACTAAGGACTGCTACGTCCTCAAAAACTACATCCAACGCATGATCAATACGGATGTTATCTCCGTCGACTACGAGGAGAAAACGGTTTCGGCCAACCTGGTGTCACTCTAATTTGGCACCTTGTCGCCAACCACAACGCAAGATGGCATCGTCCCCATCCCAAAGGCGACAATGGAGGTGGTCAATCTACCACCTACTCGTGACAATGTGAGTGGACTCATCCCACTCACCACATCTCGGAGAGAGGTCTTGTGGGTTCATCCTGATCTCGTCTCCGAGGTTACTTAACCGGAGGTACGCTCTGCCTCCAAAACTAAAGGCAGAAAGATCAAGTCTTGCCGTATGGTCTCTTCCTATGCAGAAAAGGTACTTCCTGTACAGACGCGTTCACATCAGAACGCCCAACCTGACGAAGCTGCCGTCGAGGTGGTGCCTCCTTGCACCGTCCCTGTTGTCCAGGAAGAGCGTCCATCTAAGCCCCCAGCAGCCAATAAGCAGAAGCATGTAGAGGCCCGTTTCGACAAGCCACTATGAAAGAAGAATGCTTCGAGACTAGCCAAGCCCCACAACTTTGACATACTAGCACAACTTGCCAGTACTCCTGCCCGCCTATCTCTGTTTGAGCTTCTCCGCCTTTCCAAGGACACTCGTGAAGCTCTCTGTGAAGCTCTGAAGGATGCTGAGTCCTTCATCAGTCAGGTTAAGCAGCCTGAAGATCTCCCGACTACATGTGCGTACTGTCATTGTGCGGATGAAGTTATCCCCAACATAACCTTCATCCAACAAGACATGCTGCTCAAGCACAACCGACACAATATGCCTCTGTATTATACAGGGTACATCGGTTCCGTCAAGGTGAAGCGGATTCAGATCGATTCGGGGTCTTCCCTCAGCATCATTCGAAAGACGCTGCTCTCAATACTGGGGATCCCAATGTACCGACTGGCGCCTTCCAACACAACAATCAGTGGCTTCAATGCTAGCAAAAGCGAGCCGCTGGACAAAATACGGCTAAAGTGTCATATCGGTAACCTCAGAACCGAGGTGACCTGCTATGTCGTGGACGCCGACGTCAACTACAACCTCCTACTGGGTCGTCCGTGGTTGCATGAGTATATGGTGGTACCATCCACACTCCACTAATGTATGAAATACGTGTCCACCAATGACATCATCCGGACGGAGTTCGCGAACATTGACCCTTTCAAGGGGGTTGAATCCTAATTCACTGATTCCACCTTGTACAAGTCACCTGACGAGGAGGAAGCCAATGATGCTGACGATGAAGCAGAAACGGCAGCAGAGCCCGATATAGAGCCAGAGATGATTCATGACGCTCCTTTAAAAATTCGACTCAAAGGAAAGCCGCCTCAGACGTTACCTTCCATGAACATCAAGCTACCTGGAAAAGCACCAACTGTTCCAGGTAGAACACCTACTGAAGTTCCCTTGAAGATACGGCTCAAGGGAAAGCCGCCTCAAACATCGGCTCCCCTTGTGGCAAAACTACAAGGGAAGGCACCAGTCACCGAAGGCGCAGTTAAGGCACCTCTGAAGGTGCGTCTTAAAGGCAAGCCTCCGCAATCATCCGTCTCATCCAAGCTGCCGGAGAAAGCCCACATAGCCCTCTCGGATTCCAAGGTCAAAGCTGCGGTGGATTCTCCCAATCCAATCCCAGTACTCACAGATGAAGAGCTAGGAAAATATATCTCTGCTGATGTAGATGCACCCTCTCTGGACGATGTAATCCCGCGGGACAAAATCTTATGTTTCATCAATAATAGAGTATTTTTTAATTATTCTAGTCTTCCACATTGGAATGCCATGTATACATTAGATAACGCTCTACGGTCGTTGCAAACACAAATAACGACCGTCTATCATGTAAATCGAGTTGTCCCGTCCGATGGGGTCTGTTTTGTAGTCCCACCGCAGAATCGAGACGAAGAATCCATCATCTTCGACAAAGTTGAGCGTCATCAAGACCTCCCGCCACTCGAGCAAGAACCAGATACCGGCAGAATACAAGTCTATCAGTACACGGACAAGGCAAAGTACCGCATCCAAAAGATGGGTTACGACCTAAAAAGCAACAAAGGCCTGAACTACGGCAAGGGTCGACGTCTACCTCTCCGGCTTCCAACACCTAAAGAAAATCCGCAGGACTACTATCATCGAACTCGACGGAGGGTGGGCTATGTCACGCCGCCGTCAACTCCAGAGAGTTCGGAGGCAGAAGAACTAGAACATTCTCATTCATCCGAAGCATCAACTTAGGATTCTGATACCAGTATCGGATCAGTCTTCAAAAAAGTGCTATCAGCCAACATGACATCTGTACAATCTCAAGAAGATGAAGGCGAAGACCAAATGCCAGAATTCTTCGAAAAAGAACCCTGGGCTCAATGCCTAGGAGAACAGTGGGAGTCTCGTTTTGAATTACGCGAACCCCCTACCGAAGATGAAGTCGAGCAGATCGAACTTGGTGATGGATCTTCTCCCAAACCCATCTTCATCAGCAAAAGCCTAAAAGGAGAAGATCGAGAATCTTTAATCCAGGTGGCTAAAGAATATATCGATGTCTTCGCCTGGAGCTACGAAGATATGCCGGGACTTGATCCCCAGATCGCGATGTATAGGCTTAACATCTTACCTGATTCTAAGCCTATAAAGCAACAACAGCGACGTTTTCGTCCTGACATCATGAACGCTATCGATCAGGAAGTAGACAAACTCCTAACCAGCGGGTTTATCCGTGAAGAACAACACCCGGATTGGGTGGCCAACGTCGTCCCTGTCACCAAGAAGAATGGGAAGATACGAGTCTGTATCGACTTCAGGGATCTCAACACTGCTTGCCCGAAGGACGAATTCCCGCTTCCAATCACCGACGTGATGATCGACAACACATGTGGCTTCGAACGTATGTCTTTCATGGACGGGTATTCGGGCTACAACCAGATCAAGATGTTCCCCGATGACGCAAAACACACGTCATTCAGGACTCCAAAGGGGGTCTTCTACTACACAGTGATGCCCTTCGGCTTGAAGAACGCTGGTGCGACATACCAACGAGCTATGGGTACCATCTTCTGTCAGCATCTTCACAAGACAGTCGAATGCTATGTTGATGACATCGCAGTCAAGAGCCGTCTCAAAGGAGATCACCTACAAGACCTTAAGACAGTCTTCGATCTCATGCGAGCGCATCAACTCAAGATGAACCCCACTAAATCTTTTCTTAGGGTTTCTAGCGGAAAGTTCTTGTCTTCATTATCACAGCGAAAGGCATTCATGTCGATCCCGAGAAGACCAAAGCCATCCTTGACATGGACCCTCCAAAGAACCTCCGAGAACTTTGGGGCCTGCAAGGGCGTCTGGCATACATCCGGAGGTTTATAGCAAACCTTTCCGGGAAATGTCAACCCTTCACCCAGCTCATGAAGAAGGGAGTCTCTTACGTTTGGACAGAGGAATGCCAAAAGCTTTTGACGACATCAAGGCTTACTTGACGAGCCCGTCAGTCCTGGTGGCACCCGTCGCCGACAAACCATTTCTCCTCTACGTCCGTGCCATGGATCATTCCCTCGGTGCTCTGCTTGCTCAGAATAGCGATACAGGCTATGAGCAAGCTATCTACTACCTCAGTAGAACACTGATCGGGGCCAAATACTGGTACAACCCTGTTAAAAAAGAGTGTTTGGCTTTGGTATTTGCCATCCAGAAGACTCGCCATTATGTCTCGGGCCAGACAATTCATGTCATCTCCCGAGTCAATCCATTCAGAGTTCTCATGACGAAGCCAGGGTGATTAAATTCCCGGCTAGCTACATGGGCAATCCTGCTGACGCCATACAACATGGTGTTCGTCCCACAAAAAGCCGTTAAGGGTCAGGCTCTGGCCGACTTTTTAGCTGCACACCCCATCCTAGAGTCCTCAAGACTCTATGAAGACATCCCGGATGAGGTCCAAGAATCAAACGTCACCGAAGAAAGCTCCGTCTGGCGGATATTTTTCGATGGCGCTTCAAGGACAGGCCCCAAAGGCCAAATCATCGCAGGTGTGGGGGTAGTCCTAGTCTCCTCCGATCAGCTGGTCATACAGCGTGCCTACTCTCTTTCAAAGCCGTGCTCCAACAATGTTGTCGAGTACAATGCTCTCATTATGGGACTCTAGCTAGCGCAACAGCTGGGGGTGGATCATCTGGAAGCCTACGACGACTCAAAACTTATCGTTAACTAGGTCAGAGGGCAATACAAAGTTCGCCATGAAGATCTGATTCCTTACCATGAAGTTGCATTGAACATCATTTCAACCTTCACCAAGTTCTTCATCGAACATGTACCTCGTTTACAAAATTTGGAGGCTGATGCTATGGCTGGCCTCGCAGCCTCATTGGCAACACCCCTCGGGACTCAACACTACGTCACGGTAGTTGGTCGAGACTTGGTCTGTCCTAAGAACAACCTATACTCACAAATGGCCCATGCTATGTCAATAAGTGCTGGTGTTAATATCCGAGACTGGAGATTCCCGTTCATCGACTTTGCTGTCTACGAAATTCTTCCGGAGGACCCAAAAGAAGTCGTCTCAGTCAGGAGGCGCTCCCTTCGATTCTATTATGATACAGCTACTAAAATGCTGTACCGACGCTCCTACGATGGACTTCTCCTTCGATGTTTATCCAACGAAGAAGCAGTCGAAGCCCTTCGAGAAGCTCACGATGGAACCTGCGGGGCCCATCAACCGGGCCCTAAGTTGCAGGATCGACTGTGACGCATGGGCTACTACTGGCCAACCATGGCAGCCGACGTCGTCGACTATGCTAGAAAGTGCCATGCGTGCCAGCTTTACGCTGACTTCATCCATACACCGTCAGAACCACTACATCCTATGGTCGCCTCCTGGCCCTTCGAAGCCTGGGGCATGGACATTGTAGGACCGATCACCCCTCTTTCATCAAGGGGACACCGCTTTATCCTAGCCATCACCGACTACTTCTCCAAATGGGCAGAAGCAGTTCCACTGGCGGAAGTGAAGAGCTCTAGGGTGATCAGCTTTATCAAGCACCATGTCATCTACCGTTTTGGGGTACCTCGGAGGATTATCCACGATAACGGTCCTCAGTTCATCAGCCATATTTTCAGCAGATTCTGTGACAAGAATCGCATTCAAAACGTGGCATCAACCGCCTACAATCCGGCAGCAAACGGATTGGCCGAGACATTTAAGAAGACTATCATCAGGCTACTCAAAAAGGTCGTATCATCCAACAAACGCGACTGGGACGAAAAGCTCGGCGAATGCCTTTGGGCCTACCGCACAATGGTACGGACCCCGACGGGCAACACACCATTCTCCCTGGTCTACGGGAGCGAAGCAGTACTGCCTCTCGAGATCCAGATACCCTCATTCCGTGTAGCAATCACAAATCAACTCACAGAAGAAGATAATCAACGTCGCTGTCTACGAGAATTAGAGGCACTTGACGAAAAGCGTCTCCTAGATCAACAATGCATCGAACTCTATCAAGCCCGTATATCACAGGCTTTCAACAAGAAGGTCAAGCAGAGGACTTTCCAAGTAGGCGACCTAGTTCTGGCAATCAGGAGGCCGATGGTGTTGACTCACAAGACACCAGGAAAGTTCGAGCCCAAGTGGGAGGGACCTTTCATCATAGAGACGGTATACTCAAACGGTGCTTACCGCCTCGCCAAACCCAATGGAGACTTGTTCATGATGCCCATCAACGGCAAGTTCCTAAAGAAGTACTACTCTTGACATCCTTCAGACATGTACTTCTATCTTCCCCCAACAAGGGAGTCTGTGGACCCAATCATCAGGGTTCACGTACAATTCCCTTCCACAAAATCCTACGCTTTCGGAACCCAGCTGTTCCGTGGCATTCTATCCTCCAATAGAAGGACAACCACGTCTACATTACCTCTGAGTTGTTCCCCTACACCCTACAAAGTGGAATCTTACGCTCCGTAAGACTACGCTACCCATCATGTTTACCACGTCCACATTACATCTGAGTAAACATCCCGTACAGACAACTCCTGCGTTGCCGTACATTGATCGCAGAACTTCCACGTACACATTACCTCTGAGTAGTTCCGCGTATCCCCCCAGAGTTATTCCTACCACGTCCATAACACCTCTGAGTAGGAAGATTCTATCATTTGAACCCCATATTTTCTACGTCCACATCACCTCTGAGCAAGCATGTCGGTTCTCTCGAACTTATTATCTGTACCTAAAAACTAAGGTGCACAAAAGATAATAGGTCCACACAAATTATCAAGTTCATGACAGCAAAAATGAACACACCACAAAAAAAACTCTGTATTCTTTATTCAAAAGTAAAGGATTACACCCCCAGCAAGAGTTGCAAATTACACAAAAAAAAGAAGAGACTACAATCCCTAAACATCCCCGGGGTTGGCCGAAAGCTCTTCAATCCGACGCTTCAAGTCTGCCGTCCGAATCTCTACGGTCGCCAGGACCCGGCGTTCGGCTTCTTGACGCATCGTTTCTATGGCCTCAGGAGAAGTGTCATCCTCATGCTTCTCGTCCAACTGTTGCCGCTGCTGAGCCAGGGTAAGAGCCCGACGGGTGAAAGCTGCTTCCTCCTCCTTAGATGCTACATGTTCAGCCTGGACTTGCTCAGCATCTAATAAAAGTTGAGCCCGTTGGTCTTCAAGGAGGCAAATCTTGGCATCAACCTCCGCTATACTAGCATCCAACGCGGCTCGCAACTCCACCTTCTCCTGCGAGGACTGAGATAGCCTCTCCACCGTAGCCTCAGTTTCAGCTACCTCGCGTTCCAAGACACCCACGGTGGCCTGATAAGAGGACTCAGCCTCAGCGATCAACTTCTCATTTTTCACGTCTATCAGGGCGGAGAGATCGTTTTGCTGGATACACTGAAACTCGGAAAGCAGCTGGTCCAGCTCAGCCACCGAGGCCTCCAGAATCTTGGCCATATGATCATGGCCATGGTGGGAACGTATCAGACTGATGTGAGGGAGTGCCAGGGTTTTTGTCGTCGCGAAACTCTTATTGGCATCCATCACTGCCGATACGTCTCTCTGCAGCATCTTATACACCGCCTCAATAATAAACTTCACATACTCACCTGCATCCGCCAGCACCTGCGGTGTCATAGCAGGAGTTGGAGGAGCTGCTCTAGACAACGGACTCTTTCTCAACAGGGGCTTGACTACTAGCCCGAGGAGCCAAAAGAGCGGAAGGAGCCGAGAGAGGCGTCGATATTGTACCCCAAGTAGAAGGAGCAACAGAGGGTTCCGGCAAACCCTTAGCCTTCTCAAGCTCGGAGGGACCACCGACGTCAGGGGCTACCGCATCCGTCCCCAGCACTCTATCAACAGGCCGCACGGGACATTCCCCCTCCGGCAGAGCAGCAAGATCAGCACTTGTTTTCTGACTCGGCTCCCTTGGAGTCAGGATCGGCGGACGAGTCTCACTTTCGCCATCAAATCCCTCCGCAGGGATAGAATCTGCCGTTATCCCCCGGTCGGCAGCTACCTCAGCCTCCGCTGTTGAGTCTGGGATAGGGCTCGGCAACGCTGTAGCCGACCTCCCCTCATCATGACAGGGAGGGGAATCAACCCTCTCCTCTGTTTTAATCACGTCTGTTGCCCCCGCAACAGGCTCATGCATCTCTGGAGGAACGTCATCTGAAGACGACGAACTCCACTCCACTTCCTCAAGCCCCGTGGCTGCTGGACCCTCCACGTCCAAGGCCCCCACGGTGGCTTGCACCATCTCGGAAACTGCTTCAATCTCAGCTTTCCTTCCAACATAATCTGGAAATACTGAAATCTCCGTCGGAACGACATTGTCAGGATTCTCTCTCACGGAAGATATTACAATCGGAGGAATGCACTCATCAGAAGAGCTTGCCACCTCCTTCGGTTTACTGACGCCCGATTTTGAAGCCCGGGTCTTCTTCTTCAACGGTTCCTACAAAGGGAAAGTATATGTCACAAAAATAACAGAAGAAGCCAGATTATGGAAAATGACTTTACCTCAACAGGAACTGATTCCATTGGCGTTACAGATAGCACTCATGTAGCCTTTGGAGTCGTCATTTTTCTCGGCCTTTTTGGGATAGACAAATCGACTTCTGCGTCAGCCCGCCTCTTTCCAGCAGGGGGATCTTCTCGAATACCTCCCGTTGATGCTACAGCAGCAGCCCGATATCCCGCCAACTCTGGTGGACGATATAACCGAGCCGCCACCAATATGTTCTTCGTAGCCTCTAGCTGAGTTCCAATGATGAAACTGGTCTCCCTATCATAATCAGGAGGCACAGTATTCATGGTGCAATACAGCTTAACGGCCGAATACAGGATCTGTGGCCGAGGGTTGCGAACTGGTGTATTAAAACGAACACCAGTGCACCCGGCATTGTAATATTGCCAACCCCGGGCTCCATCCAGTAAACTCCCAGCAAACTCCAGACTGCTACTGGGGTTTCGTATATTAACTGGGTGTAACCAAACTGTCGAGCAAACTGGCTTGGCAGATTTGGCTCCAGATAACACTTATTTTGGTTGCGGTAGACCAAGTGGGAAGGCCGAATACTCTGCAACCAACGAAATCTCTATTTCGGCAGAGTGATCGCATCCTCACCAGAGTCTTCCAAATCTTGGTCAGCCTCGAAATTCTTGAAGATGGGACTGACCTTGACGATCTCCCACCCCTGAAGATAAGACAAGACTCTCCTGTAGACGGGGACGCCGGTGTGCAACCACTTCCTCTTGTAGAAGCGGCGGATGAAGGCGTCACCTTCAACGTGATCCTCTTCACGACCTGGACTCATCACGTTCGGGTGATGCAGAATCAACCATCCCATCAGATAATGGAATGGTAGCTCGTCCCCGGGAAAGTTGTCGTTCCTACCTCTCCCATGGATCATATCATCAGCAAAAGTCCTCAAGCCCCGCAACAGGTTATACACCATCGCGGGGAGGAAAGCCAAAGGGCGACCTAAAACCAATTTCACTGCTGGCAAAATGAGGTTCCGGTTTACCCTCTCTACAGAGCCAGATCCGTCCGAGAACACACAATCCCGGAGCCATATCATCAAGAATGCAGTCAATACTACCTTAGATGACATCCGGTGCACACAGTGCCAGAAATAGCTGTACGCATCTTCGCCACTCTCATTTGAACGAGGGGCCCTCTCGTCTAGTCGACTCATTTCGGAAGTTACTTCCGCGGGTTTCAGCCCCTGCGGAGTCGTAAACCAGATCTTTGAGGAGTCCGCCAAATCCTGCTTGAAGACGTAATCCCTCCAAGCAGTTACATGAGACTGAGACTTGCCTTTGTCCTTCTGTTGCATCAGATAATGATGGCTCGCCACCTTTTTGAAAACAGCCATCATCTCCGGGTCCTTCCTTTCCAGAACGACGATCTCTTCGTTTGAGGGAAAATATTCCTCGTACGGTTCTGAGCCCCAGGGAAGCTTGGACACCTCGTACATCTCATGGAGGGCCAGTCCCAACTCCTCCACTGGAGTAAAGAAAGTGCCAGTCTGGGTATTGAACGTTTCCAAGAGCGCAAGAAACATATGCTTGTTGAGATCCATGTCGGTCTGTGTGGCACGGATAGCGGCCGTCAGCCCAATCTCTTTAAGCTCAGCCTTGAACTTCGATAACACCCAAAGGGTCAACTCGTCCCACTTCAGCATGTGGTGACACAAACCTTCAACCCTAAAGCCACCTTTCGGATACATAACCTTCGATGTTAGCATCCGATTTGCAAAGGTCGAAGCACTAAAGGCAAAGGTGTCACTAGGGACCTCATTATAAAGGCTCCCAGGACACAAAGTTTGGCAACTAAATGAGGGACCGGCTCGCGAGGCGGCCAAGGTATCCCTTTGATTCGAAGTAGCGTCAATCGAAAGAGTACCCCCCACTGTCCCTCCTTGAGAAGGAGTAAGTTCCCATGACATCCTTCTCTTGGAAGATAAACGGTAGAAGGCCGTCAGCGACAATTGGCTTTCGAGTTATCGCATGTACAGAACCATGCCCTTCGCAGAGAAGAACCAGTCTTTTTTGATCTTCAGTATCTTCGCCTCGGTGGAGATCAGTCGGTCACCGAACAGAAATGCAGGTTTCAAGAAGGTCACATCCTCATACTCGGCAGATTCCAGCTTGCCGCTCTCCATCATACTCTGGAGGAAAATAGGCGACTAATTCTGGATCTGCAGCGAAGGCTGATTCAGTAGGATACCAGCTTTTGCGGGATTAATAACTTCCTCGTCGAAATCAACTCCCATTTGACAAAAAGAAGCATCCATAAGGACTTCATTCAGCAAAGGGATAGTCGTCGACACTGACACAGCAAAAACAAAAGTCAGGCAAGAAGCTTTAAGAAGACAAAGTGTGTCAAGCAGCTTGGCGCATCATCAGGGTTTAAACCCATGCGCGTCAGCATTGGAGCTTCGGCGCATCATCATGGTCTAAACCCATGCGCATTAGCAGTGAAGCCTCGGCGCATCATCAGGGTGTAAACCAATGCACATTAGTAGTAAAACCTCGGCACATAATCAGGGCCTAAACCCATGTGCGTCGGCGAAATAGCCTCGGTGCATCATCAGGGCAGAAGTCCATGCACGTCGACGGCAAAGGGTTAGGGCACAACACTCAGCCATGTGCTCCAAACTCGTCTAAAAAGGTTGAAAGATGACACCCACCCGTCACCGCAGGCCGAACATCGGCCGGAGTCGCAATGGTGATAGGAATGTCCTCCTCGACGAACTCCGCAGGCTCCTTTCCCTTGCCAGCACCGCCACGAGGAGTCTTGGGAGCCATTTCTTGAAAGAAGAAAGTTAGGGTTTTTCAAAGGAAGAACTCTAAAAAGAAAGAAAGCAAAGAGAGGAAGAATTCTCTCTCTCCATCTCGCTCCTATTTATAGGCTCAGTCGCACGCGTGAACCGATGAAGTGTGACCTCAGCTGCCGCCTCGGGTTCTGTGAGAAGATAACTGTAAATAAATCCAAAAAGATCATCATTAATCTTCTTGGTTATCGAAGCGTTATCATTTGCATTTACTGAGAGGAGCATGCCCCCCATCACTGATGCACGGAGTAATCATGCGCCCGAACAGTCATGCGCCCCGTAGAAGACGCCACCATGCTTCTTATTCAAAGTATTCCAAAACTTGACAAAAAGTTTTGAAAACTTTGAAGGGGTCTTGTAGAAGCATGGAATTTTGGGACCAGAAATCCTATGCGCTTAAACATCACAAGCGCCAGGGAGCTCAGATGAGGTACTCGGCACAGCAAAGCATAGACATTAAAAGAAGATTTTTTTTTTATAAATGTCTATTACATGTCTTAAAAAGAGCTGTACAAAGGAGAATTTCTACAAAGAAAAGACCCTAAGTCAACAGCTAGGCGCAGCAACCACCATGCGCTCTCAAACAGGCGCATCCCGCCATGCACTCTTAAACAGGCGCATCCCGCCATGCGCTCTCAGCTAGACGCGTCCCTTCAGCAGCTCAGTTATGTGCATCCTCAGTTATGTGCATCCCTTCAGTGGCTCAGTTATGTGCATCCCTTCAGCAGCTCAGTTATGTGCCGCCCTTCAGCCAGGCACATCATGAAGTGTCAGCATATGCGCCATCAAATGCTTCGACTAATGAAGCATTTATTGAGCAGAACGAGGGTAGGCAATCAACCCTCTAGCTGGAGGAAGAGCTCCCCAAACCAAGGAAGAGGAGAGCACCGCAATCAACCTGCGGCTAAAGGAGCAGCTTTCAACCCAACCAGAATGGGTAACACCCACTCTAGCAGGAGGAGGAGCTCTTCCAAAGCCCAAGGAAGATGATTGGAGCACCACAATTCCGATCTGCGGCTCTTTCGGCATAACGATGACGAGGCTCGAGCATCCCGATCTTTGGATGCAACATGCACCTTCCGCCTGCCTCAGAAGCCCTCGACTCCGACTTTTGGGTGTAATAGTCACCTTCAAGTGCATCAATGAAGACAATACGTCGCATCTTCACCCTCGGGAGCATCTCATCAACAGAATGTGCTCGAGCAAACAAGTTCATTTCGGGAGGATGTGAGAGAACGAGAAGCAAACCCTCTCCATGCCACCATTTATAGGTCGGGCAAATCAAACCCATGCGCCAAGTGGCTGGCTTTCCGAATCCTGTGCAATAAATTTGTATTAAATGGTGATGAACCTGACGCTTCGAATCCAGCCAAGTCAAAAACGGCTATTTAAAGCACTCGAAGAACGTAACAGTCGGGCCCATAAAGACGTGTCATGCAAAATGGATGCGCCGGCCAAACCGTGCATCATACTGATGCGCCCATCAACACCAAGCACCTCATAAGGATGCGCCCCCATGCGTCCTCCTGCACCTAGTGGAACGCCGATCGATGCGCCTACTCAACAGCCCATCACCTGTCAAGAACATTAAATGCTGAAGTCTGACAGAGTTGGCAGCACGTCCCCCAAGGACTGAACAGTTGACAGCTTTTTCAGAAGACGAAGCGTCGCCGACGTCAGCATCATCATTACTCTCCTCCGGCGGTTACAAGCCACGTGGCCGCCTAACCATCTCGCATGCGCCTCCGCAGCCATGCGCCTAAATCTCTGCATACGCCTCAAAAGCCATGCGCCTCAGACTTTTCTCTGATCCCTAAAGACAGAAGTAAAGTCACTACTGAAGCCCCGCATGCACCTCAAAAGCCATGCGCCCCGACTGGTTCGTGACTCCTAAAGGTTACGAGCCAAAGCCTCCCTATGCGCCCAATCCCAGGCGCATCCTATCAGATCACTCCCCACCAAATCCGAGATCTTCGAGCCATGGACCTACGACACGCGTCATTTGACTTGATTCAGCCTATGAAGGGGTACTAATCACCCAAGATCTCAGCAACTGAAAGATCCTCTCCATTGCTACGTGTCAGCTCTGCCGTAGCCCACGACAGCAATAAGAAGGGTTCAACTCCTCAATCAGAGCGCATCGTCCATGCGCCTCCATCAGCAACCACCACGTGGCATCCCCGCGTACAGGCGCATCCTACATGCGCACATGAGCAGCCATCCTGTAAAGCTATAAATAGAAGGATCACTTCCTTCTTATAGAGACCTACAGACACACATATCGCACAACCACCAATATACATATAGGGAGAGGCAGATACAGACACTTAATGTCTTCTTCCTCTCTGCAAGCTCCGGCACCCAGAGCAACTCAGACCTTCAGAGAATCGAGAACCGTCGTCAGATCGTCAACGGAGTCAACGCATTACCACTCGCTCCATCGGCACAAGGGACCCAGATAAACAAAAGTGTACTCCTAGGACTACGTCTAAGTCCTATATTGTAACACTGTTCTGTTTGTATTGAAATTACATCAAAAAATTTTAATGGCAAACAAATATATCTTTAATTAACTCCAGGATTCGGTTGTAGCATTCTTGAGACATGTTAAAATCAGATTTTATGCTCAACAATCTTGTAATCATCTCCAACGGTGAATGGTCATCACAACCAGGATATAAAGGAGTCCTTACATTCTCCAGCAACTCCATAAACTTTGTAGCATCGGCATTCGGTGCCTCCTCAGCTGCATATTGATTGTTCGGATCGAAACTAGGCCCCGCAGCATCAAAAACCATCTTCGTCCACCCTTGGTCGTAATCAGCATGCTCGTGGACATCTACATAAGGCTCCACATAAGGCTCCGGCTCGGAGGCTAAAGGCACAAGTTCTTCGTGTGCGGTCCACTGATAATAATTTGGCATGAAACCCCTCGAATACAAATTATATGTCACATCCACTTCCGAGTGATATTTCAAGTTGCGACATCTCACACATGGACACTTAATTCTTGTACGGTCCATGTACTGAGGAAACGCCTTGGCAAACTGTAGGAACTGTTGCACACCCTGTATAAATTTATCCCGCACACCGCACATGTCATCAGGATGACGATTGTACATCCACAAACGGTTCCATAGATAGTAATTCATATCCATTTTAAGATAATTCTGTAAAGATTGACACAGATAATAATTCATCAGGATGACGATTGTACATCCACAAACGGTTCCGCAGATAGTAATTCATATCCATTTTAAGATAATTACTGCAGAAAGTGAAGACAGACATGAACTGACGCACGAAAGTGACGATTGTACGACCACAAGTTTTTTGTTCTTCAACGATATATTTCACATGCATAATTGCCAAGTGTGAGAACGGATGGCTCAGAACACAACCCAAAATTCATTCTAGCATACATTAGTGTGAATTATCTATGTTTTGTACATATGGTGTAGTATATGTTCTTATCGAATATAGTATCTGAAGGATGTAACAGAATCAATAAGATGAACACACAAAATGTAATACTAAGACATTATCTACTACTAAAAGATGTAGTGATAGGTTATCGTATCATCATTGTCGAGTGATGGGGGTCGGAGGACAGTCAACTTTATCTACGGCTACATAGTTTCTGCCTCGCCAGTCGAATGGCTGCAGGGACTATGTCCTGATCACGATGTCTGTCACGATCCGCACCCACTGTGAGGGTACGAGAGCGTAACAACGCCCAGCCTACGCCGCAGTGTCGGCGGTAGAACGTTGTTCTAGGTCATGAACTATAACTAACATAATATGAATGCTCTCCATAAGGAGGCCAACACAGAGGTATAACTCAATATCAATCTAGAGATAGAATATGGCACGATAAAATGGATAAGAGAATCCTCAACCGAGGTACAACAGAAATGAAATACAAGTCTCAAAATCTCTACTATATACAGACTCTGAACCAAGAACAACAACTAAACATAAAAGGAAAATAGTCTAAACTATCTATACTAAGCAAGGTATCGTCCTCAGCAGCTGCCTGAACCTCCCCTGGGGTCCAGGTCGCGAGTGTCAACTAGGCAAACTCCAAGTAAGGGTGCAGGGTGCCTCATCATCCTCTGTAAAATTTTCAACAGGTCCAGTCAGGACGGGAGCGAGCACAAAACATCTCACGCAGTTCATATCATGTTAGGAAATATAAAGCATGCAATAAAGTAAGGTACATGAAACGCTGAAAGTAAGAAGTATATGAAAAACAGTAGAGATTTGATAACAGGAAATATCTAAATATGATAAATAAGAACTGTAAGCCTACTATGATTTAGAGTACAATATGGTTATGTAAACGGTCTAGGAAAATGCAAAGGTAACTCCATTGTACGTGGGTGTACAATAGACATATACAATAGTTATACAATGTTGTACAATAGAATTTGATTACATAACCAATTCTACTCTCCCTCCCCAAATTAATACACAAGGATCTACTCCGGTTATGTTATCTTGCACAATAGTGTACAATGTTATACAATAGATGTACAATATTATACAATAGATGTACAATGTTATACAATGGATGTACAATGTTATACAATGGATGTACAATATTATATAATAGATGTACAATATTATATAATAGTTGTACAATGGTCTATCCCTGGGACTCATGTGATACTGAGAGTACAATATGCACAAGAAGTATACAAGGATATGAGTATTCAATAAATACAATATGTAAGTGAAACGCACATCACAATATGTATTTAGTGAATACAAGGAGATAACGTCTCAGAAGAAGATCCGTATAGTACCAATCCGTGTTAATGATCGTGTCAGCATCAAGTACAGTAATCTAGAGTAAGAATATAAATCCAGACAAGTATGAAACGGTCAGAGAATGTACTCGCCTCGTATCTGAATGTCTGAAGTAAATGTACTGTCCGAGATGAGGTACCTGACTCCTAGTTAGAGCAACACAAGTCAAGATGTACACAGGAAATGATAAATATAATCTACAATGCATCTGCATGATGTCTAGGTCAAACTAGACTAAAGTCAACACTTGGTCAACTCCAGTCAACTAGACTAGTCAAACTAGGACAACTAGGTCAAATCCTAGCCAAACAAGTCTAATAAGTCTTACTTGGCCTAACCAAGCCTAGTCTAGCAATCACACACCAATCACAAGGCTATACAAGCCAAAAACAAGCCATCACATTCAATATTATACATAAGAGAAAGGAAGCTAACATGTAAAGTTATGTGTGTGTGTGAACATGGAGGTGTACATGAAAAGAGAATTCAACACTAGGCCCTATATCACATATATGTATATATAACTATAGGAAAACTCTATTTACCACATTAACACATTTAGCCATGTATAGTATATATATATATATATATATATGGAGAGAGAGAGAGAGAAGAGCATGTGTATGTGTTCATGGGTGTGTGTGTGTGTCATGAAAGTGCACAAGAACATGTGTGTGTTATCATGGAATTAGTGTTAGGCAATGTGTGAGTGAGAGTGTCAATGAGTGAAGGTGTGAGGGTTATATAGTGTAGTGTGCATTCTGTGTGGAGTGATAGTGAGGCATGACAGTTGTGTAGCAAAGTGTCAATAGGAAGTTAACATTCACATATATGAGTTCTCATGTATCTCTTATTTAGTGAAACAAAACTAAATTCTAGTTTTATTCCTAACAAGGCTACATATATTACATCTATTATTACATTACATTCATGCTTGCATTCATTCATCATTCATTTATTCTCTTGCACCACTATATGTACCATACATTACATACTATGGAACCTACATATTCATTACAAGCCATACTTATACATGCTTACATTAGATAGGATACTTACACCTCATGCATCATTTATTTAAACATTTACTCATGCTTGCATTCTCTATTTAATTACATAATTTATATACATTAACATGGGTTAAAATCAAATAGAACATTATATTACACACAAGGGTGCACAAAATGCATATGCCGAATAGTAACTCCTACTAATAATCAATACTGTACCATATCAGCATAAATTAAAATCTAGGATTAAAGTATGTTATAGATCGATGTGTTAGCTTTCCTAAACTTCAAACGGATCGCATTTTCATTTTCGGAAACTTTCGAAATCGCGAAAACACCGAGAACGCGTTTGTCTTTCGTACAGCTGACACTCAAATAATTCTCCAGAAAGTTATAGAAATAATTAGGCCAATTAATATATTTTTTTGGAAAGCTAACTTCAATACACTTCTTTTAAAAAAACGGAAGATTAAACCGAGCTTTGAGCTAGAAGTTATGACATTTCTAAGTTAGGGCTGAAATTAAAAACGTGGATAAAAATCATGACGGATTTGGGTAGTTTGAGACAAAAGAACACAAGTATATAACATAATATATCAAGAACTCACTCTCTACACTAATATATATATATGAGACACTATAGAACACATCTCCAATACAAAAATATGAGATTAAACATGTAATAATTCATTCATACATAACAACAACACATAGTGTGTCCAAATTTGGGATTTTCCCACATGGACACAACCACAACACAAAGGACACTCCTATGACCTCCAAATAGAAACGAAATGGACATAAATGGAGATGCAACCATGGGAGTCATTTCTATGGGTTCAAAATAGACCTATATGCATGATAAAATGAAAAGGAGAAGGGATTTATACCTCCCGATAGATCGAATCGAAGAGAAGCCTTCCCGGAGCGACACCGACACGTAGAGATTCCAAAAGGACACGAACGAGCTCCGAATCCTCCCAAACTTGGATAGCTTCCTCCTTGGCTAGAATGGAGAAGGAAAGAAGAAGATTTGGTAGCGAAATGGAAGGATTTGGTGGAGAAATTGCTAGGGATTGCTCTCTAGGAATTTGGGAAAGAACAAGAGCGAGAGTGTGGATGAGAATAATGAAATGAACTTGAGCCTATCCTCTCCCAAAGTGGCTGGCCATATGAGGCTATTTGTCCTATTATGGTAAGGTCCAAAATGCCCCCACTAACCTATTCTATGAGTATTAGGAAAGGGCTAATTGGTTGGGGCTAAATTAGTCATTCTAAATTCTCTAATCACACTAACCTTATCCATAATAATTAGTCTAACCTCTAACTAAAATATTTCTATCATGTGGACTAAATTTAATATCATGTGGGCCATGCCTAACTAGTGTGTGGGTCCCACTAGAGTCAAACTACCCCCGGGTCTCCGTTTCAAGTCGGATTGAGTTGAAATTCGAACCCGACTCAAATAACCCCAAAATAATATCATAAATAATAAAATGATATCAAAATAATTCAAAGAGGTCAAATGCAAAAATATCCTTAGGACAAAATGACACTAAAATATCATAATCAGATAGTTAGGCTCTAGGTCAAACAGTCTCTAGGATTTCACTAGCAAAACGTCAAAACCACAAGTCATGAATTTAAATAGTTTAAAATAATTTAAAAATCACTAAAAATCATAATATGAAATAAATATCATTAAATAATAATTATAATTATAAAATTTCAAAATTACCCTCATCTGGAAAACTGGGTGTTACAATCCTACCCACCTTATAAAAATTTTGTCCTCGAAATTAAGATGATCGCACCCTTTTCTAGGCCGAACATAGACAAGGGTCAATCACTAGTCAATTTCCTCAACATCCTAGTACTTGGTCATCAGCTGGTCAACTTCTTAGGACTTTTACCTATGCTAGCTACCTAGTGTTGGCAACTAGGGATTAGCAAAGAAAACTCTATAATAGACTAGCTCTTAACTTCCAAATCCTATCAAGTCACCCATAACTAATTACCCACAAGCTAAGCACACCAATCCCAAATACCACATATATATATATGCTCAAGAACAATAACCCATCACATATATCCTAAGTATATTATCTATATATATAGACCTCTTAGTCCTAGGTGAAACTACAACTATGCTCAAGGGCAGGCTCTGGTTACTGGGTGCCTTACTGGAAGGGTAAAGAAAAATAATAAATAATCATCAAGGTTGTATGGCATACTAACATCCTATACGTAACTGGTTGGTATGGTATCATAATAACAGGGAATTATCTGCAATGGGTTACTATTCTAGCACCAATGCTAACTATCACCTCTAGGGTACAGACACTCTACAAGTCACCATATCTATATACTATGAAGGAACTACCTATGAACAAGCTCTACAATCTAAATATCCCTACTCCTAAGTCATTTATAACAACAAAAAGGGTATGATGTTTTAAACCTTCTCAAGATACAATCTGCTAATCATATGCGTCTGTCCAAAATCATGTTGTCCAGAGTCTTCATCATGCTAGTGAGCAAGGCTACGATAATCACAGAGTCCTTGACTAAGGTACGTACCTCTAGGTTCATGGTATTTAAAATTTTCGTATAGTCGCATGCGACGGCGAAAACCTTAAATTCCCATACCCAAGAAATATATCTGAAATCTGACTACATGTCCTCACTATGCCAACTAACACAACTATCGAATATCCTAGATCCCATGATTTAGGTGACCTAGCCCATACGATTCTGAAGAAAAACATCATAATAAAAGAACAACATGACAAACTTAATAAATCAGCAAGGAACATATGGAATCGGATTTCAAGGTAGTTATAAAAGACAATTCCGGGAATGGAATTGAGAAGAACGGAACTTGCAGCAAGATCTCCAATAGTCTGTGCATCCTTGACTGTCCTGACGATAGCTCCCCCTGCTGGTTTCCCCTGGTCTGCTGCTGATGCTACATGAATCACCGCTGCTGAAAGAAATCAGAAATGACGGAAGAAAATCTCTGTACAGATAGAGGTGCACCTCCAATGTAGCAGAAACGTCAACCTGAGTCGGCACAACAGAAGCTGCGGTCTCGAGGCCCTGATGAACAGGACGAGAGGTGGCCAGCCTCTCGATAGTATCCACCGAACCGAAGCGATGAGATCGTGCCTTCATAACCATCATGAAAACAGATCAAAACAAGAAGCAATTTCTGAGAATGAAGCAAAAATTCAAAGGAGGACAGTTTATATTCAAAGGGAAGTCAATAAGCAACAATTTTAGACAAAAGGAATCTGATTAAGAGTTTTTCCTAATGTGATTGAGTACCTCAAAATATCCTAATCCTACTGCAGGCTGTAGTGATACTATAGTTCGAACATCACTACATAAACTCGACATGCATGGGCCACCACTAAAAACGTGTCACGACCCGCACCCACTGTGAGGGTACGAGAGCGTAACAACGCCCAGCCTACGTCGCAGTGTCGGCGGTAGAACGTTGTTCTAGGTCATGAACTATAACTAACATAATATGAATGCTCTCCATAAGGAGGCCAATACAGATGTACAACTCAATCACAATCTAGAGATAGAATATGGTACGATAAAATAGATAAGAGAATCCTCAACCGAGGTACAACAGAAATGAAATACAAGTCTCAACATCTCTACAATATACAAACTCTGAACCAAGAACAACAACTAAACATAAAAGGAAAACAGTCTAAACTATCTATACTAAGCAAGGTATCGTCCTCAGCAGCTGCCTGAACCTCCCCTGGGGTCCATGTCGCGAGTGTCAACTAGGCAAACTCCAAGTAAGGGTGCAGGGTGCCTCATCATCCTCTGTAAAATTTTCAACAGGTCCAGTCAGGACGGGAGCGAGCACAAAATATCTCACGCAGTTCATATCATGTTAGGAAATATAAAGCATGCAATAGAGTAAGGTACATGAAACGCTGAAAGTAAGAAGTATATGAAAAACAGTAGAGATTTGATAACAGGAAATATCTAAATATGATAAATAAGAACTGTAAGCCTACTGTGATTTAGAGTACAATATGGTTATGTAAACGGTCTAGAAAAATGCAATGATAACTCCATTGTACGTGGGTGTACAATAGACATATACAATAGTTATACAATACTGTACAATAGGATTTGATTACATAACCAATTCTACTCCCCATCCCCAAATTAATACACAAGGATCTACTCCGGTTACGTTATCTTGCACAATAGTGTACAATGTTATACAATAGATGTACAATATTATACAATAGATGTAAAATATTATACAATGGATGTACAATATTATACAATAGATGTACAATATTATACAATAGATGTACAATGTTATACAATAGTTGTACAATGGTCTATCCATGGGACTCATGTGATACTGAGATTACAATATGCACAAGGAGTATACAAGGATATGGGTATTCAATAAATACAATATGTAAGTGAAACGCACATCACAATATGTATTTAGTGAATACAAGGAGATAACATCTCAGAAGAAGATCCGTATAGTACCAATCCGTGATAATGATCGTGTCAACATCAAGTACAGTAATCTAGAGCAAGAATATAAATCCAGACAAGTATGAAACGGTCAGAGAATGTACTCGCCTCGTATCTGAATGTCTGAAGTAAATGTACTGTCCGAGATGAGATACCTGACTCCTAGTTAGAGCAACACAAGTCAAGATGTACACAGAAAATGATAAATATAATCTATAATGCATCTGCATGCTGTCTAGGTCAAACTAGACTAAAGTCAATACTTGGTCAACTCCAGTCAACTAGACTAGTCAAACTAGGACAACTAGGTCAAATCCTAGCCCAACAAGTCTAATAAGTCTCACTTGGCCTAACCAAGCCTAGTCTAGCAATCACACACCAATCACAAGGCTATACAAGCCAAAAACAAGCCATCACATTCAATATTATACATAAGAGAAAGGAAGCTAACATGTAAAGCTATGTGTGTGTGTGAACATGGAGGTGTACATGAAAAGAGAATTCAACACTAGGCCCTATATCACATATATGTATATATAACTATAAGAAAACTCTATTTACCACATTAACATATTTAGCCATGTATAGTATATATATATATATATATATATAGAGAGAGAGAGAGAGAGAGAGAGAGGGAGAGAGAGAGAGAGAGAAGAGCATGTGTATGTGTTCATGGGGGTGTGTGTGTGTCATGAAAGTGCACAAGAACATGTGTGTGTTATCATGGAATTAGTGTTAGGCAATGTGTGAGTGAGAGTGTCAATGAGTGAAGGTGTGAGGGTTATATAGTGTAGTGTGCATTGTGTGTGGAGTGATAGTGAGGTATGACAGTTGTGTAGCAAAGTGTCAATAGGAAGTTAACATTCACATATATGAGTTCTCATGTATCTCTTATTTAGTGAAACAAAACTAAATTCCAGTTTTATTCCTAACAAGGATACATATATTACATCTATTATTACATTACATTCATGCTTGCATTCATTCATCATTCATTTATTCTCTTGCACCACTATATGCACCATACATTACATACTATGGAACCTACATATTCATTACACGCCATACTTATATATGCTTATATTAGATAGGATACTTACACCTCATACATCATTTATTTAAACATTTACTCATGCTTGCATTCTCTATTTAATTACATAATGTATATACATTAACATGGGTTAAAATCAAATAGAACATTATATTACACACAAAGGTGCACAAAATGCATATGCCGAATAGTAACTCCTACTAATAATCAATATTGTACCATGTCAGCATGAATTAAAATCTAGAATTAAAGTATGTTATAGATGGATGTGTTAGCTTTTCGAAACTTCAAACGGATCGCGTTTTCGTTTCCGAAAACTTCCGGAATCGCGAAAACACCGAGAACGCGTTTGTCTTTCGTACAGCTGACACTCAAATAATTCTCCAGAAAGTTACAGAAAGAATTAGGCCTATTAATACATGTTTTTGGAAATCTAACTTCAATACTCTTCTTTTAAAAAAAACGGAAGATTAAACCGAGCTTTGAGCTAGAAGTTATGATATTTCTAAGTTAGGACTGAAATTAAAAACGTGGATAAAAATCATGACGGATTTGGGTAGTTTGAGACAAAAGAACACAAGTATATAACATAATATATCAAGAACTCACTCTCTACACTAATATATATATATATGAGACACTATAGAACACATCTCCAATACAAAAATATGAGATTAAACATGTAATAATTCATTCATACATAACAACAACACATAGTGTGTCCAAATTTGGGATTTTTCCACATGGACACAACCACAACACAAAGGACACTCCTATGACCTCCAAATAGACACGAAATGGACATAAATGGAGATGCAACCATGGGGGTCATTCCTATGGGTTCAAAATAGACCTATATGTATGAGAAAATGAAAAGAAGAAGGGATTTATACCTCCCGGTAGATCGAATCGAAGAGAAGCCTTCCCGGAGCGACACCGACACGTAGAGATTCCAAAAGGACACGAACAAGCTCCGAATTCTCCCAAACTTGGGTAGCTTCCTCCTTGGCTAGAATAGAGAAGGAAATAAGAAGATTTGGTGGCGAAATGGAAGGATTTGGTAGAGAAATTGCTAGGAATTGCTCTCTAGGAATTTGGGAAAGAACAAGAGAGAGAGTGTGGATGAGAATAATGAAATGAACTTGAGCCTATCCTCTCCCAAAGTGGCTGGCCATATGGGGCTATTTGTCCTATTATGGTAAGATCCAAAATGCCCCCACTAACCTATTCTATGAGTATTAGGAAAGGGCTAATTGGTTGGGGCTAAATTAGTCATTCTAAATTCTCTAATCACATTAACCTTATCCATAATAATTAGTCTAACCTCTAACTAAAATATTTCTATCATGTGGACTAAATTTAATATCATGTGGGCCATGCCTAACTAGTGTGTGGGTTCCACTAGAGTCAAACTACCCCCGGGTCCCCGTTTCAAGTCGGATTGAGTTGAAATTCGAACCCGACTCAAATAACCCCAAAATAATATCATAAATAATAAAATGATATCAAAATAATTCAAAGAGGTCAAATGCAAAAATATCCTTAAGCCAAAAATGACATTAAAATATCATAATCACATAGTTAGGCTCTAGGTCAAACAGTCTCTAGGGTTTTACTAGCAAAACGTCAAAACCACAAGTCATGAATTTAAATAGTTTAAAATAATTTAAAAATCACTAAAAATCATAATATGAAATAAATATCATTAAATAATAATTATAATTATAAAATTTCAAAATTACCTTCATCTGAAAAACTGGATGTTACAATGTCGTACCGTAGATTAATATAAATTTATTATAGCAAATGTCGTACATAGATTTCTGTTTCGCCAGTCGAATGACAGATAAAAAGGTTATATTCGATTTTTTGTCAAGTGTGAGAACGGATGGCTCAGAACACAACCCAAAATTTATTCTAGCATACATTAGTGTGAATCATCTATGTTCTGTACATATGGTGTAGTATATGTTCTTATCGAATATAGTACCTGAAGGATGTAACATAATCAATAAGATGAACACACAAAATGTAATACTAAGGCATTATCTACTACTAAAAGATGTAGTGATAGGTTGTCGTATCATCATTGCCGAGGGATGGGGGTCGGAGGACAGTCAACTTTATCTACGGCTACATAGTTTCTGCCTCGCCAGTCGAATGGCTGTAGGGACTATGTCCTGATCACGATGTCATACCGTAGATTAATGCAAAGTCCTTATAGCAAATGTCGTACATAGATTTCTACCTCGCCAGTCGAATGGCTGTAGGGACAGTGTCTGAGTTGGTGTTTCTCACCATTTTTCCAAAATACCTGACATTCAAACTCAGAAAACAGTTGCTAACTGATATCACTGTTCAGTTAAGCCTATTCTTAGGTTAATCCTTATTCCAATATCATTTTCCAATAGGAATTTATCTAAGTCCATATCAATAGACAAATTTTCTTTGGGTAACATGAACTAGCCAAGCCATCATACCTAGGTATCCAGGACCTACCTATCTGCCTTTAACATAAATTATACAAATCAAACTAGTCTTAAACACTGGTACCAACTGCCTGAACATGACAGTCCCTAATTTGTGCTGGATTTATCCTACCTCTGAGTGTGCAAAGCACCTGAGTGCCCCTCCTAAAAACCAAAGAAAAGTGGAATCACCCAAGAGGAAGAAAAAAAAAGTTGGGCAACACAGTCCATGCTTTCTTTCTTTCTTCATTTCTTTCTTGGCACTAGGAAATGATGGGAACTTGATGGCATTGGAGACCAAGACATGGGCAAAATGCCAGGTTGGTGCGCATGTGACATGAGTGGGGGATGCTTGGTGGGGGGAGAGAAAAAGAAGGAGCTACTCCTTGTGGGTTGTGGTCACACACACAACACTAGCAAATGTGGATGGATATCATACATAAATTTGCAACATTATCTCCACTGTTCTGAAACCAACCAACCAGTATTTGACTGTTCTTGTGAACCTCTTCATAACAAGCTAATTATGAGACAAGACATCAATCACCAATAATACATCAATCCCTAACGAAATATGTGTTGGGTCATTCTGAGATCAGAAAATTGCATATATATAGCATTGAGTTTCATTAAAATTGCTCACAAAGTAAAGAAGTTCTGAAAATTATCATGAAATACACAAAACGCTATTTTAAAGAACATTTTTCATAGAAGTTATCATGAGAACCCTAAATTTTTCCCAGTATCAATAAATAGGGCTCGAACCTTACATTGGATATATTAACATTTTTTCCAGTATGAGTAAATAGGGCTCGAACCCTAAATTAGAATTCCAATCCAAGAGGAGGAGGGAACTGAGAAGCGGGGACAGGGGAGAGTGTGTGTGTGTGTGTGAGAGAGAGAGAGAAAGAGAGATGGGGGAGCTACCTGAGGAGGAGGAGGCCGGAGGAGGAAGATCACCGGAGGAGCGCCGCGGAGGAGGAGGCCGGAGGAGGGAAATCGCCGGAGGAGCGCGTGCGCGAAAAATTGGGGGGGGGGGAATTTGTGAATGATCGAAAAGGAAACCCTCGCAGCCTATATGAAATATTTAGCGACGTCCGAAATGGACGTCGCTAAACATCGCTGATATTTAATAAACGGCGACGTCGCTTAAAGTACGTCGCTACACGTCGCTACATCAACGACGTGTACCGACGAACTTGCGACGCAGGTTCCCAGTTAACAATTTGCAGTTGCTAGACGTCGCTGTTTGTCGCTGTTGGCGACAAACAACGACGTCTTAGTTAAACGTCGCTAAACCCCCAAAAATTAGCAATATTTTATCTTAGAGTCGCTAAATACGTCGCTGATATGACTTATTTTGGTAGTGCTTGGATAACTTGATAGTCTTGTTCTTGAGCATCATCTCTCTCCGGTCCAATATAGACACGGGCCTCTCCTCATATGAAAGGTTGGTGCCAACAACCAATTCTGAATGATCCAGGATGTGGCTCGGGTCTGGGATATACCGTCGCAATTGGAATACATGGAACATGTCATGCACCTCACGTAGCGACGACGGAAGAGCGAGACGATAGGATACATCACCTACTCGCTCCAAAATGTCGAACGGTCCTATATACCTAGGACTAAGCTTTTCCCGTACTCTGAAACGAATGACGCCACGGTTAGGCAAAATCCTCATGAATATATGGTCGCCGATCGAGAATTCGAGAGGAGATGCCGATGAGAATCGGCCCAATGACACTGGCGATCTTGGGCAACTCGAAGATGATCCCTGACTCTTCTGACCACTTCAACTGTCTGGGCAATCATTTTCGGACCGTGCATCTGTCTCTCTCCAACATCATCCCAGGCTAGCGGAGATCTGTACTTCCTACTATATAGTGCCTCGAACGGTGCCATCCGGATACTGGCCTGAAAACTTTTGTTGTACGAGAATTCTACTAGGTGCAAGTGATCTTCCCACGAACCACCAAAGTCGAGTGTACAGGACCGCAACATATCTTTAAGAGTCTGGATCGTGCATTCTGACTGACCATCAGTCTGCGGATGATATGCTGAGACAAACTGGAGGTGAGTTCCCAAACTCTCCTGTAGGCTACGCCAAAAGTACGACGTAAATCTTGAATCTCGGTCCGAGGTGATACTGACTGGCACCCCGTGAAGCCTGATGATCTGCCTGAGGTACATCTCTGCTAGCTGAGCCGTCGACTGACCAACTCTGAACGGGAGGAAGTGAGCCACCTTCGTGAGCCGGTCAACTATAACCCAAATAGCATCTCGACCACCTGGGGATCTAGGTAATCCAGTCACGAAATCCATGGTCACATGCTCCCACTTCTATTCTGGAATCGGCAAGGGCTGAAGAAGTCCTGCCGGTCTTTGATGTTCAGCCTTAACCTGTTAGTAAACCAAATACCGAGAGACAAACCGGGCTATCTCCCTCTTCATGCCATTCCACCAAAACTGCTGACGAATATCACGGTACATCTTCGTACCACCGGGATGAATGGAATACTAAGAACTGTGGGCCTCTGCCATGATCTCCTGTCTGATATCTCCACTGGGTATACAAAGACGCTTACCATGTCGAAGTGTACCGTCCTCATGGATACATAACTCTGGTCTTCGTTCTGCCTCACACTCTGCTCTGAGTCACTGAAGCTTGGAATCTGCTGACTGTGCCATCCGAATCCTCTCGACTATAGTGGACTGAACCTGCATACTGGCCATCAATGCCACACTGGAAGGGAGAACAACTTCTATACCCATCTTCTGAAGATCTGCTAACAGCTCGGGTTGTGCTGTTAGGAAATAAACTCCGGCTCTCCTGCTCAATGCGTCTGCAACGACGTTGGCCTTCCCAGGATGATACTGCAGGTTGACATAATAATCCACAAGAAGCTTTAGCCATCTCCTCTGACGCATGTTAAGATCTTCTGGGTGAAAACATACTTCAGGCTCTTGTGGTCGGTTAAGATCTCCACCCTATCTCCATACAAGTAGTGCCTCCACAACTTAAGTGCAAACACTACTGCTGCCAGCTCCAAGTCATGGGTTGGATAATTCCTCTCATGATTACGAAGTTGGCGTGACGCATAAGCTATTACCTTTCCATGCTGCATCAAAACACATCCTAAGCCTCTGCCTGAAGCATCATAATACACTGAGAATCCTCCGGTCCCATCTGGAAGCGTGAGAATGGGTGCCGTCATCAAGTCTCGCTTCAACTTCTCAAAAGAATCATGGCACTCTGCTGTCCGAGCAAACTGCACATCCTTGCGGGTCAACTGGGTTAATGGTGCTGAAATTCGAGCAAAGTCTAAAATAAATCGCCGGTAGTAGCCGGCTAATCCAAAAAAACTACGGACTTCTGCAACTGTGCTGGGTTCCGGCCACGACTCAATGGCTACGATCTTCTGGGGATCCACTTCTACTCCTCCTCTGGTGATGATATGACCCAAGTACGAAATGCGATCGAGACAGAACTCGCATTTACTGAACTTGGCATATAACTGGTGCTCTCCGAGAATCTGAAGAACCACTCGGAGATGCTGCTCATGCTCCGCTACACTCTTGTTGTAGACCAAGATGTCGTATAGGAACATAATCACGAACTGATCTAAGTAGGGCATAAAAATATGATTTATGAGGTCCATGAATACTGCTGGCGTATTGGTTGCTCCAAATGGCATGACAAAGAACTTCCAATGCCTATACCTCGATCTGAAAGCTGTCTTCGGAAAGTCCTGCTCTCTGACTCTGATCTGATGATATCCTGACCGTAAGTCAATATTCGAAAATACTTCTGCCCCCTTAAGCTGATCAAACAAGTCATCTATCCTCGGAAGAGGGTATCTGTTCTTGATTGTTACTGAGTTCAAGGTACGATAATCTACACATATCCTGGACATACCATCCTTCTTTTTCACAAGAAGCATCGGGGCTCCCCAAGGCGATCCACTAGCACGAATGAATCCTTTGGTTCTGAGTTCTTCAATCACCTTGTACAATATCTCTCGCTCTGACGGCGCCATCCTGTAGACTCTCTCTGACACTGGGGCTGTCCCGGGGATCAAGTCTATAGTGAACTCGATCTCTCTCTCTGGCGGCATCCCTGGAAGCTCTTCTGGAAAAATATCTGGAAACTCCTCGACTATCCGAGATAACTGCACTGCTGCTACTGCCATCCGCAATACTGGAGGAGAAGGTTCAACTTTGCCTCGGAGAAGAAAAACTCTGGCTCGCCTGGAATGCTAAAAATAATCCTACCAATGTGGCAGTCTATTCTAGCATACTGGTTCCTCAACCAATCCATCCCTAAGACCACATCATACGGCCATCGGAAACTCTATCAATCTAGCGGGGAACTCTCTACCGCTAACTACGATCTGACACGAGGAAAACACTCTATCTACTCCCACAAGTCCATTACCAGTAAGTATATTGAGCCTTACCGATAACGACTCGGGCTCCAGTCCTATCCGTGTCGCGAATCGTACAGACATAAATGAATACGATGCACCAAAATCAAATAAAGCTGAAGCTGGAAAGGAGTTGACGAGAATAGTACCTGCCACTACCTCTCCTGGTGCCAATCCTTCCTCTGCGGTCATCACCATAGCCTGACCATGCCCTCGGGGTGCTGGTCCCCTCTGCTGAAATCTTCGCTGCCTGTTCTGACTCAGGGCTTGGGCTTGTGCATACTGCTGGGGATGTTGTTGCTGGAATGCCTGGGACTGTGGCGGCAAGGGCCTCTGAGGCTGATACTGCTGCTGCTGGACTGGTCCTCTCACCAAAGGACTAGAAAGGTTGGACGATGATGAACTACCCATATTCGGGCAGGATCCAACCTTATTATCAGCTGCTCCACAAGCCAGGCACAATCCCTGCGCCCTGCGACATTCTGCTACCACTATCCTGGCTTTCTATAATGCGAACATCCCACTACGGAAGACACTACACCAAACATGCAACTCGTAACACATTTTTTTATAATTAGTAACGGTTATTACTGTTACACTCTTGTAATGGTAATAACCGTTACAATAGTTGAAAAACCGTTACTAAAATTATAACTTTATAGTTATGTTATTTTTGTTATTTTGGTAACAGTAGAAACTGTTACAAAAAAATCATATACTGTCACATGCATTCCACCAAAAGGAAAATTTTCATTTCTCCCGCATCATTTTTTTTTTCCCTCCACTTTCCCCCTCTCTCTCCCGAGCTTCCTCTCTCCCTTTCCTCAAATCATCCAAAAACCTAACCCTAACACTAATTTACTCCACCCAAATCATCTTTCTAAGAGAGAGAGAGAGAGAGAGAGAGAGAGCAGAGGTGGTTGCGCGATGGTGGATGCTCGACGAGTCCTGGTGGCTCCGCGATGGTGGCTGCTCGTGGAGTCCCGATGGAGCAGAGAGAGTCGCTGCTCCGGCTAGATCGCCGCCCTCCATCACCGGATCAAGGGCACGAAGCACCGTGACGGCGGAGGACATGGTGGTCTTCGAAGGTGACAGTTAGGGTTTCGAAGGATGCCGCGGAGAGACAAGAGGAGACGAAGGCTAGATACGACAAGGCAAAGTAACCATCTTTCATTCCCATTTTCAAATCTGTGTCAAGCTCCATAGATGGATTAGGGCTAATTTTGTTTTCTTTTTAAATGTGTAGATGCATCTTGATTCCTCAAATGTGTGAAGAAAGTAGATTCACGTCTTGGGAATACTGATGGCTCTAGAATGCTGCTATGTCTTCTGTTTCATGGCGGAAAGAAATAGATTCACATCTTGTATATACTGATTTCTTTCTTTTTTCATGTGAATAGGTGGTAGAAGAACTTGTGGTTTTACCTGGTATGGATGCCATTTTGCCAGCCTTAACAAAAGAAAAGTTGGTGGGTTTATGAATTTGCAAAAGAGGAGACAAAGGCCAGGAAATGAAGGTTCATCATCATCATGATAACTATATTTGTTTCTATTCTATTTGCATTTGTTTATTTAATTGTCAGTATAAGGAGAATTATAATGTTCTCTTATTCTTACTTATGGAGTACTGGGTTATGCTTTAAACAGCGTTCTAAATGTCAAACCCAGTAAAAACTTACATATGACAAGTGATCAAGTGCAGTGCACACGGACCAAGGGTTTCGTCATATAACACCTCAACCGGCCATAGAAATAGGGGCATGGGTTTTGTGTGATCAAGTAAGGGACAAAGGATTAGACTAGGAATACCTCGTCTGAATATTGGCAATCATTCTTGGACCGCGCATATTGTGGTCTGACGTTGCGTAATATGACATTATTTTTTTGTTAATGTTGTTATTGTGATGTTTCTTCATAGTTAAAAATTCTTGTTGGTGTGTATTGATGGCGGCATCAAATCTTTGAATTATGTTTACACTAGGAATAAAAGAAAAAAGAAGTGAGGTCATTTTGGAACTTGGAAAAGAGAGAGATAGGCGAGGGTGGAGTTTGCATGTGGTTAAACTGTTAAAAACTGCCTTGAAGACATTTTCATATCAGCATTATTTGCTCGGTTGTTCATATCAGCAAATATGCCATCGCGATTTAAAACTGGAGAACACTTTGTGGATGGCAGCCCTGCTCCACAAACCTTGAGATCTTTAAGCATATTGAGCTCTCTCATTGCCAGGTCAGTAAGATTAGCTGAGATATCTTCTAAAAATTCAAAAACCTGAAGGTTACAAAAAAGCTGGTTATATGCTTGATTCATGACTGTTTGTCAACATAAAGACAGGTATTGACAAGTATATATAACGGTATCAACAAGTGAGAATTGTTTTTGAATATATACTGGACAATTCTATATATTGAAAGCTTTAAAAATTACAAAGTGGCTATGTGGTGGAGAGGTGAGATACCTATGCGAGGGGGTAACAACTGGGGTGTAACTGTGCTAGTTGATCCTCGTGGTTGGAGTCTGTTAGTTGATTATGAGATCTTTCATCGTGTTTAATTTCAAATCTGGATAAGAAATTAGAGATGTTAAACATAATCACCAGCTAACAAGCAAGCTGCAAATTCCTCTCATATTTTTTATTCAAGGATCCTTGAGGGTATCTTCAGAATGCTAGGTTGGGTAGGTCATTTGAACATGTTGTGGCATGTATTGTTTCAACCCTCAGTTGGTGCATGCTTTGTCAGAGTGTATTACATTTCTGGTCTCGTGAAGTATATTTATGTGGATAATTCATGTACTCTTTGTTGCCACAAACTTCATTTTCTGTTATCCAATATCACTTTATCAATATATTGTTTCTCTTTCTACTGTGGATGATACTTGCAAGTTGCATCTGAATTCTTACGTATGTATGTTCTTTTTTCCTGCAGATAAAGCAACTTAATGAGCCTATCGAGGTTAAAATTTTTGAGTGGAATACTGGTGGACTTCTGACTAGAATAGAGGTCTGCAATGGTATGGTTGTCATTCTTGTTATATGAATGTGCAAGTACAGTTATAAATCTTGTTGTATGGTTGGCATCAGGGTTTGCGAGCATTCCTTCCCAAAGCCGAGCTAATGAATAGAGTCAACAATTTTATGGATTTGAAAGACAACGTAAGATAAACGCTCTTAATCTATTGGCGACATTGCAATGTCTTCCTGCCACATTTTTTTCTTCTTCGTATTTTCTGTTTAAGTCTATGTCTGCAAACTTATTATGTTTAGAGAAGTTTTATATGGTGCTTAGCGCAGGTTGGTCGCAGGTTATTTGTAAGTATCGTCAGAATTGACGAGGCAACTAATGATTTGATAGTCAGTGAGAAAGATGCATGGGTTAGTTCATTTTACTTGACCTCCTTTTTAATCTTCTTAATGTTCTACCTTTTGTTTTAACTGTTATGCCATATGCTTTTAGTTGCAACCTCTAACTTCAGTTAAGCTCGTATCGTGCATATACTTTATGTTGCAAATTTCTTCAGAAGGTAGATATATCTGAATTTTGGAGATAAGAGGTGATAAGGTTATATATATCCAGGACACTAGAGATGGTATTCAACTTTCTCATTCGAATGAATCTTCATTTGAGTGGGCTAAAATCTAAATAATATTGCAGAAATATCAGTTTGTGATAATGGGTTTTCATGTAGCCAAGCAGTAATGCTATATTACTTGACAAGCATAGTGCTGTGTTTGCTGAGATTTAGACAGTTGTGTGGATTCTTGGTATCTTACTTTTGAATGTATGATATTTTTGACAATTTGTAAAGCAAATATTTTTATGCATCTTCCCAACTCATGCTAGTGAAACATACTTCACTAGCAAGAAGAACTTGCTTACGCTATCTTGTGGCTATCCAAGAAGTTTAACCATGGAAATACTTGGGAGGTTAGTATTAACTGCTGCGTTCTGCAACATCACTAATTACAAAACCATTCTTTGGTGAAATCTTATTGTTTGCACATGACCACTTTGCTTACACTAATGCCTTGGGAAGCGGAGTACTTAATGCCTTGCTAGTTTACATTCACTTAATTGACAAGAAGTCAGCTTTTCGCTTGTGATGTGCCATTTTCTTATATTGTCTGCTCTAGAATATTTAGCCTACTTAATTTCTTACGAGTTTTTGATAAAATCTATTGTCTTTTTCCTCTCATAAACTGATGCTTATATACTCTACATGTTTATGTAGGATAAGTTATATCTCAAAGAAGGAACACTTTTAGAAGGTACGATCCGTAAAATATTTCCTTATGGAGCACAAGTGAGGATAGGCAAGACGAATAGAAGGTACGAGTTTCTGAAGGTTGAGTTACATTTTTAACCTCAGAATATGCTTGAGTTTTTAGTGGAGTTATTCTTGATATACTGGCTAAAAATAATTCCTTCTCCAAATGACACTCGTTTTGTCTATATGCTTTGCTACCAAAGTACCTTCTCTTCCAGATCTTCTGGCTTTTGGTCTACCAAGTATGTTTTTTGCTCGTTACTTCATTCTTAACTGGTGATCTGCATAAGCAACATCAATTAAAGTTTATGTTTCTACTCACTGTATATACTCGAGATCTGACTACATTCATCAAATATAAATGTCTATGGATAGAACCAAAGCCCTTCTCAGTCAATATCATTCTATATTCTGTCATTTTGTTAGTCTTAGATTGGTTG
>JANAVB010038172.1:0-26277 GCA_029216955.1 Iris pallida
GGGGGGATAGGGGTCATCTAAGATGACGTCCAACCAGTGGCGAATCCAGGATGAGATTCTACTGGGGACACAATCATAAGAAAATTCGGAGATAACGTCCCAAAAAATTAAACATATAGAAATAAAGTATATAATTAAAAATGTCCTCCGACTGCTTTTCCAGTAGACTTCAACTTTGTATTTTTTTTAAGGTTGAAATTTTTTTTGAAGCACAACGGTCGAACCCAAACTTAAAAATAAAGAAGAGACAGAGAGAAGAAGGATTGTTGTTGCTTTTTCTTTTGTTGGGGGCACACACATGTTGGGTTATTTGTAGGTGGGCCCCCATAGTCCCACTCCACGTTGGTGAGAAGAGATTGTTGTTGCTGTTTTATGTTCAGCACACATGGAAGGATTGCTAGTTTGTTATGCTTAGCTCAAATTTCTTTTTCTTTTTCTTTTTTTAGGATTTCACTAGGGGCACCCTCCCCCCAGTGCAGTACATGTGGGTCCGCCAGTACGTCCAAAACCAACATAGGGCCTGTCGCCATCTTAGATGGAGCCCAACGTGATTCAAGGAGTCTGGCACCATCTTAGATGGTACCCAATAGGGTCTAGCGTCATCCTAGATGGCGCGCAGAATTATTTTGACTTTTTTTTACAACGGTCATATTTTCCACCGTTAATTTTTTACAACGGTCATATTTCCCACCGTTGCTATATAAACTCTTCATTCATGAATTCTCCATTCACCAATTCTCACTTCAAACTTTCTCTACTTCTTCACAATTTCTCTACTTAGAGACTCTCAATTCATCAATTCTCCAATTTAGAAGTCCTACATTCTTTCAATATGGATCAAAGTCTCAGAATATTATGCTCGTATGGAGGTGTACTAAATGGGTTATCCTACGAAGGAGATTTTATCCAAATTCTTATAACCGATCGTAGTATTACATTAGATAGTTTACATAATCTGATTATTGACAGTTTTTCTTTTCGATATGAATTTATATTAGGACATGTTTATGTTTCTCATTGTTTATTATTAGATTGTGAACAAGCGTGTCAATTTGTTCTTGAAGTTAATTTGCAATTGCCTTTTATAAGTATTTTTGTTACTCAAGTAGCACCAATACTTGAAATTTTCTCAAGTCAATGTGTTTCTAATTATCAAGGGGGTGCTAGTTCTTCTCGACAACTTCCAGCTCATTAAGAAGAACATACATTAGATGTAGCTAGTAATGATGATTTCAAACTATGGAAAATAGTGATGATTTAATTGAAAATTTAGGTGATAATTTAGGTGATGATGTCAATAATAATACCACTATGAATTATTTGTTGGGCAACTGTTTGTTAGCCGTTCAGAATTTAGAACTTTTATAAGTAATATTGCAATTGAGCACAATTTTACGTGTTCAACTAGTGGTATGAACAATTTGAAGGAAATTATTTATACTTGTGATCAACCCGCTTGTAATTAGAGAGTATATGCTAAACACGTTGGAAGAGGAGAAGTGTTACTACCACATTTCTAGCTTGAGGGTATTTTGGTCATTTTTAAAATTTTGGAAATATTTGGAATTATTTAGTATTAATTATAATTATTAGAATTTTTAATGATTTTTAGTATTTTTGATTTGGTGCTATTCTAGACTTTGACTCAGGGTGACTTAGGAGGCTGTCCTAGAAGCTAACCTAGGTCATGACTACTTGGTTAGAGTGTGTAACCCTAGCTTGACCTAAGTTAGTGATATCAAACTCATTAGATTTTATTTGGGGAAATTAGGATTTGAATAGGTTAGAGAATGGCTCGTGGTTTCACAAGTCATGATTTATGACTTAAGCCCATAGAGGCCCACCCAACACCATACAACCCTAACCCTAGCCCAACACACAGCCCATGGCCAGCCACTTAGGGATTCCTCCTCTATTTAATGCTCCTCAAAGTTAGGGCTAGCCTCCTTTAGAAATTTCTCAAGTTTAAGGAAGAGGTATGCTCCAACTTCAATAATTCCTAGAAATTCCTATTTAATTCCTTTTTCCCTCAAACCAATTGCAATAGGCTCTAAATTTATTCTACTTGTTGTTTGTGGTGAGAAATTTCAGAATGTGAGCAATTTGAAGGAGTTTGGTGGCTTGAGGATCCATTCTCATTTGGGACTTTTTGAGCCTTTGCAAACCCATAGGTAATTTCTAATCCACACCATAAAATAGGGTTTTTATTGCATATTTAGGAAGCCCTAGGCCTACCCTAATTGTAGGTATAGCTAACCCTAGGTTTCGTGTCCAATACGTGTCCGTATCGGACACGTATAAGTGGATGTATGAATGTGTTTGATGAAATGTCCCAAAGGGCATTTCGATCTGATTTATGGAATTTGTTTGAATAGAAAAATAGTTTTTAGGCTCGTTTATTTATTTCTGGTGTTCTGAGTTGGTTTTGGCGTCGTGTCGGGTTGCACAGGATACGGGAACACGCGGGTGCACCACGCGCACGCACGCAGGGTCCTTCTCCTGCTGTTCGGGGTCTCCTGTGCACAGCACACGACACGTAGGCACGTAATATTTGACACACGTGTTGGGGCAACCACTGACACGGGGTTCCCCAAGTGACACGACCTATCATGTCGCGTCGGACACGGTATCACATGTGCACAGGGAATGCACTGTGCGTGCACAGTACTGGGTTTTGTTCTCTGTTTATTTCCATTTTAGTTGGTTTAAATTATGAATTAATTTGCTAAATTAGATCCTAACATGATTAACGATCTATGATAATTTAGTTTACATGTTAGTTTAGGTGTTTGATGTGGAATATTTGATTTGAGTTCGTTAGTTAGTGGCTGTTATCGACTGATACTTCATTTCTGAACTCCTGAGTTAAATCCCATTTTAAACTGTTTAAATTAATGTTAAATTGTCACATTGGATATGAGCATATGTATTAATGCCTGCTGAATTGGTTTTACTAATTAGATTAGGCTTTATGATTTGAAATGGAATATTAGGCTTTATGATGTGTGAATGGAATTTGGCAATGTGTTGGGTTCAGAATTATGAAACCTGAGATTGAATGAATGATTTATTCGTTGATTAATTGATTTCAAATAGTTGTATCAGTTGTCAAATGTTTTCCACAGTTTGTAGCTCATGTTTAATCCATGATTCATACATATTAGACTTTTGATTTAGAATAGGGTAATTAGACATGGTGTTGGTTTTCGAATGAAATAGAACTGATTTTGTTTCATTGGTAGATTGAGTTCAGTCCTATAGTTTGAACTATAAACTGAACTGAGATTGATTTCTTCCTTAAAATATAACTGAATGTTGATTCAATTTAATGAGGAACTTATATGTTTTGGAATCTAATATGGTTCTCCTATATGAGTTCTAGCTGTGTGTTGATTTGGGATGTTTGGTATTGAGTTGGGCTTCGATTTTGTGACTGGGAACTGTTATTCATCCCCTTTTCACTGAGAATTGGTTTCTTTTCCTACTTGTAAACTGAGTTTGAATGGCTTAATTCTTAATACCTTAGATTTTCTTCCCTTCTTAACTGAACTGAAATCGAATGAGTTAATATGATTCCCTGTTTTCCTTTGCACTTCACTGTTTTCCAGATTTCATTAGGATACTCACTGTTTTCTTAATTCCTGCTAACACACACCTCATGCCACACACACACACACAAGTATCTATTCACATTGCACTTTCCTATCCCAATATATGTGTACATACATATATACATGTATATACATATATGTAATTGAGATGTATATATAGGTATCTTATACATTATATAATGTGTGTGTACTATTATATATATATTAGATATATATGTATGTGTGGTATACATATAGGTAGCCTATATGTTATATGTATTTCTATATTAGATTGTAAATATATCAATGAGGGTATCATATTTTAGATATATGGTATTGGCATGTGTATATGTGATATGGTTTGGTTTATAGGCATGATATAGCCTATGGCCTATGGGTGTGTCTGTTTGCCTAGTGAGTCTAGATTGGACTTGTATAGCCTTGTTAGACCTAGAATAGACTAGTATAGACTTGTTTGACTTAGGTTTGACTTGGTTGACCTAGTTTGACTTCTAGGGTTGACCAGAGTTGACCAAGAGTTAACTTTGGCCTAGATTGACCTAGATTCATGTAGAATGCATTGACTTGCATCTTATTATCATTTTTAGACTCATAGTGACTTGTACTGTTCTATAGGAGACAGACACCACTCCTCGGACAGTACTTTCATCTTGGACATTCAAATAGCAGGCGAGTACATTCTCTGATCTTTTCATACCTGTTTGGAACTATATTCTTGCTCTAGATTACTTTACTTGATGCTGACACGTATCTTCATGAATTAGTACTATATGGATCCTTTCCTGAGATGTTATCCCTCTACGGGTGCATCGGGTATTTCATGTTCGTGTACTTTATCATGTGCATCAGGTACTCCTTGTACTCGTACTAGTTCATGTATTTACATGTTCTCATATGCCTTCATGTACTATCATGTGCCTCATGTACTACTCATTACATGAGTTCACGTATCTTTAGCTATATTCATGTGCCAATAACATAACTTGAATGGATCCTTATGTATTGATTGGGGCGGGGTGAGTAGAATTGGTTATGTGATCATTATCCCCAGTAGGTATTCATGTGCCTCTTAGTTGTATTCATGTGCCCCTAAGCCGTTTACATAACCATATTGTACTCTAAATCACTTAGCCACTTGCAGTCTTTACTTATCATGTATTTACTTTCAGTTACAAAATATCTCATGTTTTTACGTACTTCCTTTCCAGCATTTCCTGTATTTTATTCTATTGCATGATTTATACTCCTAACCTGTTATGAACTGTTTTGAGAGATATGTGCTCGTTCCCGTCCTGATTGGACCTGTTGAAAATTTTACAGAGGAGGAGGAGGAGGCCTGCTTAGATACTTTCTATGGGACAGCCTTAGAGGACACTTGCGATCCGGACTTCCAGTCGGATCCCTTAGCTGTAGAGACTGTTGCTCCATAGATATCTTTATCTTATTTCATTGTATTGGAGATTTGAGTTGTTTATTTGGATCTGTATTATTTCTGGTTGTCAGTGGAGTTTATCATAGACACTTAGCTTTCTCTCTATTTGTATTTCCTGTGGATTTGGGTCTTGCATCTTTTATATCATTCTATCTTATCGTATTCTACCTTAGATGTGATTGAGATATATTCTGTTATGTCACCCCCATTCGGGGAGTATAACTGTTATTACCTTAAACTGTTAGATGTTGTGACCTAGGACAACGTTCTACCGCCGACACTGCAGCGTAGGCTGGACGTACCCACGTCTCATGCCCTTACTCTAGGGTGCGGGTCGTGACACATTTTTAGTGGTGGCCCATGCAGGTCTAGGTTGGAAATGTAGTGGTATTCGAACTAGAATATCGCTGCAGCCTGCAGTAGGAATTAGTATATTTTTTAGGGTACTCAATCACACTAGAAAAACTCTTAATCAGATTCATTTTATCTAAATTTGCTGTTTATTGTCTTCCCTTGAGTATAAACTGTCCTCCTTTGAATTTTTACTTCATTCTCAGAAATTGCTTCTTGTTTTGATCTGTCTTCATGATGGTTATGGAGACGCGATCTCATCGCTCCGGTTCGGGGGATACTATCGAGAGGTTGGCCACCTCTCGTCCTGTTTATCAGGGCCTCGAGACCGCAGCTCCTGTTGTGCCGACTCAGGTTGGCGTTTCTGCTACATTGGAGGTGCACCTCTGTCTGTACAGAGACTTTTTCCCATCATTCCCGATTTCTTTCAGCAGCAGCGGTTCGTGCAACATCAGCAGCAGAGAGGGCAGCAGGCACCCCGTCAGCAGCTGATAGTCATTTGTGCCTTCTGTAAGAAGCCGTGGCATATGATCCATGAGTGCAGGAAGAAGCTAGGCAAGTGCCTACTTTGTGGTACGGGGGATCACCAGTTGAGGGATTGCCCTGGGGCTTTTGGACGTAGAGCTTAGGGAGGTGGAGCCAAGGCTCCAGCGGGCCAACTGAGGGGGCCACTGCAGACCCAGCAGCAGAGGTTCCATCAGCACCAGCCGCAGGCACGAGGTGGACAGCAGGGGCGAGCTTTCGCCATGGCGGCTGAGGATGCAGAGGCCGTAGGGGAGTTGATAGCAGGTTCGGTTCTTCTCGACTCTCTTCCAGCATTTGCACTCTTTGATACCAGGGCTTCCCACAGCTTTGTGTCAGTATCTTATGCTATTAGACACAGTCTGGTTTCTGAACCATTGCCTAGGACCTATAAGATCACGACCGGGTGTGGGGTCATCCTCGTGAGTGATGTTTGCAGAGGGCGGAGCGTTATGTTGGGAGGCCGAGAGTTGGGAGTGAGTCTACTCGTCATGCCACTACCGAACTACGACATTGTATTAGGTATGGACTGGCTGAGTAGACACCACGCCCGCATTAATTGTCGAGGGGGTAGAGTTTTGTTTGGGGCGCCAGGAGAGCCAGAGTTTGTGTACACCCAGCGGCAGGCAGAGCAGGATAGTGGTGTCTTCTGTGGAGCTTCAGTTGAGGAGCAGGTGGCTCCGCATCCCTTGATCGCAGAGTTTATGGACGTATCTCCAGAGGAGTTGCCAGGGCTTCCACCGGACAGGGATGTAGAGTTCTCGATAGACTTGGTTCCCAGTACAAAATTGATTTGTCAGCATGTCTATCGAGTGAACAACAGTGAATTGGTGGAGCTGAAGAAGCAGGTGGATAAGCTATAGGACAAGGGCTTCATCCGATCCAGTTCTTCACCTTGGGGTGCACCGGTACTCTTCGTACCCAAGAAGGATGGGTCGGTACAGATGTGTATCGACTACATGGCACTTAACAACCTGACGATTAAGAACAGATACCCACTGCCGCGGATCGATGATCTCTTTGATCAGTTGAGCGGAGCTCGGGTGTTCTCCAAGATTGATTTGAGGTCAGGTTATCACCAGGTGAAGGTGAAGAGGGAGGATATTCCCAAGACCGCTTTCAGGACGCGGTACGGGCAGTTTGAGTTTTTGGTTATGCCGTTGGGCTGACCAATGCACTAGCAGTGTTTATGAACCTAATGAATAAGGTGTTCCACCAGTACTTGGACAAGTTCGTGGTGGTATTCATTGATGATATCCTGGTTTATTCGAAGACATAGGAAGAGCACGAGGAGCACTTGAGAGTGGTTCTGGAGACACTCCGGAGGGAGAGATTGTATGGCAAGCTCTCGAAGTGCGAGTTCTTCCTAGACAGGGTCTGTCAGCAGGTCAAGGCAGAGACAGAGGCTCGAAGGATTATTGCAGCCGTTGTCCATTCCAGAGTGGAAGTGGGAACATATCACCATAGATTTTGTATCTGGGTTATCGCGTACACCAGGAGGGAAAGACGCGATTTGGGTTATCGTTGACAGGTTGACCAAATCGGCCCACTTCTTGCCATTCAAGGTGGGTACGTCTACAGAGAGGCTTACGGAGTTGTACATGCAGCAGATAGTCAGGATTCACGGAGTTCCCTTCACCATTATCTCAGATCGGGATAGTCGCTTTACTTCTCATTTCTGGAGGAGTATGCAGACCAGTTTGGGCACTCAGCTCAAGTTTAGTACTGCATACCACCCCCAGACGGACGGACAGTCAGAGAGGACTATTCAGACGCTTGAGGACATGCTGCGGACGTGCATCCTGGATTTTGGAGGTTCTTGGCAGGATCATCTACATTTGGTGGAGTTTGCTTACAACAACAGTTATCAGGCCAGCATTAAGATGTCACCTTTTGAGGCTCTGTACTGGCGTAGGTGTCGTACAGCCTTATCTTGGGATGATGTGGGAGAGCGAGCTTTACTAGGACCAGAGATGGTTGTTAACGCAGCCGAGAAGGTGAAGCTCATCAGGGACAAACTTCGCCTGGCACAGGACAGACATCGGCACTGGGCTGATAGCCACCGGAGGCCGTTGGAGTTTGAGGTACAGATTTAGAGATAGGATTAGAAGTAGGTTGTGTTTTTGTTTTGTTTGATTGATCGTGTTTGATTTTTAGTAACTTGAGACCTTGCTTGTGATTAGGTTGGAGACATAGTTTTTCTGCGGATATCTCCGACTCGTGGTACGATACATTTTGGTGGAGGTGGGAAGCTTAGCCCGCGCTTCATCGGCCCTTTTATTATCAGCGGGAGAGTCGGTGACGTGGCATACAGGCTAGACTTGCCACCTTTACTAGTGGGAGTTCACAACGTATTCCACGTATCACAGTTGAGACGGTACATGGCGGACCCTAGCCATGTGCTCGATCATTCGGAGATTAGGGTTGGACCTACTCTCAGTTATCCAGAGCAGCCTGTGGAGATTCTGGATCGCCGGAAGAAGGTACTGAGGAACTAGGTGATACCCTTGGTATGCGTCGTATGGAGGCATAATTCTCCAGGAGAGTCTACCTGGGAGCGGGAGGATGAGATGCGCGAGCGGTATCCCTATCTTTTTGGACCTTGAGGTATACTTTTCTATCCTTCTCGGCAGTTAGTTTCGCCTTTAATTTCGAGGACGAAATTATTTTAAGGGGGGTAGATTTGTCACTACCATATTTCTAGCTTTAGGGTATTTTGGTCATTTTTAAAATTTTGAAATTATTTGGAATTATTTAGTATTAATTATAATTATTAGAAATTTCAGTGATTTTTAGTATTTTTGATTTGGTGCTATTCTAGACTTTGACTCAGGGTGACTTAGGAGACTGTCCTAGAAGCTAACCTAGGTCATGACTACTTGGTTAGAGTGTGTAACCCTAGCTTGACCTAAGTTAGTGATATCAAACTCATTAGATTTTATTTGGGGAAATTAGGATTTGAATAGGTTAGAGAATGGCTCGTGGTTTCACAAGTCATGATTTATGACTTAAGCCCATAGAGGCCCAACCCAACACCATGCAACCCTAACCCTAGCCCAACACACAGCCCATGGCCATCCACTTAGGGATTCCTCCTCTATTTAATGCTCCTCAAAGTTAGGGCTAGCCTCCTTTAGAAATTTCTCAAGTTTAAGAAAGAGGTATGCTCCAACTTCAATAATTCCTAGAAATTCCTATTTAATTCTTTTTTCCCTCAAACCAATTGCAATAGGCTCTAAATTTATTCTACTTGTTGTTTGTGGTGAGAAATTTCAGAGTGTGAGCAATTTGAAGGAGTTTGGTGGCTTGAGGATCCATTCTCATTTGGGGCTTTTTGAGCCTTTGCAAACCCATAGGTAATTTCTAATCCATACCATAAAATAGGGTTTTTATTGCATATTTAGGAAGCCCTAGGCCTACCCTAACTGTAGGTATAGCTAACCCTAGGTTTCGTGTCCAATACGTGTCCGTATCGGACACGTATCAGTGGATGTATGAATGTGTTTGATGAAATGCCCCAAAGGTCATTTTGATCTGATTTCTGGAATTTGTTTGTATAGGAAAATAGTTTTTAGGCTCGTTTATTTATTTCTGGTGTTCTGAGTTGGTTTTGGCATCATGTCGGGTCGCGCAGGACACGGGAACACGCGGGTGCACCACGCGCGCGTGCAGGGTCCTTCTCCTGTTGTTTGGGGTCTCCTGTGCACAGCACACGACACGTGGGTACGTAATATTTGACACACATGTTGGGGCAACCGCTGACACGGGGTTCCCCAAGTGACACGACCTATCGTGTCATGTTGGACACGGTATCACGTGTGCACAGAAAATGCACTGTGCGTGCACAGTACTGGGTTTTGTTCTCTGTTTATTTCTGTTTTAATTGGTTTAAATTATGAATAGATTTGCTAAATTAGATCCTAACATGATCTATAATAATTTAGTTTACATGTTAGTTTAGGTGTTTGATGTGGAATATTTGATTTGAATTGGTTAGTTAGTGACTGTTATCGACTAATACTTTATTTCTGAACTCCTGAGTTAAATCATATTTTAAACTGTTTAAATTAATTTTAGATTGTCACATTGGATATGAGCATATGTATTAATGCCTGCTGAATTGGTTTTACTAACTAGATTAGGCTTTATGATTTGAAATGGAATATTAGGCTTTATGATGTGTGAATGGGATTTGGCAATGTGTTGGGTTCGGAATTATGAAACCTGAGATTGGATGAATGATTTATTCATTGATTAATTGATTTCAAATAGTTGTATCAGTTGTCAAATGTTTTCCACAGTTTGTAGCTCATGTTTAATCCATGATTCATACATATTGGACTTTTGATTTAGAATGGGGTAATTAGACATGGTGTTGGTTTTCGAATGAAATAGAACTGATTTTGTTTCATTGGTAGATTGAGTTCATTCCTATAGTTTGAACTGTAAACTGAACTGAGATTGATTTCTTCCTTAAACTATAACTGAATGTTGATTCAATTTAATGAGGAACTTATATGTTTTGGAATCTAATATGGTTCTCCTATATGAGTTCTAGCTGTGTGTTGATTTGGGATGTTTGGTATTGAGTTGGGCTTCGATTTTGTGACTGGGAACTGTTATTCATCCCCTTTTCACTGAGAATTGGTTTCTTTTCCTACTTGTAAACTGAGTTTGAATGTCTTAATTCTTAATACCTGAGATTTTTTTTCCTTCTTAACTGAACTGAAATCGAATGAGTTAATGTGATTCCCTGTTTTCCTTTGCTCTTCACTGTTTTCCAGATTTCATTAGGATACTCACTGTTTTCTTAATTCCTGCTAACACACACCTCATGCCACACACACACACACACAAGTATCTATTCACATTGCACTTTCCTATCCCAATATATATGTGTACATACATATATACATGTATATATATGTAATTGAGATGTATATATAGGTATCCTATATATTATATAATGTGTATGCACTTTTATATATATATATTAGATATATATGTATGTGTGGTATACATATAGGTAGCCTATATGTTATATGTATTTCTATATTAGATTGTAAATATATCAATAAGGGTATCATATTTTAGATATATGGTATTGGCATGTGTATATGTGATATGGTTTGGTTTATAGGCATGATATAGCCTATGGCCTATGGGTGTGTCTGTTTGTCTAGTGAGTCTAGATTGGACTTGTATAGCCTTGTTAGACCTAGAATAGACTAGTATAGACTTGTTTGACTTAGGTTTGACTTGGTTGACCTAGTTTGACTTTTAGGGTTGACCAGAGTTGACCAAGAGTTGACTTTGGCCTAGATTGACCTAGATTCATGTAGAATGTATTGACTTGCATCTTATTATCATTTTAGACTCATAGTGACTTGTACTGTTCTATAGGAGACAGACACCACTCCTCGGACAGTACTTTCATCTTGGACATTCAGATAGCAGGCGAGTACATTCTCTGATTTTTTCATACCTGTCTGGAACTATATTCTTGCTCTAGATTACTTTACTTGATGCTGACACGTATCTTCACGGATTAGTACTATATGGATCCTTTCCTGAGATGTTATCCCTCTACGGGTGCATCGGGTATTTCATGTTCATGTACTTTATCATGTGCATCAGGTAATCCTTGTACTCGTACTAGTTCATGTATTTACATGTTCTCATGTGCCTTCATGTACTATCATGTGCCTCATGTACTACTCATTACATGAGTTCACGTATCTTTAGCTGTATTCATGTACCAATAACGTAACTTGAATGGATCCTTGTGTATTGATTGGGGCGGGGTGAGTAGAATTGGTTATGTGATCATTATCCCCAGTAGGTATTCATGTGCCCCTAAGCCGTTTACATAACCATATTGTACTCTAAATCACTTAGCCACTTGCAGTCTTTACTTATCATGTATTTACTTGCAGTTACAAAATATCTCCTGTTTTTACTTACTTTCTTTTCAGCATTTCCTGTATTTTACTCTATTGCATGATTTATACTCCTAACCTGTTATGAACTATTTTGAGAGATATGTGCTCGTTTCCGTCCTGATTGGACCTGTTGAAAATTTTACAGTGGACGAGGAGGAGGCATGCTTAGATACTTTCTATGGGACAGCCTTAGAGGACACTTGCGATCCGAACTTCCAGTCGGATCCCTTAGCTGTAGAGACTGTTGCTCCGTAGATATCTTTATATTATTTCATTGTATTGGAGATTTGAGTTGTTTATTTGGATCTGTATTATTTCTGGTTGTCAGTGGAGTTTATCATAGACACTTAGCTTTCTCTCTATTTATATTTCCTGTGGATTTGGGTCTTGCATCTTTTATATCATTCTATCTTATCGCATTCTACCTTAGATGTGATTGAGATATATTCTGTTATGTCACCCCCAATCTGGGAGTATAACTGTTATTACCTTAAAATGTTAGATGTTGTGACCTAGGACAGCGTTCTACCGCCGACTCTGCGGCGTAGGCTGGACATACCCACGTCTCGTGCCCTTACTCTAGGGTGTGGATCGTGACAAGAAGTGTTTGAAATTAGTACATTAGAAAGTCGATATTATTGTTTAGGTGGACTAACAACATGATATCATCCATTAGCTACTGCTAAGTGGATCAAAAATAAGATTATTTATACAATTAGGGATAATCAGTCATACAGTCCATTAGAAGTTGTAAAGGATATACGTAGAGAACATCAGATATAAATTTCTTATGCCAAAGCATGGAGAGCCCGAGAGATGGCATTAGCTTAAATAAATGGTAGTTATGTCGATGCATATGCCAGTCTTGAAGAGTATGTTTTAAGAATTATCGAGATAAATCCAGGTATAAGAGTCTGTATAAAGGCTACTGAAGATAATCGCTTTGAAAGAACTTTTATTTGTTTCAAAACATGTATTGACGGTTTTCTAAGCAGTTGATTACCAGTTTATTAGTATTGATGCTACATTTCTTTCATCTTGATATCAAGGTATATTATTTATTGCTTGCACTCATGATCCTAACTATCAACTATATCCAATTAATTGCTTATACTGTTGCTGAAGGTGAATTCACCGATTCCATAACATGGTTTTTAAACAGTTTTAGAATTTATTTTAAAAGATATTTAGATGATTGGAGTAATTTTTTACTTATATCGGATAAACAAAAAGGATTGATAAATGTTATGCGTGTTATCTTCCAGAATCATCACATTTTTTTGTATTCAACATTTTAAATAGAATTTGAAATCTGATACCAAGATTAAGATTTTCATCAAATGCTAGATTCTCTTGCTAGATCGTACAACAAAATAGATGATGATTATTGGGTTGAAATCATTAAAGCTGAAAACATAGATATGTTTAACTAGATTATTGGAGTGAATGATCAAAATTGCAGTTTTGAACATTAGATTGCTGCTTATTCTCCTCATCCTAGATTAGATATTCATACTTCTAATCTGGCAGAATGTTTTTAATAACTGGGTTAAGAATCTACGTGATAAACCAATAACAACTCTACTTGACGGCATTAGAGCAAAGATTCTATCGCTTCAAGAGAAGAACAAACACCATGCTCAAAACCTAAAAATAGAGTTTTGTTTGAGAATGATGAAAACTATGGCAAGCATAAATAAACAAAATCATTACTTGCAAATGTTACGCATTGATAGTTGTCTATTTGAAATGTTAGATTGTAAAACAAGTAGAATGTTTGTGTACACTTGAATGAGAGCTATTGTTCACGTTTGAGGTGGTATCATACACTTACACCATATGTACGTGCATGTTATGCCTATAAGTCTTCCAATTATAGTATTGATAATTTTTATTCTTTAATATTTTCTCTGACAAGTTGAAAAGTGTGTATGAGACGCATATGAAACAAATTCCAGTGCCCAATGTAAGCCCCCTGGATTTTAGGGTTTCTTTTAAAAAATTTAAATTAATTATTTTCAATAAATATTTTATTTTAATTAGTTTTGATCATTAAATATATTTTTTCGTGACTTTGATTTTTGGAGCGCCAGGGATGTCAATCTCTCGAAACGTCCTTCATGAGTTTTGATCTAGACGAGTTTATCTTCATGTTGATATATCTGAAGAACAGATAGGCAACTTTAGAGGGGATGAATAGAGTTTATAACAATAATAACCAAATAAAATTTATCTCTTTTCACCAACAAGAAATAATCAGAGTAGTAAATACGGAAATAAAAAGATCAAGAGAGCAGTCGTTTAACCTGGTTTCCCTCGTGGAGGACTAGTGCAGGCCTGAGAACTCTAGTTCAGGAGTAAATCTACTATTTGTGAAATAGTAGTTATACCCCGTGCCTTTTTTCAGAAGAGCACGTCAACTTCTTACAAAGATCGCTGTGGCGAAGCTTGAAATTTTCCAAGCGGCTTTCTTGACTCTTGCACAAACTTCTAACTGAATAGCACAGAGCACTTTTCGGCTTATGAAGCTTGTGGCTAGTAGATGAGAAGGTTAAGGCTTGTATGAGGCTTATAGAGAAGAGAAGAGAAGATAATTGGATGATTTAGAATGAGAGAATTCAAGGCCTATTTATACTAGTTAGGATAGGCAGAACTCGGCCAGAATTCTGTGTCATGAATTCAAATTTTTGGCCGTTGGACAACTAGCATACAATAAACCCTAAAATTTAGGGTCATGAAAATCAAGGGACAGAGTTCGGCCCGAACTTTGTGTGGGGCAGAGTTAGGCCCGAACTCTGTCTCCATAGGAAAGAATGTTCAGTTGGGCTTTGTGTGCTAGTTTTGGTTTAGTGGAGCTTTGGGTTTGTTTGGAAATGAGGTTTAAGCCAAGAATATCCAGTGCTACTCAGTTTACATTTTGCTAGACTCAATAAATATAAAATAGTACAGACTCTAAAAACGAGTATGCTGCAGGAGAGAGACGACGTCCGTCTTGCACTGAGTTATGTCTTGATGTGTCATATTGAATTATGACAAGTATCATATTGTCAATTTGTCAATATTTAGTTGACTTTGATCCAGTTTGGGTCAATAATCTGTAACCACCACTTTTTAAAATGTTGGTAATTTTGAACTTTTGTAAAAATCTATCGTTTAATATTAAATAATAATTTATAGTGAATTTTAATTAATTTAAAATTATTTAAATTAGTGTATTATGATTTTGATGTTGTATAGATGGTAATGTAGTGTATGTGTGTTGTGAAGGTGAGAGAGTTGGGAGGATCATGCCATCCTATTTGACTTGAGGCTAGTATGATTTGTTGAGTGATTTGTGTTTTAGTTGAGTGGTAGTGTGTTTGTATATAGATGTGTGTGGGTGTGTTAGAAGAGAGGGGGGTAGATTTGGTATATGTGTTTGTATGTGTGTTAGTATTGGATTGGAAAGGAATTTAGATGTTGTATGTATGGATATGTTAGTTTGTTAGTGGTTATGTTAGAATCTATGTAGAGGTTAGAGATATCTTAGAAGTTAGATAGTGACATCTTGTATAAGTTAGATAGTTAGTTGTGTTAGTCTATGTTATTGTTAGTTAGAGATGACATATGTTAGTTGGTTAGAGTTAGAGATGGATATATATACATATATGTTATGGTTAGATATTAGTTAGTGGATGTTAGTTGTGTTAGGTTTCTAAGTTAGAATAGATGGTTAGAAGTTATACATTATAGTTGGTTAGTATCTTGTATTAGAGATATAAGTTAGGATATAGAGTGATATCTTGAGATACCATAGTGGTATCTTAGGATATTTTGGGTATTTGCCTAGTACCTTAAGGTAATATATTTACCTACAAGGTAAAAGGCGACATCTTCAAGGTAGAGGGGGTTTATTTTATACTAAGGTACTAGCTACTAAGGTATTGTCTATCTAATATTTAGGGTGGATGGTTAGAGGCTAGATATTTAAGGCATTAGTATTAGATGTTAAGGTATTAGTTTCCAACCAAGGTAATGATTTATCTTACATTAAGGTAATGGGTTTACCTTATTACAAGGTAAGGTATTGGGTTACCTAGGTAACTAAGGTAAGATATCTAAGTTATTGGTTAACTAGTAGCTTAGGATAGATATTAGATATCTAAGATTGGTATCTTGGTAGTTAAGGTATTTATACCTAGACTAAGGTATTGGATTTTCAACTAAGGTATTGGTATTAGGATATCAATAGGGCTAAGGTATATGGTATCTTGGAATAAGATATAGGTTGGTATCTTACTAGTATCTAGTATCTACGTTAGTGTCTTAGGATGTAGATGAATGGGTATCCTAAGATACAAATCAGTATCTTAGAGGGTAAATTAGTAGGCTAAGGTAATGTCTAAGGTATTGACAAGGTAATGGGGATTACCTATAGTCTAAGGGTAAGGTATTGGTAGGATATTGAGATAGACGGTTAGATACTAGTCTAAAGTATTAGTAGGATCTATTAGCCTAGGTTAGTGAGTTATCTACTAACATAAGTTAATATATTACTAAGGTAAGGGTATTACCTAGTATCTAAGGTATTGGGTTAAGACTTGGGTTATCTTGGTAGGTAATGGTTAGACTTGGGTTATCTTGGTAGGTAATGGTTAGAAGTCGGTTATGTTGGTAGGTAATGGTTAGGAGTCGGATATCTTGGTAGCTAATGGTTAGAAGTGGGTTATCTGGGTAGGTAATCGTTAGAAGTAGATTATCTTGGTAGGTAACGGATAGAAGTGGGTTATCTTGGTAGGTAATGGTTAGAAGTGAGTTATCTTGGTAGGTAAAGGTTAGGAATAGGATACTTGACTTAGATTTTACCTAGTTTGACTAAGGTTGACTATTTTGACTCAAAGTCAACTACAAGTTAACATTGGACCTAGATTGGACTAGGAGTTGACCAGAGTTGACCAGTTTACCAAAAATCAACTGTGAGTCAACCATTAGCTAGTTTGACCTAGATTGGATTAGAAGTTGACCAGTGATGACTAGTTGACCAAAAGTCAACTGTAGGTCAACCCTTGACCTAGTATGATCTAGATTGACTTGGTTTGACCTAGTTTGACTTTGTTAGACCTAGTATGACTTAGATTTACTTAGATTGACTTAGCATGATCTAGTTTGATCTAGTTTGACTTTGTTAGACCTAGTATGACTTAGTATAACTTAGTTTGATTTAGTTTGACTTAGTTGACTTAGTGTGCTTAGTTTGAGTGAGTTTGACCTAGATTTGCATAGCATATACTAGAAATCATGTCATACACTGTTAAACCCTACTTAACTCATGATATCTTATCTTTAGGTCTGTGACAACACTCTGAGTATCTGTTCACTGTATCAGCTCAGGACCACAGGCGAGTACATTCACTAATATTTTTCATTATCTTGATATCTGCTATATCCGATTCAGTTGTAGTGTCTTACTTGATTCCCGACACGATGGTTCATAGACTAGTATACGTCGGATCCTGCCATGAGATGTTATTCTTAGACTTTTCTGGTATATTGGTACATTGTTCGATCTTGTTTTTCTTGTACTTGTATATACACCGATTTAGGAGTGGGTTGGCCCCCTGCTTTTGAATCCCGTCTCATGACGTGACATGTCCGGATCCATTATACTACTCGGGGATGGAGAATTATTAGGAGCTATGTGATCAAGCCACCCTGTCACTATATTCTTGTGCTTGCGCCACCCTCACTTCACGTAGGGTGTAGCGAGATCTTATTCCTTGTGCTCGTTATCCAGGTTGGCCGGCATGACCCTTTCTAGAGATTTTTTTGTGATTGCCGGGCCAAGTGGATAGCCTGTCCGGTTTCCCAAGCCGATCACATAACGCTCTAATAATTTATGGCACATTTTATATTTACGTTTATACATCATATATCCCTGTTCTATTCTACATTCCTGTATTTCATACCATGACATGATATCCAGTTTACATATCCTGTTTACATTTCCTATCTTGATATTTCATCTTATTTTTCATTATAAATGTCTCTTATAGAATTTTTCAATTCACATGGAACTGCTGTTAGTGTTTATACTTGCTCATATCCTGACAGAATAACCCCGTTGATGTTTACAGATGATCTAGAGGCCGACTGCTCGACCTTCTATGGCTACGGCATAGATGGAGAGTACGACTTGGATATTCCCGTGGAGCTGGTGCTCTTAGAGGACGCACCGCCTGCTTAGACTAGTTAGATAGGCTTGCCTGGACTGTGTTCCAGCTAGTGCTTTTAGACTGTAGTATTTTATATTATATTTTGTGACTCTGTGATGTTATTTATATCTCTGAGCTGTGTTGGATCCTGAACTCATTTTTTATTTTCACTTCTATCATATTTCCATTCCGTGCTATCTATCTTAGTTTTATCTTGTGATTAAGTTATGCCATATTATATTCCTCCGTACGGAGATGACAGGTACCCTTATACTATTTAGTTGTAGTATTTACAGACGATCTATACAGTGTTCTACCGCCGATTCTGCGGCGTAGGCTGGACGTACCAACGTGCTCGTACCCCTCTTAGGGTACGGGTCGTGACACAATCTCCCCCGTATTGATAATTGACAAAAATGATATTTGTATATTTAATGTTCATACCTGGACACAAGTTGAAAGGGGTAGACAAATATAGAATGTAGTAGCTCCCCCGTAATCATAGCTCCCCCATAAACATAGCTTCCCCGTAAACCAATGTGCTTTATCCTGATATACATTATCTTCTCCAAAACATAGATATCACACAATATGATAGGGATATAAATATCAAATAAATCTCCCCCTTTTTGGCATTTATCAAAATGAACACAACACATTCAGGCAGAAGTCTGTATAAAGGATTAACTGGCAAGCACACAATAATAATAAAATAATAACTGCAGATAAAATATAAAGATCCACAAAAACTAAAAATGTACTCATACAAGAAAATGAAACTACATAAGCATAAGTCCATAAAGCATAAAACTAAAGAAGATCATCAGCAGTAGCAGTAGCAGGTACGGAACCACATCCATCATGGAGCACGAGATGGTCCAGCGGTGTTAGATGGATCAGTATCAGAACGACGAGGATCCACAAAAGCTGTATCCGGATCCAGATATCGCATAACCCAAGGGTCGTCGATATGGTAACCGACGCGAGATGGATCCCGCTCCATTGGAAAGGGCATTGTGGAATGCTGAGACATGGTGCACCGGATGTCATATAATGAGTTACTGATGGCACTCATCTGCAAAGTGGTACGATAATCCAACTGGGTCTAGCGGTCGTCTTCCAATATGAAGCGATCGTGCAACATGGTCTGAATAGACTCGAGAGTAGCAGGTGCTCGGGCGCAGGTTGTCCAAGAGCAGGTGGATCAGCCTGAGCATCAGACCCAGAATGCTCAGACTTAGTAGAAGACTCAATAGCTGCTAGAAGTCACCTTGCCTTAGACAGATAGGCAGGGCCTGGAAGGAACTGGCTCTCATCAAGAGGAAAGTTGAATGCACGAAAGACTATTGGCAAATATAAGGCATAGACCAATGATCGAGGTCTCTTCCGTACATTAATCATCCAGTCCATCATAGTGTACGAAAGGTTAAACGGAACATGGAAGTGAAGATGATAGAGTGCAGAGATCTCAAAATAAGAAACTTCATCAGTCGATCCTGCTTTGGGCAAGATCGTGGAGAAAACAATACGATGAAGTTCATAGAAATATGGGTTAAGAAATTTAGCAAGTAACTTGCATGGACGAGTGTTGGAGTATACAAATCATCCTTGAAACTCTCAAGGGACGATCTATCAGGAAATTGAAACTTTCGTGCATCGACAAGTTTCTCCCAGGAATTGGGTTCCGAGATCTCGAGATATTCTGCAAGTTCAAAATTATCAAAAGTGATGTCGATTTCGGCGACATGAGAATAGATTCGTGTGTCGTCAAAAGTGAGATTACAGTAAAATATTTGGATAGCGTTCAAATATATAAGAGATGATGTAGATACTAACTCATCTAGACAAAGGTCATGGAATAGTGAGTCATATCGAGAAAATATAGTAAAATTGATAGGATGACCGGCGTAGACACTCCTTGAATGAAAGTCATTGAACCATTCATTGGAAGCCTCCAAAGAAACAAAAATTTGTTCATTGAATGTATTGGGGTCATGAGGTGGTGGTGGATTAAAAAGTTGATAAATGGGTTGAACATCTTGAGGAGGAGGGTTCGACGAGGAAGCACCCTCGGTTCTAGCGCTCTTTCCCCTATTAAATAACCTAGGTGCCATTGATAATGATAAGAATTTGAAATTTGAGATGGAGAAAATAAGAGAGTAAAAGATCTAAGGGTTGAGAGAACTAGGGTTAGGGTTTGGAGAGAATGAACTTGGAGAGGGTTTAGAGGTGGCAATGAAGAAGAAAGAGAAGGGAATTCCCGAAAATAAGAAGGTAGGGTCGGCTGGTCGGGTTAATCCTGGACCGTAGGATCAAAAAAAATGGAAGGCTGAGAGTTATCGAGGGTTTTGGAATCAGCAGACCGAACTCGGCCCGAACTCTGTGTGAGGCAGAGTTCGGCCCAAGTTCTGGGTGCTGAGGCCAGAACTCAAAATAGTAAAAAAATGACCAAGTATTGGAGAAAAATAGATGGAGAAATTTGAGAATGTTTGACAAAAATCAAAAGTATGATTGTGAAAGAAACCATGAATGGAATAAATGGAATTGAATTTAGAAAATTTTGAATTTACTAAGTTACAAATGAAATTAAACCATATAATAAATAAGGATTTATGACAACGATCATTACGATAAAACTGCCATGGGGTAGTTGTAGGGGCCGGATCCCAGCAAGCGGTAGTCCGAAGACTAGTGCACCGTGTCGCTTAGGCTTTTACACCTTGTTGTCAGAAGGACCCTTTCGGCTTGTACCAATAGCAAAGTCACCATAAAGATACATGACATAATCGATATTTATGCAGGCTAATTTAATGAATAACCATTTCATCCAAAATTCCTAATTCACGACAAATAAAGTTGAATCGCTCTTCGGATAGTGGTTTTGTAAAAAAATCTGCCAGCTGATGATCAGTGTCAATAAATTCTAAATTTATAGTACCGTATTGTTGATGATCACGTAAAAAGTGGTGACGAATTTTAATGTGTTTCGTGCATGAGTAACATACTGGATTTTTAGTCAGATTAATAGCCCTAGTGTTATCGCAGAAGAAAATAGAAATGTGCATAAAAGATAGGTTATAGTCTGCAAGGGTTTACTTCATCTACAGAATTTGTGCACAACAACGACCAGCTGTGATGTATTCAGCTTCTGTTGTGGATAGTGCGACGAAATTCTGCTTCTTGCTAAACCATGAGACTAGAGCCTTGCCTAATAAATGACACATGCCGCTCGTACTCTTACGGTCGACTTTGTATCCCGCAAAATCATTATCCAAATAACCAATAAGGTCAAAGGATGTGGATTTGGGATACCACAAGCCCACTGTAACAGTACTTTTAAGGTATCAAAAGATACGCTTAACGGCGGACATGTGTGATTCCTTAGGACTAGCTTGATAGCGAGCACACAGACAAACACTAAACATGATATCGGGACGACTAGCAGTTAGGTAAAGTAGACTACCAGTCATACCTCGATACTTACGTTGGTCAACACGTTTGCCGCTTTCATCAGGTTCCATCTTGGTTGTAGTAGCCATGGGAGTGCTGATTGGTTTTAAGTTGTCAAGATCAAACTTCTTCAGCATATCCTTTGCGTATTTTGACTGGCTGATGAATGTTCCTTGCGAAGTTTGTTTGACTTGTAGTCCGAGGAAGTAATTGAGCTCCCCCATCATGCTCATCTCAAATTCGTTTTGTATACACATAGCAAAATCTTGGCATAGATTTTTATTAGTGGACCCAAATATGATATCATCAACATAAATTTGAACTAAAAGAATGGTGTCTTAAAAAGTTTTGATACAAAGTGTAGTGTCAATTTTCCCTTTTGAAAAACCATTATCTAGTAAGAAATTGCTTAAGCGTTCATACCAAGCTCTGGGGGCTTTTTTGAGGCCATAGAGCACTTTTTTGAGCTTGAAAACGTGATCAGGAAATTTATGATTTTCAAAACCAGGGGATTGTCTTACAAAGACTTCCTCTTTAATAAAACCATTCAGAAAAGCACTTTTTACATCCATTTGAAAGAGTTTAAAATTTTGGAAGTTTGCAAAGGCACAAAGCATCCGAATAGATTCAAGTCTTGCAACTGGAGCATACGTCTCATCGTAGTCGATACCTTCCTCTTGGTTGTATCCTTGAGCTACTAGACGTGCTTTGTTGCGAGTGACTGAACCATCTTCATTTGCATTGTTACGAAAAACCCATTTAGTACCAATAATCGAATGGTTAGCCGGTTTAGGAACAAGTTCCCAGACCTAGCTTCTTTCGAATTGGTTGAGTTCTTCTTGCATAGCGAAAATCTAAAATTCATCATTAAAAGCTTCTAAAACATTTTTAGGCTCAATTGCGAAATAAAAGTAGTGCTAGCAATAAAATATCTTAAAAATGATCGAGTACTTACTCCGCGTGATACCTCACCTATTACCAAGTTTTCTGGATGTGACAGCTTGAACTCGAACTTCTTTGGTAAGCCCTCCAGCGAATTGGTTTCAGGGGTGGTATTCATCGGTGTGGAAGTTGATGGTTCAACATCATCGTCGGGGATAGCCGTTGTACTATTTTTCTCATCAAAAGACACATTAATAGATTCTTCTACAATCATTGAGCGTTTGTTGAACACTCTATATCCCTTACTCTTGGCAGCATAGCCAAGAAAAATACCATCGTCAGCTTTGGCATCAAACTTGCCTAAGTTGTGTTTGGTACTTAGGATAAAACAGCGACAACCGAACACTCTAAAATAAGAGACATTAGGAGTCCTACCAAACCAAAGCTCATAGGGTATTTTCTTCAAAATAGGTCAAATAAGAACCCTATTTAAAACATGGCAAGCTGTACTGACAGCTTCTGCCCAAAAATTTTGGAAGTGAAAATTTATTCAACATGACTCTAGCCATATCACTAAGAGTCCTATTCTTCCGCTCTACAACACCATTTTGTTAGGAGTTCTAGGACAAGAAAACTCATGATCAAAACCATTTGTTTTGCAAAACTTTTCAAAATCAGAATTTTCGAATTCGCCTCCATGATCACTTCGGATTCGAGTAATCATGTAGCCTTTTTTGTTTTGGACCTTTTTGGCAAAGATTTTAAAAACTGAAATAGTATCGCTTTTGTTTGTAAGGAAGAAAACCCAAGTAAATCTTGAAAAATCATCTACAATAACAAATGCAGAGTTTTCTCACAAGACTAGCTACTCTACTGGGACCAAATAAGTCCATGTACAGTAATTACAAGGGTCTAGTAGTGCTTACAGTGTTTATGGATTTAAATAAAGATTTGGTTGCCTTATTCAGTTCACATTCGGCACATACCGTATCCTTCTTGAATGTGATATCGGGCAGACCTTTACTAGATTCTTTGTCGATAACCTGGATATAGTATCCATATTGGCATGACCAAGATGCTGGTGCCATAAAAGTCTTTCATCCTTGTGGGCGTAGAGGCATCTTCCTGCACTATTAGTATTTCTAGAGAGATAGAAATTATAAATGTTATCTTTTTTATCCCTGCAAAAGTAATGTCTCCAGTTGACCTATCATAAACGTAGCATTTATTCTTTCGAAGTTAATATCATATCCATGATCAGCAAGATTGTCATGACCCGTACCTATTTTGCGGATACGAGACGTGTCCAAGCCAGGTCAAAATGTAATAATGTAATAGTCTACCCACCTTAGGAATATCGTTGTATCAAAATGTAATAGTGTATCTATAAAACCTTCCAGGTCATCTAAATTTAGTAAATTGCATGGCCTAATCCTTAACTACCTAATAATCAAATTAATAAGGGATTCATATTCCTAGTCTTTCTCCTAAATTAATTCAATCCTAATTGTGAATGAGCATTTTCTAGTCGCAGGCTTGCAATAGTACGACTAACTTAAGTACTATCACGAGTTTGTAATCTTTTGCAAAAACTGACCTACATGGGCCACCAAAAAAACTTGTCACGATCCGCACCCGCTTTTCGGATACGAAACGTGTCCAAGCCAGCCTACGCCGCAGAGTCGATGGTAGAACGCTGTCACGGCCAAGATGCTCAAAATCACAAAATATATATTTATTGCTCATTCACATTATTAAATCAAATCTACAAATTATTACAAGATTTATATTTAATGAAAAGTACAAAGTTCTTATAAGCAATGAAAATGATATCACTTCTATCTAATTTCTAGGTTTTGGTCTACAAGTACACTCGTATCTCCCAATGCTAAATGAAGCCATAGCTAACCTAAAAAATGTTAGTTTCCAGTCAGGAATAGAACGGGTACATTCTCACAAACAGTTTCAATAAATGACAAAATCCATAAATTTGTAAATAATAATGAAATACACGACGAAAAGATAAGCATGGAATCATGGCAAAGACTGAGCATGGTGGAAATGACAGGTGAGTACTAAAACAGAGTAGACATGTCACTAGCAATGTATACTGTGAACCAAAACTGTATCTATCTAGTGAGTTGAAATACTACTTCGACATGTAAACGGCTAAGGGTAAATCCGACACCCTGCACATGAAATGTGCGACTGCTATTAGGCAAGAATAAGATCTGACACCCACGTATGAAGTGTGCGACTGCTATTAGGCAAGAATAATTTTGGGTTTGTTTACATGTCTAGAGTATTTTCCCGCCCGACCAGTACTCATGGATCCAAACAGGTCACGAACACGGTAATAGATTGGTCACGAACAACATGTAAAGAATCCACAACTACTATCTCGTGTAACCTCATGTCAAGAACCAATAAAATATCAATGTAAAACTACTACGTACATGATTCATAGAGATAATCAAATATGAGAACTATCAGAGATGTACTCGCCTGAGGTCCTGTACTGGCGAAACAGATATATTATGCCACTCAGTGAGCCACAACAGTCAACACATGCAAAAGTCTCTGGATACTGAAATAAACATATTACCAATGTTTTCAGAATAGTTAAATTAGCTAGAATTGCCTTTCCTTAAGTCCAATTCTGGACATAGGGGCAAAAAGATAATTTCGGGTCAAAACGGTATCCGCCGTTGGACCCACTTTGTACTGAAAAACGTACCAAAGTGTATGGTCTCTAAAGTCATCAAACCATATGTCTACAGGTCCAGTTTTCCGATACGAATCCAACCGTATGTCCAAAGTTGGATTCTGGCGGACCGTGCACAAAATCGCCCGTTGAATCAGATCGTGGGGCTCGCAAAACGGCGATCCGGTCAACTGTCTCAGAATCAGACCGAACTTGGCATATCGGACCAGAAAAATGATACGGTCATGTTGGCGTAAGTTTCGTTTCGATCTGACGAGCGTGCACAAAGTAATTGGAAAATTTGTAAAGAGACCGATACGGTGAATTTCGACGGATACACATCAAATTTGTCGCGTACACGCAACCAATTTGAATTCCGTCAAAGCCCACACGTCTGTGAAGCCATTACGCACCTTTCTATGCTTTCGGTTCACGACTATGTCGCCCGGATTGGCGGAACGCACGTCGTATCGGAGGTTTTTCCTAAAATTTTATATTTTTGAAAACTATTTTTCATTATTTTGGAATTCGATTTTCTCGTTGTACAGTCAACGAATTTTATTTCTGTAAAAAGGGTTTTAAAGCCCTATATGTTGTCTATAACTGTGTTCAAGTAGAATTTCTAATTTGGTACTAGATCGATCGGAATCGATCTTCAAACGTGGATGTATGGACTGTTATTTGCTCTATTTTCGAACAGATTTTTACCAAACTTTGGTTTGATTTTTCGGACAACCTAGCGCATAAAATTAAATCCGTTTGAAGGGATTCTAAGAGCTATAGGTTAGCTACGTACCGTATCAAGTGGATAGGGAAACGGTGAAGCAGGGTAGCGGGGAAACCGCCACGAAGTTGGCCCGCGGCTGGCTGCTGCTGTTGTCACATCTCTGACTATCACGCGCATGCTGGTTTCAGTCGCAGTTCGGTGACTCGTACAGTGGTGCGTGGTCGTGGGGAGCCGCTCGGGTGTCGGGGAGGGAGACGGCGTCTAGAATTAGGGTTTTCTCCTCTTGCTCTCTCTCGCGTTCTCTCGTTCCTCTCTTCCTCTCTCTCCATCTCTCTGCTATATTATCTATATACACGTATATAGCTCTCTCTCTCTCGGGCTGGGCTTGGACTGGGATCTGGGTTTGTGATTGCTTTTCTTTTTTTTCTTTTTTTTTCTTTTTTTATATAATAACCATATATATAT
>JANAVB010038173.1:0-188748 GCA_029216955.1 Iris pallida
CACTAACTAGTTGACCTTGCTGACCATTGTTGACCAAGTCAACTATTGGTCAAACCTTGACCTAATTGACCTAGATTTGACTAGGACTAACCTAAAATGACTAGTTTAACTAGTCTGACCATGTTTGACCTAATTACCTTATTGACTAGTCTTTGTTTGACCAATACCTTAGTTGGTCTAAGTTTGACCTAGACTTGACCCAGATTGATTATGTTGACTTGTATTTGACTTGTTTGACCTTGTTTGACTTTATTTGACCTAGTTTGATTCCCTGTGACCTAGTATGACTTCCTGTGACCTAGTTTGACTGTTGAGTTGACCAAGAGTTGACTTTTGACCAGATTGACCTAGAATCATGTAGTGCATAGTAGACTTCATTTTCACATTTAGAATACATTGTGACTTGTATTGCTCTGTTTAGAAGCCATACATCTCTCTCAGGCAGTATATCCTTTTCGACATTCAGTTATCAGGCGAGTACATTCTCTGACCGTTTATATTTGCCAGGATTTATGTTCTTGCTCTAGATTACTTTACTTAATGCTGACACGATGTTATCACGGATTGGTACTATATGGATCTTTTCATGAGATGTTATCCCCCTCGGGAGCATCAGATACATCATGTTTGTGCTTTTTACGAATCATCATGTATCTCTATGCTTTCATAGGTTCACGAATCGCTTGTGACTCATGTACTCTCATGTTCACAGAGCCTCTCATGAATCTCCTATTTATGGGCTTATCACAATCTTAACATAACTTGAATGGATCCTTGTGTATTGATTGGGGATGGGGGAGTGGAAATAGTCATGTGGATATTACTCCAGTAGCTATAGTCATGAATCACTCTTAGCTGTAGCCATGAATCTCCTATACCATTTCACATGTCTATATTTTACTCTGATCACTAGACACTGCTAGTTCTCTATTATAGTAGATATTTCATTACAGTTATCTCTTTTGCTACATGATCTTCCTTCAGTGTTTCCTGTATTTTACTCTATTGCATGCTTATATTTCCTATCATACTATGCACTGCGTGAGATATATTGTGCTCGTTCCTGTCCTGACTGGACCTGTTGAAAATATTACAGAGGATGAGGATGAGGCCCTGGTGACTACCTATTATAGAGTAGGACTAGATGATACTTATGTTGTGGACCCTCAGCAGGATCCACCTGCAGCTGAGGATGTTGCCCCAGTAGTCTAGGCTAGTTTAGCTAGACAGTCTTTCTGTATTATCATTTGTCTCACATTTTGAGTTGTATTTCGAGACGTTGAGATGTATAGACTCTTAGACTTATTCTGATATTGGGTCGACATTCTGGATATTATGTTGTACTAGACACTTAGACTTATTTCATCTATTCTACTGTCTTTGAGTTACTGTCTATCTATCTATCTTTTATTCTTCTACCTAGATGTGATTGAGATTGTATTCTGTTTGTCACCTCCATTCGGAGAGTAAACTGTACAGGTATTATATTGTTAGATGATCGACCTAGGACAGCGTTCTACGCCGACACTGCGGCGTAGGCTGGACGTACCCACTTCTCGTGCCCTTACTCTAGGGTGCGGGTCGTGACACGTTTTTAGTGGCGGCCCTGCAGGTCTGTTTATGTAGTGGTATTCGAACTAGAGTATCACTACAGCCTGTGATAGGATTTAAGGAATAGGCTTAGAGAGAGTGGATACTCAATCACAATTAGGAAATTTCTATGGATTTGAATCTACTGACTTTTGTTCAAATCTATATAATCTATTTCATATTGTCCTTTGATACTATCATCCTTGTACCGTTATTGACTTCCTTATTGATCTGTCTTCAGGATGGTGGAGACACGATCACAGCGTCTCGGTCCAGGTGACACCACTGAGAGATCTGCCACCTCTCGTCCAGCTCACCAGACCCGGGGACCACAGCTCCCCTTACTCCAGCTCATGTGGGAGCTTCTGCCACATTTGGAGGTGCACCTCTACTTATTCGGGGGACCATCCCAGCTACCCCAGACATGCCTCCCCCGCAGTTTCGTCAGCCACAGTTCCAGCAGCACCAGCAGCAGTTCCAGCCGCCGATGCCATCTGGATTAGTGGATGCTGCACAGATGTTTTCATACTTCCAGCATTTCCTAGAGACGCAGCAGGCCCAGCAGCAGCGTCATACGACGGAGTTTACCAGGGGCATAGATGAGGTCCATCAGCTGGCTAGAGCGACGGTGGAGAGGTTGGCTGTCCAGCCACAGGGAGGATTGGGACAGCCGCGACAGCAGAGGATTCCGGGCATTCAGGACTTCAAGAAGATGAACCCCAGGGACTTCTTAGGAACAGAGGGGATTCTTTATGCTGATGACTGGATTGAGCACATTGAGGAGATTTTCCGACTGGCGAAGATACCAGCCGGACTACAGATAGAGGCAGCAGCCAGCCAGATGCGGGATCTTGCCCGTACCTGGTACCAGACGGACCCGAGAGTAGGCACTCCAGGGCAGACATGGGGAGCTTTCAAGGAGCTCTTTAAGGGGAAGTTTTTCCCGGATCAGGCAGTCGGTGCTTTGGAGACCCAGTTCGAGAACCTGGTTCAGGGGAACCAGACTGTAGAGGAGTATTCCGATGAGTTTTGCCGGTTGAGCAGATTTGTAGAGGGCCTTAGCAAGACAGCGAAGGCGAGGAGGTTCAGGAAGGGCTTGGTCAAGGAAGTCAAGTCCTTGACCAAGAGTGACATGAATGCCACCTTTGAGGAGATTCTGGCAGGAGCGATGGCAGCTGAGGATGATCTTGAGCTGAAGCTAAGAGGGGCCGTGATACACAGGGAGCAGGCAGCAGTGGAGGTCAGGCCAAGAGGCCTCACTATCAGCATCAGCAGAGGCAGCCACAGCAGTATCAGCAGCCAAGGCAGCAGCAGCAGCAGGCCCGAGACAGCAGATTATCAGTTGTCCCTACTATAAGAAACCGGGACATGGATGGGGAGAGTGCAGGAAGAGGTTGGGCTGGTGCCTACTATGGGGCAGCGGACCACCAGCTGAGGGAGTGTTCCCAGTACACAGGCAGAGCAGCACAGGGAGCAGCACCAGGAGCAGAGCCAAGGCTCCGATAGGACAGCAGCAGAGGGGACCGTTACAGCCACAGCAGCAGAGATTTATGCAATTTCAGCAACAGGCTGGAAGAGGTCAGTAGGGGCGAGCTTATGCCATGCAGTTGAGGATGCTCAGGCAATTGGCGTTGTGCTTGCAGGTTCTGTTCTTCTAAATTCATTCTCACCTTGCTTTATTATATCTATCTTAAAATCCAATTCCATCTGCTCCTATCTGTTCTTTATTAGTAATCAGTTTTGACCTGGTAGTTCTTTTGATTTTGTCGATTGTTTGTTTGTTTCTTCATCTCTTACTTAGGAGTAGGAGTAGGAGTAGGAGTAGTTTTAGCTATTAATATAATTCCTTGAATAACTTCTTTTGTCAAGAAATTTCCCTTAAAAGAATGTGTTATGCCTTTTGACTTAGAATTGATAGAGTAGCTCTGACCATAGAATGGTAATCCTTTTAGCCCTGTGATTTATTGTTTCCTTATCTTTCCAGTCTATACCAATGACCAGGACTGTCCCACTTAACCTGCCTCTTACACTACTATTGCATCACATTTTCCGGTTCTATTAGGCCATAGACCTTTCCCACTCTAAATTATGATCATCGTAGGCACATTACCGTGACTTTTAAATTAGAAGCACAAGACTAGTTGTTTTCTCAAAACTAATTTCACATACATGACCTAGACATGACACTCTACACCCATGACCTTAGTGTCCCACTCAGGCATACCATTGTGTACTTCATTTGCTTAGTACGATTTTCCTGACCCGAGACTCCATTCTGATTTACCCCATGGAGTTACTTTTGATTTCAATTTGGATTAAGGACACCTTATGACCTAAAACTGCCAGCCAATTTTTGGACATGACCCAGTATAGGCCTACTACCCATATTTTGCTTGTTGACCTTGTATGTTGCTAGGTAGTAGCTTCGACCCTGATTGTTGGAGGTTTGACCTAGGAGGAGTACGACCATCTAAATTTCGAGGACGAAATTATTTTAAGGTGGGTAGACTTGTAACACCCAGTTTTCTGAAATTGGGGTTTTTGAAAAATTATTTTTATTATTTATTAATGGTATTATAGTCATGATATGATTTTGGTGATTTTTAGTTAGTTAAAACCATTTTCTAAGTCATGACTTATGACTTTGTGACTTACTATTATAACCCTAGTGTAAACCCTAGAGATTTCATAACCTAGAGACTAACCATGATCATGTGAGCCTAGTCATAGGTTTAGAACATCAAATTAGGGCTTTTTAGCCTAAAGGGTATTTTGGTAATTTTCTAGGATTTATTTGGAATTATTTGGATTTATGTGTTTTTATTATTATTTAATTTGATTAGTGTCATGTTAGTCCCTAACCTAGTTTAGCACTAATCTAAAGGTTAGCTACTAACCTAGAGGCTTGAGGATAGATATTAGTCTTTGATTAAAGTAGGATAAATATCTAGATATTTTCATGTGATATTTTGCATGAATTACTCAAAATATCCAAACCTAGGCAAGAAAGTCCTTGCCTTCACCATGAAGGAAAGGCCAAGACACCCCCCCCTTGCCATGGCCGGCCAAGACACCCCCCCTAGCAGCCACCATCCTATATTAACCCATTGTATTCATTCATGACCATTTTTACATGAATTAAATCCTAGAAAAATCCCATTCCTTCAAACCTACACAACTTGATCATTTTTTATCCAAATCACCTCTAGTTTCTTGTATTGGACTCCCCTACACTAGAGAATACTAGTTAGGGACTGCTATCAAGGATTTATGGAGCTTTGGGCATCACCAAGTGGAAAGACACCCCCCCTTTTCATTGATTTCATTGGAAATACACAAATAGGTAAATATCCTCAAACCATGTTAATATTGTGTTTTCTCTTCATATTTGCATGTATCTAGGTACCAGGGAACTGTAGGTCAAGTTTGGTAAAAATTAGAGTTGGTTGGTGTCCGTATCGGACACGTATCCTAGGCTAGGAAACCTTGTTTGATGAAATGCCACAAAGGATCTGTTTTTGTCAAAATGTAAAACAAATTATATTTTTGTGTAGCCCTAGACTAGTAGGGTACAACCCAAGTGGACTGAGCACGTTTTCGTGCTGTGTCCGTATCCAAAATGGACACGAACCCACTGCACGAGACTCGCATGCGTGCCCTGCTACCCCACCCATGGTGTGCACTGCACAGGCACCTAGGATACGAGTAAAATGACATGGACATGGGGGCAATGTCTGCGAACATGCCCCCAAAGTTTGGTGTCGTCGTGTCGTGTCGAGTGAGAAATCTCACTCGCACTGGACACGCGCTGTCAGCGCACACGCGCGCAGGGGCAACTTCGCGCGTATCGTGTCGCGCGGACACGACACGTTGGCACCTCGTGGTGACACGAGCGTGTAGCCCATCATGTGGCGTACACGAGGACACGAGCATGAGATGCGTCGTATCCTATGTCGCGAGCACGAGACGTGCAACCGCGTGCACGACGCTGTGCACGCGTGTGAGTATCAGGATTTACCCGAGTAAGTTTTTTGAGTGTTTGGACACGTCAAACTGTGTCGTGGTGTCGTGTCAGGTACCAAGGATACTAGAGGACACTGTGGGACACAGTTACCAACCAATGGAATCGAGCCTTAGTTGGGTTTCGTGTGTGAAATTGGGTTTACCTGTTTTCGAATACACAGTGCATATTTTTCCAGATTTTGGATAAATCCAGTTTTTCAAAAATGAATTTCAAATCTATTTTGATTATGATATATGCATGTATATGTGTATTTCAGTGTATATATGTAGTATATGTATGTGTGTGTGTAGGTGAGGTTTGAGGGTATATGGTTGTGTATATTTGTAGTGGTGTATATATACATATATATGTATATATGTACTGTGTGGGTGTGTGTTGGGGACTGGTATCCGGGTTCCAGGAAAACTGGAACCCCCTTGCTGTGTTCAGCCCCTTCTCTCTTCTCACTGTCCAGCTCTCTCTCTTTTTCACTCTCTCTCTCACTCTAAGTCTCTCACCCTCTCACTTTTTCTCCCCCTATTATGTAATATATATAAGTTTTATATATATAATGTATATATATATATAATATATATATATATATATATATATATATATATATATATATATATTTGTATAGATACATTATGTCATTATATATATATATATATATATATATATATGTATATATTATATATATATATATATATATTATATATATATAATATATTTGTATTAGATTACATTATGTCATATATATATATATATATAAGTGAGTGTGATTGTAATATATAGGGTATACATACATATTGATATTGGGTAGTAGATAGATGTGTATATATATATATAGATATATATATATAAATGACTTCCTAGATATAGGTTATATGAAAACCTATGACAATAGCCTATGGCCAAGTGACTAGCCTATGGCATTGGGGCTAAACCCAAAATTGACATAATGGCCCAAAACACTAACTAGTTGACCCTTGTTGACCATTGTTGACCAAGTCAACTATTGGTCAAACCTTGACCTAATTGACCTAGATTTGACTAGGACTAACCTAAAATGACTAGTTTAAGTCTGACCATGTTTGACCTAATTACCTTATTGACTAGTCTTTGTTTGACCAATACCTTAGTTGGTCTAAGTTTGACCTAGACTTGACCCAGATTGATCATGTTGACTAGTATTTGACTTGTTTGACCTTGTTTGACTTTATTTGACCTAGTTTGATTCCTTATGACCTAGTATGACTTCATGTGACCTAGTTTGACTGTTGAGTTGACCAAGAGTTGACTTTTGACCAGATTGAGCTAGAATCATGTAGTATGCATATTAGACTTCATTTTTACTATTTAGAATACATTGTGACTTGTATTGCTCTGTTTAGGAGCCATACATCTCTTCTCATGCAGTATATGTAGTGCCCCGCTCCTCGCGGTCCACTATGTAATACCTACGGCTTGTTGACTCAGTCATGAACTGAGTATTTGGTGAAACTTTTGCCGGTATCGATTGATCACGGATGAAATGCAATGAACCTTTCCAATTGATGGATTGGCTTCTATTGAAATGAATCCAAGAGTTTTGCTGAATGTTTTCTCTCGCTGCTTGGTTTTGATGAATGCGTTTTCGTGTTGGTTTTCGATGATTGGTTTTCATTGTTCGCTTTTATCGCATTCATTCCAAATCTTGAGAGAAAGAGACGAAGTATGCTAATCAACTGTTGGTGTCATTGTAGGCCGCGTGAATTGTTCGTGAAGGCGCGTGAAGTCCCTCCTTCTCTCAACTAAGATTCATCTCGGTGAGTTGCTTCAACCGAACAAACATTGATCTGTACGCCTAAGAAAATGATCTCTAGTCTACTCTGTTGCCTTGTCCCAATGATCAACGATACCACATCCACAAAAGATAATAGAAGATAATTAAATTGAATCAAATGCAAGAATATGTGTTGCTACTCTATCTGCTCGATAAGAATGATCATCTGCTTGTCATCAGTATGCTTGAAAATGTAGACATGTACAGACGAACTTGTACGTATTGAGATAAACCTGAAGGCACGAAACAAACGTGTCGTATACCTGTGCATAAGTCCAAGTGTGTCTCATCTGATAGAACGGCTAGAGCATGCATTTGGTCTCGGACAACTTGTATACAAGGAATTATTTGTCTCTCGGGTGGTATCTGGGGGCACCTGGAACCGCTCGACCTATGAGAGATTATGAGCACACTGGGTGCAAGGACCCATGTTAAAAGTGTAGCCGATATCTGAGTCCTTAGCGACGAGCTGAACCAAAGAGTCACAGCGGCTAATCATGGGGAAAACCCATGGACCAACATGTAGAATAGTCCACCTGCATGACCCGAATGACAACTTCAATATCTGCAAGAATAAATCATGAATTACTCATTATGCAAATTGTGCTAACGTGGTTTTGTGCAGGATGACTGCCGGCGAGGGTAAGTTGCTTATGATATATTCTAGTCATGTGTTCTTATAAATTGTTAAAAAGAACCTAGACAAGTAGAAAGATCACTAGTAAATGTTAGCTCAACATATTGATTTAGTGCAGAGATTTGCGAGTTCGGCCAAAAGTCGCTCGCCAGTACATGATGTGTGCTGACCCACGTTGTGGGCATCCTTTTCAGAAAGCAAAGGAGACAGGGAGATTTCAAGGAGGCACTAAAGCTCGTCTAGCCCAGTAGAGCTGCGGACTGCCTCGAAGCTTTCTTTTATTTCAAGTCAAGTTCAAGTTTCTTTTCCTTCTGAAGGTGTCTTTCAATTCCAGCTTGTAATAAAGGGATATCATGTATGGACATTGTGGCTAATTTCAAAAGAGTATTTCAAAGAGTATCATGTAGCCAAATTATAAGGCAAATCTGAGTTCGTAAAGCTTTGTACTTGTATTCCAATCAAGCTATGAATAAAATGAGTATTTCCATTTCAAATCTCTGTGTCCAACATTTGGTTTTCTGCAATGGGTGCGTACGTGTGTTTTGCTTGACTAATGGGTGCGTGGTGTGTTTTTGCTTGACTAGTTGTTTTTGTGCAGGTACATGGCCTTGTGGAAGCGCAACTTAGGCTTGCACGGCATCATGCCTTAGCGAGGACGATCGATCCCACAGGGATCCAAGCAAGACGGACGACCCTAGCGGGATCGGGGCGTGACAAAGTGGTATCAGCACAGGTTTACGTCCTTGGCCTCTTGCAAATATCGATTTTGAAAAAGTATATAAAGTACTTTGACGGCTTTCAAAAATGTCCCGATTTTGAGTTATGAAAACCAATGCCCCATACAATAAGTCCATAATATTTTATGAGACTGACAGAAGTTACATTATTTTGTAAAGAAATGGCTCCTCCTCGTGCATCTGGCTCGACCGATGCGGTGGAACGGATCATGGCAATGTTAGAGTTACAGAGACAGGACAATGAGGAACGAAATCAGATACACCAGGCCCGAGCGGCTGCCCAACAAAAGCAGTTGGATGCCTTGACAGCTTGTCACGGCGCTTGCGAAAAATCAAGATACCATCGCAGCGACGCAACCAACGGGAACGCCCAAGATCGAGCCCGTAGAGGGTGATGAGCCCCAGCCAGCGCAAAGGCACACTGTCTTTAGGCCAAAGGACTTCTTGGATGCGAAACCTCCGGAATTTCAAGGCAGGACGTCACCCGACAAGGTGATGGACTGGATAGATAAAATGGAGAGTCTGTTCGCGTTCATAGGAGTTCCAAGTAGCAAAAGGTAGTTTGTGTCGTTATGCTCCTACGGCTGCGGGCGAAGGATTGGTGGAAGACGAAGAAGCCGGCGCTACTCGCAACGGCTAGGAATGGGAAGATCTCATGGGCCTTGTTCAAGAAGACATTTCTGGATCAATATCTGCCTCCAGCCATGAGCAAGAAGATGGAGGATGACTTCACCACACTAAAACAGGGGGATATGTCCGTGGAGGACTATGAATCTGAATTTGCTAAGTTGGCAAATTTTGCCGCTGCTTTGCTCCCCACGGAACAGGCTCGCATAAATCGATTCGTTGATGGTCTAAATTACGACATCCAGTTAAGTGTGCTGAATCGAGAATGCGGGTCCTATTCTCAAGCCTTTGAGGCAGCGCTACAGGTGGAACAGTTCCAGCAGAAGAAAGCGTCCAACAAAGCGCAGAATAGTCGGAATCAGCCCGCCAAGAGAAATCATGACGGAGAGAAAAAGACCGATGGGGAACCACGAAATGAAACAACATGTACCTACTGCGGTCGACGAAGGCATACGAATGAAGAATGTCACTTTGCAAAAGGTTTGGTATGCAGTCACTGTGGAAAGCATGGACACACCAAGGAAGACTGTCGTTCCGCAAATCACGCTTGTTTTCGTTGTGGCCAGCAAGGTCACGCCATCCGAAATTGTCCGAAGAGAAATCGGAATAGAGATGATAACGAAGAGCGTGGGCAGCTGCCAGGCCCACCGCCGCTTCGAGACAATCCGCAGAACCAGCCACAGCGGACTAATGCGCGCGTCTACAATCTCTCCACGTTGCTTGACCCAGAATGCAACACTAGTGGAGGTGAGTTTTGTTTCTTAAGTTTTGAGGACAAAACTTTTTCTCGGTGGGTTATTATGTAGTACCCCGCTCCTCGCGGTCCACTATGTAATACCTACGGCTTGTTGACTCAGTCATGAACTGAGTATTTGGTGAAACTTTTGCCGGTATCGATTGATCACGGATGAAATGCAATGAACCTTTCCAATTGATGGATTGGCTTCTATTGAAATAAATCCAAGAGTTTTGCTGAATGTTTTCTCTCGCTGCTTGGTTTTGATGAATGCGTTTTCGTGTTGGTTTTCGATGATTGGTTTTCATTGTTCGTTTTATCGCATTTCGCATTCATTCTGAATCTTGAGAGAAAGAGATGAAGTATGCTAATCAACTGTTGGTGCCATTGTAGGCCGCGTGAATTGTTCGTGAACGGCGCGTGAAGTCCCTCCTTCTTCAACTAAGATTCATCTCGGTGAGTTGCTTCAACCGAACAAACATTAATCTGTACGCCTAAGAAAAATGATCTCTAGTCTACTCTGTTGCCTTGTCCCAATGATCAACGATACCACATCCACAAAAGATAATAGAAGATAATTGAATTGAATCAAATGCAAGAATATGTGTTGCTACTCTATCTGCTCGATAAGAATGATCATCTGCTTGTCATCAGTATGCTTGAAAATGTAGACATGTATAGACGAACTTGTACGTATTGAGATAAACCTGAAGGCACGAAACAAACGTGTCGTATCCTGTGCATAAGTCCAAGTGTGTCTCATCTGATAGAACGGCTAAAGCATGCATTTGGTCTCGGACAACTTGTATACAAGGAATTATTTGTCTCTCGGGTGGTATCTGGGGGCACCTGGAACCGCTCGACCTAGGAGAGATTATGAGCACACTGGGTGCAAGGACCCATGTTAAAAGTATAGCCGATATCTGAGTCCTTAGCGACGAGCTGAACCAAGAGTCACAGCGGCTAATCATGGGGAAAACCCATGGACCAACATGTAGAATAGTCCACCTGCATGACCCGAATGACAACTTCAATATCTGCAAGAAAATCATGAATTACTCATTATGCAAATTGTGCTAACGGGTTTTGTGCAGGGATGACTGCCGGCGAGGGTAAGTTGCTTATGATATATCTACTGTCATGTTCTTATGAATTGTTAAAAAGAACCTAGACAAGTAGAAAGATCACTAGTAATGTTAGCTCAACATATTGATTTAGTGCAGAGATTTACGAGTTCGGCCAAAAGCCGCTCGCCAGTACATGATGTGCTGACCCACGTTGTGGGCATCCTTTTCAGAAAGCAAAGGAGACAGGGAGATTTCAAGGAGGCACTAAAGCTCGTCTAGCCCAGTAGAGCTGCGGACTGCCTCGAAGCTTTCTTTTATTTCAAGTCAAGTTCAAGTTTCTTTTCCTTCTGAAGGTGTCTTTCAATTCCAGCTTGTAATAAAGGGATATCATGTATGGGCATTGTGGCTAATTTCAAAAGAGTATTTCAAAGAGTATCATGTAGCCAAATTATAAGGCAAATCTGAGTTCGCAAAGCTTTGTACTTGTATTCCAATCAAGCTATGAATAAAATGAGTATTTCTATTTCAAATCTCTGTGTCCAACAATTGGTTTTCTGCAATGGGTGCGTGCGTGTGTTTTGCTTGACTAATGGGTGCGTGCGTGTGTTTTGCTTGTAGTTGTTTTGTGCAGGTACATGGCCTTGTGCAAGCACAACTTAGGCTTGCACGGCATCACGCCTTAGCGAGACGATCGATCCCGCAGGGATCCAAGCAAGACGACGACCCTAGCGGGATCGGGGCGTGACAGTATATCCTTTTCGACATTCAGTTATCAGGCGAGTACATTCTCTGACCGTTGTTCATATTTGCCAAGATTTATATTCTTGCTCTAGATTACTTTACTTGATGCTGACACGATGTTATCAACGATTGGTACTATATGGATTTTTCATGAGATGTTATCCCCCTCGGGAGCATCAGATACAGCAGTTTGTGCCTTTCACGAATCATCATGTATCTCTATGCTTTCATAGATTCACGAATCGCTTGTGACTCATGTACTCTCATGTTCACAGAGCCTCTCATGAATCTCCCATTTATGGGCTTATTACGAATCTTAACATAACTTGAATGGATCCTTGTGTATTGATTGGGGATGGGGGAGTGAATAGTCATATGGATATTACCCCAGTAGCTATAGTCATGAATCACTCTTAGCTGTAGCCATGAATCTCCTATACCATTTCACATGTCTATATTTTACTCTGACTCACTAGACACTGCTAGTTCTCTATTATAGTAGATATTTCATTACAGTTCTCTTTTGCTATATGTATCTTCCTTCAGCGTTTCCTGTATTTTACTCTATTGCATGCTTTATATTTTCTATCATACTATGCACTGCGTGAGATGTATTGTCTCGTTCCTGTCCTGACTGGACCTGTTAAAAATATTACAGAGGATGAGGATGAGGCCCTAGTGACTACCTATTATGGAGCATGACTAGATGATACTTCTGTTGTGACCTCAGCAGGATCCACCTGCAGCTGAGGATGTTGCCCCAGTAGTCTAGGCTAGTTTAGCTAGACAGTCTTTCTGATTATCATTTTCTCTCACATTTTGAGTTGTATTTCGAGACTTCGAGATGTATAGACTCTTAGACTTATTCTGTATATCGGTCGACATTCTGGATATTATGTTGTACTAGACACTTAGACTTATTTCATTATTATACTGTTTCTTTGAGTTACTGTGTATCTATCTATCTTTCATTCTTCTACCTAGATGTGATTGAGATTGTATTCTGTTTGTCACCTCTATTCGAAGATAAACTGTACAGGTACTTTATATTGTTAGATGATCGACCTAGGACAGCGTTCTACCGCCGACACTGCAGCGTAGGCTGACGTACCCACTTCTCGTGCCCTTCTCTAGGGTGCGGGTCGTGACAGTCAAAGTGAGACACGAAGGTCATGAGTGTAGGGTGTCTCGAGTAGATCATGCATGAGAAGTTGGTTTCGAGAAATGACTAGTCTTGTGCTCCTAAATTAAAAGTCACGGTAACGTGCATATGATGATCAAAGATAAAAGTGGGAATTTAATTAATAATTATTCAACGATCAAATGGTCTAAATTTACCCGAAGTTGTACGAAGCAAAAAGAGTACAAAGGAAAAAAGTTTGAGTGGGACATGATATATCAAAATAAAAATAATCTTGTCTACTACAAACTCATGAAGAGTTTCCAGAGATTGGCATCCCTGACGCTCCAGAAGTCAAAGTCACGAAAAAGAACATTAAATAAATTAATAATCAAATAACAATATTTATTCAAAATAATTGATTTTTAAAAATTGAAAAAAATAACCCTAAATTCAGGGGGCTTACATCCTACCCACCTTATAAAAATTTCGTCCTCAAAATTAAAAATCATCTAATAGGTCAAGCAAAACAATGCAACTGCTACGGCTACAGTACTCAATCTGCTACCCTTGTGATCATCCATTCTGCTTCTCTCTACAATATTTTAGTTCAGGTTCAACAAGCTTCTTCCATAAAAACTATGTCATTTCACCCCTAAAAATCTTCATATCAATAAGAACCTCTACGTATATTCTAAAATATAGGTCATCCTCGAGATACGTATATATATATATATATATATATATATATATATATATATATATATATATATATATATATATATATATATATATGGGAGCGGATCGGGAGCTCCGCCCGCGGAGTCCCGCCGAAGCCCCCGCGATCCTTAGCCGTTGGATCGCGCGGGCTCGCGCAGGCCCCACGCGGGCCCCGCGCGATCCGATGGTGCAGGGGGGCGGGGCTTCGACGGGCTCCGCGGGCGGGGCCTTTGATCCGCTCCCTATATATATATATATCAACAATGATTGGCCATCAACCAAAATTCCAATTTCAATAGCAATTTGTTTGTTTTCTTATCCCATCCTAAGTATCTTTATCTTATTAATCACAAGCTCCTTGAAATTATACATTCAAAATCTATTCTTGGCATTGAGCCTTCTCTCTTTTTACTCAAGAACTCCTGAATATAAACCCTCAAATTCAACTCTTGATTCATTTACCGATTTATTTATTACTTATGTGATGTCCTTGTTTTGTTCCTGCTATCTTCCGATCTTGCACGCAATGTTATCTCCTTCTATTTCATTCCACATATCGATCTATCCTCCAATCATAAGTAAATAGCTTGTAGATCACCAATAATCACTTGGTCATCAAAGTCCTACAATGCTCAACCCTTGAACCTAAGCACAAGATTCTAGTCCTTAATCCGTAGTCACAAAAATATAATATTTCATTACTCCATCTCAGATACCTTATCATCAATCTATACTATCAAACTAATCATTCTTAATAGTTTTCTAAGTCCACTATAGTAAGTCACTCATATATGTCCTATAAGCTTAGTCTAATAAATCCCCAAGAAAGATATACTCATCACAATCACATAATAACATATTATGGTTATAAAATCTGTTAGCAAGGTTTGGCAATTTCAGACGTCAATTAAATAGAAGATAACAAGGGCCTAGACTGGGTCGAGCAATCCATATCAATATTCAGACAAGTTAAGGGTCAAACAAGACAGAAAAGATTGTCGAAATATTTTCAAGAATAGTACGAGGCCAAACGAGACACATAGGATATAGTCGAAGTAAAACTCGAGAACCATATACCTTCGTAATTATGTCACATGAAGTTACTATCGCGCTAGTGTGCATCTGGCTGTAATTAACTTCCTTGTTCCATAATACGACGGATGGCTGCAGTGCACAGCTGCCACGCCAGATAATATAGGTTCCTGAACTTAACTTGGCCAAATTCGTGAAATATTTCCAAACTAAGTTTTTACAAAGTAAAGGAGAAGATGTCAGTCAAGATGCTTAGGGAGTGGTCCAAGTAGAATTCGAGAAATATTTTAACCATGATGCCGTTATCTGAAGTCATGTCTCGCCAGTATTTCTCTGGATGCAAACTTCCGATTCCGTAATACAAGGATAAACATACTTTTCGAACTTTTCTTGAATCAATCCATGCGGCACTTTCAACAATTACCGAGAAGGACGAGAAGAATTACCCAAGAGGTTAGTCAAATCACAGGAAAGATGGAACACAAAATCATGTCTAGAAAATCCTAATTGTGGCTGTAGATAGACAGAGTTAACCAAGACGGAGGAGAATGATGATAAAAATTTGTTCTTGCTCATCTGGTCATAACGAAGTGAACCGATTTAAGATATAATCTGATAACCATACACGTCTTCCTGAAATCATGTTGCCAGAATTTTCGCACGTTAGTAAGCATAGCTGTAATAACTGATAGAGTCCATAACTAAGGTATACACCCTAAAATCATGTCATCTAGAATTCTTACCACGCCAACCGGTATGGCTGCAAGAAAATTCAAAATCCATAACTAGGATAAGCATATCTAAAATCAGACTCTATGTCCTTGTCATGCTGGCTAGTATGACGGCGATAAATTCTGAACTCCATAAATAAAGCAGACATTCACCTTATCAGGATATACCTTAATTCAATCCACAAAATTTATCTCGATGCAAGGTCAAAGTCAACAACGAAAATCAGAAATCAAAGTCAACGATAAATCAAGGAAAAGTAAATGGAGACAAGCGAAAACAGATTTCGAGATAGGGTTTAGAAAGAGATTCACAAGGGTTATCCCAAAGATATTATCTAGGTCAAGATTCAAAATTCCTTGAATATAGTCTAGAACAAATCCCAACCTAAATGGTTATAGGTTCAACTTCTACTTCCTAGTTCTCTCAGGGGTCCCATAGACTCATCCTAGAATAAGGTTTGACAATTGGCAGATATTCAAGATTCAGGACGAGCGAAAGCAAGTGGGAATAGACTCAAGAGTTTTCCAAGTAAGATTCTCAGGGGTTATTCCTGGAATCTATCAAGAGTTCCTAACTGTGATTGAGCAACTCCTATCATAACCTAGAACCTATATCCTAATAGCAGGCTCATAGCAGCGCTCTAAGTCAACCACCACTACGAAATCGTACTAGTTGCGACTCTGACCTGCATGGGCTACCACATATTCAATGATCAAATGGCCTAAATTGACCCGAAGTTATGCGATACAAAAAGAGCACAAGGGAACAAGTTTGAGTGGGACATGATATATCAAAATGAAGATAATCGTGTCTACTACAAACTCATGAAGGAAGTTTTCAGAGTTGACATCTCTGACGTTCCAGAAATCAAAGTAACGGAAAAGAGCATTTAATGATAAAAAATAATTAAATAAAAATAAATTATCGAAAATATTCATTTAGAAAATTTGAAAAAAAAATCCTTAAAATTCAGGGGGCTCACATCCTACCCACCTTATAAAAATTTCGTCCTCGAAATTAAAGGTTGGTAGTAGGGTTAAAACATGATAGAAAGTTTAGGCAATATCTTAGGACACGATCAAAGAACGACGAGTTTTGCATGATCAAGATAATCAGTTCAGAATTACTTAGGCAAGACTAGTAATTATGGCACGATATAATCATAAAAATTTTAGATAAGATTCGAGGAATCAAATCATGGTCAGAAAAGATTTTTGGCACGATAAAAAACCGACGTGATCAAAATCGTAATTCAACATGATCATAGATAAAGTCAGTCTAACCTTGGTCAACAGTATTACATATGATAAAGAGTATGATAGCAGCCTAGACATGACCAAACATGAAATTTTGGTACGATCAGGGATAGTATGAAGCTTAATCGTGATTAGAACAGAACTTAGTCATTAGTAAGTATATTAAATCGAAAGTTAGCACGAGTGGTAACAGCATTGAAATCCAATCACGATTAAAAATTTAAGTCATTATACGATCTAAGTTGATCAATTTTTGATTAAAACATGATTTTGGTAAGATGAAGAACAAGGTCATCGAAGTCTGAGCACAAGCATCCAAGGATGGAAATCCAGGTCACAATTGAATTTAAAGTCATTTAAGTCTAGACAGCAATCAAGTCTCTTTGGCACGATATACATAACGACCAAAATCGGTTGGTCATAAATAGAGGGGGATCAAAATCTTAATGATATTAAAATTTAAGAAATGATTCAAGGATAACGAATTGAATTTCTTCCGTTATGATAGAAAACCAAAATGTAGGACTTGTAGAAGGAAGTCGGGGTAATCATCTCGCTCTGCTAAACTACTACCAAGATCCAAAAAATTTAGTCATAAAGATGACCACTCATGAAGTATATTCTTGTTATAACTCCTCGTTTAATCTTTTCTTTCTTTTTCACCGGATTTGTAATCCTTTCGACTTAATCATCTTGAAAGTCCGAATTCCTCTACATCGTCCTAAGTTTTAATTTAATCCTTGTATCAGAATTTATAAAATTCTTGGACATTGTCCAAATCTACACTTCTCCTATTAATGTCACTATAACTTAAAATTCATTCCTCATTATAAATCAACCTCCATGTATCTTTCAATTGTACCTTCAGATATCACTCTTCTTAAATTTGGTAATCTTATAAAATCTCTAGATTTTCTTATAACTTAATTTTTTTCTACCGGTTCTCAATCATTCTCTACCAATACTTATTTAATTTAGCATCATCATTACATGCAATCATAATATCTTTTCCATGTATCTTGAATCCCTAAATTTAGTACTTTGCCTTACTTTAAAATGAAACATCTCAAGAATCACTAACTAAAAAATATTTAGGTTCTCAAAATTCAGTCGTCCTCGAATATCCTCATCAGCAATAAAAACACAACTATAAATATTACTATTTCATGCACATTCCAATTCTCAAAATCATTCTTCGTTCCTCCTAAAATAATCCATACTCAAAATAATCTCCAAGTATAATCGTTTTTCCCAATTGATAATACCGGCCTCTTGATTTTTTTCGAATCTCAGTCATATTTCATCCCAAATTTTATCTAAATGTCCAATATCTCATATTCCTACCAAGATACCACTCGATAACAAATTCGTCTTCCACAAGATAGATGATTACGATACTTCTCAAATTTTTTCCTAAGGTACAGAGATATGAGAATTTTAAATTTTTCAAAGTGTATATTACAGATGTAGATACGAGATAGTTGATCGATGTAAGTAGGACAAGGTTAATTAAGACAAAAGAATAATGGTAAGACAAAAATAATGGTAGGAATTGTTCTTGCTCATTTGGTCCAAAGAAGTGAATCAATTTATACTGATAACCATATACGCATATCCGTAATCATGTTGCCAGAATTTTTGTCTCGCCAGTAAGCATAGCTGCAATAAACGATAGAGTCCATAACTAAGGTATACACCCTATAATCATGTTATCTAGATTTTTTTACCACGCCAACCGGTATGGCTGCAAGAAAATCTAAATTTCATAACTAGGATAGTATACCCAAAATTAGGCTCTATGTCCTCGTCATCTAGCTTGTATGACTGCGATAAATTCTAAACTCCATAAATAAAGTAGATATTTACCCTTCTCATCGTACTTATCAAATATTTTATCATAATATATCTTAACTCAATTCATAAAAACTTATCTAGAAACAAAATCAAAGTCAACAACGAACATCAAGATTCAAAATTTTCATCAACGAATCAAGGATAAGTACATGGAAACAAATTTCGAGGTAGGGTTTAGAGGGAGGTTCTCAGGGGATGTCCCAAAGGTACTATCTAGGGCAAGATTTCTGGAATATAATCTAAAACAAATCTTAACCTTCATATAAGATTGGTTAATCATATTCTCTTCTTAACCTAGATGATATATAAGTTTAACTTATACATTCTAGTTCCCTCTGGGGTCCATAAATACATCCCAATGCAAGAATAGGGTTCGATAACGGACATATTTTCAAAATTAGGGCGAATAGAAGCAAGTGGAAAATGGACTTGAAAAACTTTCGAAATAAGACTCCCAGGGGTCATCCCTGGAATCTATCAAGAGTTCCTAATATGACTGAGTACCAAAATCCTAAAATTTCTATGACTCAATCTTAATCCTAGGACAGGCTCGCAGTAGTATAAATAAGCTCAAGTACTACCACGACTTTGCATTAATTGTAAAGACTGACCTGCATGGGCTACCATTAAAAACGTGTCACGACCCGCACCCGAATATTCGGGTACGAATACGTGGGCCACACCCAGCCTACGCCGTAGTATCGGTGGTAGAGCACTATCAAGTACCCAATACTAACTACAACATATAAAAGATCCGTAACTATAAATGTACTCAAATCATATCATAAAAGCTAAAGAAGACAAGATAAGAAAGATAACAATATACTAGAACAACTAGAATCTATAAAGGTATATAAGACAACGAAAATAAAACGGAGGAAAACAATAACAAAACTAAATAACTACCAGACCTAGAACTCCTGGAAGACAACTTACGGTGAAAGAATATCGAGATCCGCCTCAGCTAGAATCATCCTGTAGTCCAATAATGAGGGCATAACAACTCCTACAAATATTTTTAACATATCCAGTCAGGATGAGAACGAGTACATAAACTAACAGCAGTTCCATGTGAATTAACAAATTCTATAGAGAAAATAATAAAATACAAGATAAAATATCAAGACTGAAATATAAATAGGATATGTAAAACTGGATATCAGGTCAGGGTATGAGATACTGGAATGTAGAACAGTACAGTAGGATCTGATGTATAATGTAAATATAAATAATACCTTAAGATATTAGAGCATTATGTGATCGGCTTAGGAACTTGCACAGGAATATGGCCTGGCTTGTCATACGTGAGTGTGACTAACACTTAATCATACATGGGTTGTATGATTAACACTCACATGAAACACGCCTGGTGGGGTATGATCACACAACCTCTAATAACTCCCTATCCTCGAGTAGTATAATGGATCCGGGCATGTTACGTCATGATACGGGATTCTCTAAGAGGGTAGCAAATCTCTTTAGGAATCAACGTCTATACAAGTATTAGAAAACAATATCGTACAATGTACCAATATACCATAGTAACCCAGGAATGACATCTCATGACACGATCTGACGTATACTAGTCCGTGTACCATCATGTCGGAAATTAAGTAAAATACTACAACTGAATCGGATATAGCATATATCAAGACAATGAAAACTATCAGAGAATGTACTCGTCTGTTGTCCTGAGCAATAAGTGAGGGTCTATGCCTGAACCAACGTCACAGAGACCTAATATGAATTTACAGAGTTACTTAGCATTCTAGAGTAAACAATACATATAAATACATTAACTCTATGCTTCTAGGCCTATTCTAGGTCAAACTAAGTCAAACTGGGTCAAATGTTGACTTACAGTTGAATTTGGTCAACGGGTCAACTCTGGTCAACTCCTAGTCCACTCTAGGTTAAACTAGGTCAAATCTAGTCTCTATAATCATCCACATGGTCAACTGATCAATTTCAGTTATGTGAAATCACTAGAATCGACGGATCTCTATTTCGATGAACGGATCCAAAAATACATACAAAAAAGAGAAAGATTATAACAAATGGTGATAGATAAGGGAAAAAGTCTACAGATGTTATCGAATAATAAAACAACCATCACCAACATATTCAGAATGGTCAAAATAGCTAGAATAGTCTACCCATAAGTCCAATTTGGACACAGGAGCAAAAAGATAATTTTCGATCAAAAAATTGTCCGTGTTGGACCCACTTTGCAACGAAAATGTGCCAGGATAAAAGTCCTCAAAACCTAGCAAAATATATGTCCACGAATCCAGAATGACGATACGAACTCAAGGTATATCCGGAATTGGATTCCAATGATCCGATCTCAAAATGGTCCGTTGATCCGGATATTGGAATCCGATTTGTACGAAAATGCGTGTCAAAGTCAATCTTCACTAAATCTAACAAATTATATGTCAACGAGTTCATAATGATGATACAAACTCAACGGTATATCCAGAATTGGATTCCGATGAGCCGATCTCACAATGGCCCGTTGACTCGGACTGTGGAGCCCGTCTTGCACCGAAATGTGTGTCCGGGCCAAGTTCCACCAAATCAAGCAAACTTTATATGAATTTGTGCCAGAACAATGCCACGAGTCTACTGGTGGTGTCAAAATTGGAATCCGGAGTCTCGGGTCCAAAATTAGGATTTTACAAGTTGAAAATTATGAATTTGGACGGCCAACTTTAGCGTCAAATTCAACCAACCAAACAAGCTCACATGAAATAAAACTTAAGGAACAGGAAGAGGGTTATACCAGTTGTACATAGAAACCAGTAGCACGCCAAACGGAGCTGCGATGGCCAAGATACGAGTCCACAAAGTTGGCTCCCCAAAACTGTCCAAAAATAACACAATTTAAAGGGTCAACTTGGTGGCCGATTTGACATAGCAAACGACAGAATTAACGGCTAAAATTTGACAAGGGTGACGGGGTATATACCGAGATGAAGACGGAAGAAATGGATCGACGATTCAACGATCGGATTGTCCAAAAAATACGTACGAAGTTGCTGCGACGAGGTGCACATTCTGAAATTCGAAATCGTGCGTCACGGCGGAATTTTATGCAAAACGCACAAATTGCCCATTTCTCGCACGGGGGGCGAAGGTGTGCGCCACGGAAGGGGGGTCTCCAGAGGCCGCCCGGCCACCGCCGCTACTAGAGTACGACGGCTGCTGCAACCGGAGCTGCTGCTCAACCGCTACAGTTGCTGCTAATGTCGCAGCCACTACTACCTCTACTGTGCAGCTGCTACTGCTGTGGCTGCCACTGCAGCTGTTGAGCTACTTGTTGCGGATACTACTGCGACTGCGCCGTACGTTGGCGCTACTGCTGGCCGCAGCCCATCGAGGGGAGGAGGAGGAGGAAGAGAAGAAGAAATGGTAACGGTGTTGGAGATGATGATGGTGGTAGTGTTGGTGATGATGATGATGAAGAAAAAGAAAGAGAGGAGAAAGAAGATGATGGTAATGGTGAGAGTGATGATGAAGAAGTATGAGAAGAAGAAGATGAGGGTGAGGGAGTTGTCGGCTGAAAAGAGGGAGGGGGTGTGCTGATAGTGATGGGATTGTGTTAGAAAAAAAAAAAGAGAGTGATGTGTGTGTGTGTGTGTATATATATATATATATATATATATATATATATATATATATATATATATATATATATATATATATTAGAAAGAGAGGGAGAGATATTTTATGAAGTAGAGAGAGAAAGAGAGATATTTTTAGAGTAGAGAGAGGAAGAGATATTAGTGGAGTGTATGGGTAGTCATGAGAGGACAACATGAAGCTTGAGTTGGGTTCAATTGAGTTGAGTCGGGTCAAAATCGGACTTGGTGCAATAAATAATTTAATTTAGTCATTTATGATCATGGATAAATAAGTAGCATGTAGGAGCTTGTGAGACTCGTCTCACAGTATCGGTATTTATATACGGATACGTATTTTGTATTGTATTTCATATTTTCTTGGTTTTCGGAATGCTTTAAAATTTTCCCAAGTTATAGATTTTTTCCTTGGCCAGTATACCGACGGCATGCCGCCCGGACAGATTTTTTACATTTTAGATATTTTCGATTTCAGATATTTTCGTAAATAGTGTTTCCGATATTTTCATGAATAATGTTTTGGATATTTTGATGAATAGTGTTTAAATATTTTCGTAAATAGTGTAGATGCATTCTATTATCCAATGGACAATTGGTTTTCTTTCAATGGCTAGGATTGATCTAGAATGTGACATGGATCACGATCCAACGGTCACGATTAATTCATCCCTTCTATATATATCCTATGAGTTTCTCTCTCCTCTCTCTTTTCTTTCCTTCACCATTTCCCCTTCACTCTCTTCCTCAAGCTTAGGAAGGCTTGGCCTTGAGGCCTAGAGTGTGGTTTCGAAACCCCTCTTGGTGGTGGAGTAGAAGATTAGGCTCGGTTGCTAAAACCTAGGCAAGTACATCTTGCTCAAAAGTGACATGACCATACTTTATTTTTGTTTTCTATAGAAACTAAAGTTTTATTGGCCTATAATATGCTTCTTTAAATTGTTAACATGTTTAGTATATAGCACTTTTGGTTTTGATCGACAGTATTGCGTAGATCTGAGTTTCTAGATATAATTTTCGAGTATTTTGAGGTATTAATCTATCAAATGTTTTAATTTGTGAAAACTAATACTTCCATGTTGTAGGAAATTCAATTCTATTCAATTTTGACATGTGAAAGTCCGAATTTCGATTTAAAATGAAGTTTTTATGGCCGAAACAAGTTTTATCGAAAATCTGAATTTTGTTGTTGTTTGGAAAAATGGTATACCGTCGGTATACCGCAGTATACCACCGGTATACCAGTTTTTGTACCAGAAACCTTCTATTTTTAGCCCGGTATACCGCCTGTATGCCGCAGTATACCGCCGGTATGCCGTTTTATGCTGTTTTAGGCTGTTTTTGTCCGTTTTTGCCCGTTTTTGTCCGTTTTTGATAATTTCTCGATTGTAATGAACTCTTAACATGATTAGATGACCTTGGATAGTTAAAGAATGATTGTACACTCTATATACATGGTACATGCTTATGTTCACGTATTGTTCTATGTCTAGATTATAGATAGTGGCCTGTTATGGTGCACTCCAGATTGTTATATATGCCTAGCTCGATTTAGTGGCTCATAGTAGCGCACTCATGACTTGATTTTTTTATTGATTTCTAGACCCGAGATATGAGTACATGTTCTTTCTTGACACCGTAGATATAGCTTGTTGAATGTTAATCTATTGCATCTTGGCACTGGACAATCGAGTGTGAGTATTGTTCCGTGTATCACGTGATGTTAGTACGGGAATGTTCGTAAGTGATAACTTGCGATTTACTCGTACATAGCACACATCATCTTAGGAAATTCTTGAGTGTCCACGACTTGAGAATTTGACATAAATATGATAAGGTAAATGACTAGTAAATTCAAATAGATCATTGTAGAAGGAAATTCGCACTACCAACCCCGAGCTGCAAGGGCCCCATGAGGCATGGCTCAACCCTGCTAGGCAAGGGCTCCATGACCTACCAAGTTTGTGCGTATTGATATACGATCGAGTCACATGTCGTGCCGGGTTGCGGCACAGTCAGTTATATGTTTTTTTTACAAGTATATGATATGTTTGTTCATGTTACAAGTCTAGACATGTTTCATCTGCCAGCGGTCTTGTTGGGCAATAGATGTACTACTCGTACCCCTGGACATCCGGGTATCTGCAGTCAGGTAGTTGCGAAAATCCTCAACTTACATATTAGTAATTAGGATTGTGATAACCCTAGCTAGTTAATGATAGAAAGCCGTAGGCAATGATTGGCCCTGCACTTTTGTTTGTTTGTTACTTTATATGCGCTTATGTTATTGAGTGGCCAGAGACTAAGTTCTGCTCGGAAAAATATCTGCAACCCCGGTCCTTGTTTGGTTTAAGGGTTGTGGCTCCGACTTCGAGTAGTTCCTAAGTCCCTTATTGCTCATTGGCTTATTGTTCTCTATTACTATATGGTTCAGTATTTTCATTCAGTTATTTATATTCTCGAGATACGTGCATTGGTACCGCACTAGTCTCGACCCGCATTTATTTATATTTGCTATATGTTGTTGTTTTGTTTGTGGGTTTTTGTCGTTCACCTCGAGCCTTCCTTGTGGTACTTGCTATTTGGGGTCTGACCCCACTGGTTTTGTATGGCCAGGTTTCATTGTTGATCACGAGGATCTACCGTCTTCTCCTCCGGATGGTTCGTACTCAGAGGACCGATATGGATTAGCGAGTGGGTTACCTTTATTTTCCACTTTATCTTGTACTTTCATTTTGTGGTGTATTAGCCAAGGACATTTGTTAGTCCTTATTTCTGGGTTTTGTTCCCTCCGTCTTAGTACGGCGTTGATGTATATTCTGGACAGCTGCTAGTTGTACATTTACGTACCTTTTGTATAGTCAGTTGATATATCTTATATTATGTCAGCTCTCATGATTATGTATGTACTTATGTTTGGGATGCCTTACCCATCTCATATATGATTTACTCTTTATTGCTTCTTATGTTGATTGGATTGAGATAGGATTTGTTCGATCTTAGGAGTCGTCAGTGGCATGCTAGAGTCCACCCACTTGTCTTCTAGATAGCTTTGATCGTACATTAGGGTACTGGCGTACCTTGATATACGTAGCTGGCTTTGTTTCGCCCCTACTTTCCAGTATTCTGGTTCTGGGGCATGACAGAGTTTTTTGGTGGCCCATGCAGGTCTGTCTTCAGACTTGTGGGGGATTCATCTTGTTAAAATCTCAATCCTATATTTGTCTTCATTTGATCTCCCTTTGCTTTTTGCATTCTCGTTTTCCTTGAACTGTAAACATGATTGACATATCCTTGTTCTATTCCTGTCCATTATTGATATCACGTGTCCTTATCATTCAGGGACACCCAACCTTCTTATCTATTTCTTTCGAGGATTTTATTGTTCCGTCTTCTTCCATGGTTCAGGCAGTATGTCGGATTCAGACCCCACCGCCACAGACTCAGGTACCAGTACCATCTCAGCATCTGGTGGCAGCTCAGTTCACTTCACTCCAGTCAGTTCAGCTAATAAAGTCAGCCCGAATCTCGTGTTCAACACCTCCTTTCGACGTGGTCTCAACAGTTTCAATGTCAGCATTCGGCGCAGTTTGCCCAGGTCTAGTAAGTCTGGTAAAATTCAGCAGCAGGTACGAGCAGCAGTCCCGACGCATAGGCAGAGAGAGTTTGTTATCATTGAACAGATGTTGGCTGAGGGCAGTCAGATTGTTAGTAAGCTTCTGAGGTGTTCCTTCAGTCATTCTTATTCTTGGGTTCCGTTAACGGCCTTGTATTCCATTCATACCCGGAATGCGATGGTCGACTTGACATATTCGGCGAGTGAACGCGAGTTTCTCGTACCACTCATCTGCCTTTGTATCTCGTGATACACGATATCTATAATGTATTCCGACTACGTAGGTGCGTCCTGGATTAGAGCCATGTGTTCGACTAAGTCGTTGGTACTGACTTACTTCGAAACTTGACCATTGTCCACTTTGTGAGTCAGCGTAGGCAAGCGAGGACGAATCCCTACTCAACTGACTCAGGGGTATATTATTCCATATGCCTCCTTTTCTTGTATTATATATGTATGTATTTATTATTTTCTGTATTTATTTAAATTCTGTATCTCAAATATTACTTGTACACGGGATGTTTTCTTTCGATGTGTTATGATTTTACATTGTTTTAGCTTGTGTATTTTTGTTCGACTGGCTTTAGAAAATTTCGAGGACAGAATTTTTCTAAGTTGTGGAGAGTTGTGAGACTCGTCTCACAGTATCGGTATTTATATACGGATACGTATTTTGTATTGTATTTCGTCTTTTCTTGGTTTTCGAAATGCTTTAAAATTTTCCTAAATTATAGATTTTCTCCTTGGTCAGTATACCGACGGCATGCCGCCCGGACAGATTTTTTACATTTTAGATATTTTCGATTTCAGATATTTTCGTGAATAGTGTTTCCGATATTTTCATGAATAGTGTTTTGGATATTTTGATGAATAGTATTTAGATATTTTCGTGAATAGTGTAGATGCATTCTATTATCCAATGGACAATTGATTTTCTTTCAATGGCTAGGATTGATCTAGAATGTGACATGGATCACGATCCAACGGTCACGATTAATTCACCCCTTCTATATATATCCTATGAGTTTCTCTCTCCTCTTTCTTTTCTTTCCTTCACCATTTCCCCTTCACTCTCTTCCTCAAGCTTAGGAAGGCTTGGCCTTGAGGCCTAGAGTGTGGTTTCGGAACCCCTCTTGGTGGTGGAGTAGAAGATTAGGCTCGGTTGCTAAAACCTAGGCAAGTACATCTTGCTCAAAAGTGACATGATCATACTTTATTTTTGTTTTCCATAGAAACTAAAGTTTTATTGGCCTATAATATGCTTCTTTAAATTGTTAACATGTTTAGTATATAGCACTTTTGGTTTTGATCGACAGTATTGCGTAGATCTGAGTTTCTAGATATGATTTTCGAGTATTTTGAGGTATTGATCTATAAATGTTTTAATTTGTGAAAACTAATACTTCCATGTTGTAGAAATTCAATTCTATTCAATTTTGACTTTTGAAAGTCCGAATTTCGATTTAAAATAAAGTTTTTATGGCCGAAACAAGTTTTACCGAAAATCTGAATTTTGTTGCTGTTTGAAAAAACGGTATACCGCCGGTATACCGCAGTATACCGTCAGTATACCGGTTTTTGTATCAGAAACCTTCTGTTTTTAGCCCGGTATACCGCCGGTATGCCGCAGTATACCGCCGGTATGCCGTTTTATGCTGTTTTAGGCTGTTTTTGTCCGTTTTTTCCCGTTTTTGTCCGTTTTTGATAATTTTTCGATTGTAATGAACTCTTAACATGATTAGATGACCTTGGATAGTTAAAGAATGATTGTACACTCTATATACATGGTACATGCTTATGTTCATGTATTGTTCTATGTCTAGATTATAGATAGTGGCCTGTTATGGTGCACTCCAGATTACTATATATGCCTAGCTCGATTTAGTGGCTCGTAGTAGCACACTCATGACTTGATTGTCTTATTGATTTCTAGACCTGAGATATGAGTACATGTTCTTTCTTGACACCGTGGATATAGCTTGTTGAATGTTAATCTATTGCATCTTGGCACTGGACAATCGAGTGTGAGTATTGTTTCGTGTATCACGTGATGTTAGTACGGGAATGTTCCTAAGTGATAACTTACGATTTACTCGTACATAGCACACGTCATCTTAGGAAATTCTTGAGTGTCCACGACTTGAGAATTTGACATAAATATGATAAGGTAAATGACTAGTAAATTCAAGTAGATCATTGTAGGAGGAAATTCGCACTACCAACCCCGAGCTCCAAGGGCCCCATGAGGCATGGCTCAACCCTGCTAGGCAAGGGCTCCATGACCTACCAAGTTTGCGCGTATTGATATACGATCGAGTCACATGTCGTGCCGGGTTGCGGCACAGTCGGTTATATGTTTTTTTTTACAAGTGTATGATATGTTTGTTCATGTTACAAGTCTAGACACGTTTCATCTGCCAGCAGTCTTGTTGGGCAATAGATGTACTACTCGTACCCCTGGACATCCGGGTATCTGCAGTCAGGTAGTTGCGAAAATCCTCAACTTGCATATTAGTAATTAGGATTGTGATAACCCTAGCTAGTTAATGATAGAAAGCCGTAGGCAATGATTGGCCGTGCACTTTTGTTTGTTTGTTACTTTATATGCTCTTATGTTATTGAGTGGCCAGAGACTAAGTTCTGCTCGAAAAAATATCTGCAACCCCGGTCCTTGTTTGGTTTAAGGGTTGTGGCTCCGACTTCGAGTAGTTTCTAAGTCCCTTGTTGCTCATTGGCTTATTGTTCTCTATTACTATATGGTTCAGTATTTTCATTCAGTTATTTATATTTTCGAGATACGTGCATTGGTACCGCACTAGTCTCGACCCGCATTTATTTATATTTGCTATATGTTGTTGTTTTGTTTGTTGGTTTTTGTCGTTCACCTCGAGCCTTCCTTGTGGTACTTGCTATTTGGGGTCTGACCCTACTGGTTTTGCATGGCCAGGTTTCATAGTTGATCACGAGGATCTACCGTCTTCTCCTCCGGATGGTTCGCACTCAGAGGACCGATATGGATTAGCGAGTGGGTTACCTTTATTTCCCACTTTATCTTGTACTTTTATTTTGTGGTGTATTAGCCAAGGACATATGTTAGTCCTTATTTCTGGGTTTTGTTCCCTCCGTCTTAGTACGGCGTTGATGTATATTCTGGACAGCTGCTAGTTGTACATTTACGTACCTTTTGTATAGTCAGTTGATATATCTTATATTATGTCAGCTCTCATGATTATGTATGTACTTGTGTTTGGGACGCCTTACCCATCTCATATATGATTTACTCTTTATTGCTTCTTATGTTGATTGGATTGAGATAGGATTTGTTCGACCTTAGGAGTCGTCAGTGGCATGCTAGAGTCCACCCACTTGTCTTCTAGATAGCTTTGATCGTACATTGGGGTACTGGCGTACCTTGATATACGTAGCTGGCATTGTTTCGCCCCTACTTTCCAGTATTCTGGTTCTGGGGCGTGACAGGGCTCAATTGAATGGGACACAAGAGTCATTTGGATAGTAGGCTTAATGTGGGCTGTGTCCATATCTTGGGTCGACGGGTTTGGGTCGAAAGGGTGTCCCCAATTCAAGTCGGAAATAAATGTGACTTTGTGGGATGAATTAAGATTTGGTCTTGTGTCAGGAAAATTATGCGATGCAAATAAAGCACAAGATGGTGTGTCTGAGTGGGACACGAAGGTCATGGGTGTAGGGTGCCTCGACTAGATCATGCACGAGAAGTTAGTTTTGAGAAAACCACTAGTCTTGTACTCCTAAATTAAAAGTCACAGCAAAGTGCATATGATGGTCAAAGATAAAAGTGGAAAATTATTGATAATTATTCAACGATCAAATGGCCTAAATTGATCCAAAATTGTGCGATGCAAAATGAGCACAAGGGAAGTGGGACATGATATACCAAAATGAAGATAATGGTGTCTACTACAAACTCATGAAGAAGTTTTCAGAGTTTGACATCTCTGACGCTCCAGAAATCAAAGTAACGAAAAAGAGCATTTAATGATAAAAAATAATTTAATAAAAATGAATTATCGAAAATAATTTATTTAGAAAATTTAAAAAAAATCCTAAAATTCAGGGGGCTCACAGTTCATATCCAACGACTCTTTCAATTTTTTTCCCAGCTTATCTATATAAATGCAATGAATCACAGTACCAAACATGTAAAAGAAATTCTCTTTATCATTCTCACCACAGAAGAACCACCACCTTATTAAACCGAACCTCATTAAACTGACCACCCTCCTTTGCATTTTCTGCCAACTCGATTGGCAGCATGGTGGCATGGTATATTTTTCATCAATCGAGTTGGCGACATGGTGGGCATGCTGCGTTTTCCGCCAACTCAGTTGGATATATGGTGGTTTGTGCGGGGGAGTGTTGGTTTTTCGTCAATTCCGTTGGCGACATGTTTCAGATTTTCTAATTTTTTCTAAATTTATTTCGTTTAAAGGAACTTGTCTAGAAGAACTCTGACCTGCTTCGTAATAAGAAACTTTTGTGAGTACTTATATAATCAAGTCTTTGTGGTACTTGAGTTACAAAAATACTTATAAAAGGCGATTACAAATTAATTTCAAGAACAAAATTCCAAGCTTGTTCACAATCTAATAAAAAAATAATGTGTCTCATAAACGTGTCTTAATATAAATTCATACCGAATAGAAAAACTTATAGAATCAGATTGCGTAATCTATCTAATGTAATATTACGATCAGTTATAAGAATTTGGGTAAAACATCCTTCATATGATAACCAATTTACTGCACCTCCATGCGAGCACCACAGTCTTAAACTTTGATCCATTGCAGAATGGAGTGTTTTGAATACAGCAAAAACTTGAGAGAAGGAACTTCTGAGTGAAATCTTGCTCAAACTTTGAAGTATGAGCTTCTGGTTGAGAGAATGAAAAGAGTAATAACGTATGGTTTGAAAGTGTTTCTAGTTTGGTTTGAGTTTGAGCTATGACATCCTCTATTTAAAGGACACTATTCAACGGTCAAAAAATGAACGTTGCAATCAGAATGTTACAATTCGGACGTTGAACATTTTTTTTATTTTTAAATGAACGGCACCGGTCCAAAAATCACCCCGCAAGCCCCCCCCCCCCCCCCCCCCCCCCCCCCCCCAACACACACACACACACACATACACACACTCCACCCCAACAAACCCGACGCCAGTGTGACTGGCGCCAACATCAATTTTGCCAGTTGCTCTGACGCCAGATTTTTTTAAATATAATAAATAAAATAGAACCCTGCGGCAGTCACACTGGCGCCAAGCTTTTTTCTAATATTTTTTAAAAGTCGGCACCTGTGACCCTGGCATTAGCCAAATTTTTAAAAAAAAAAAAAAATCAACCCCGATGAAACTGGCGCCCGATCCTTCTACAAGTAAATTCTCTAAACTTTTTTTGTTATACACAAATATATCAATCTATTTTCCATCAGTTGAAAATTTCTGTTTATTCAAGTTTTACTTGCTATAGCAAATTTTCTGTTTTCACTAACATAACTTATAATATATAATGCATGATAATTCAATGGAGAAAGAATCGGCAGCATATTCAATAATACACACACATATATTATATAGAAGGCATGTAGTCTAGGGTCATATATATATATATATATATATATATATATATATATATATATATATATATATATAATCCTAGACTACATGCCTCTATATATATATATATATATATATATATATATATATATATATATATATATATATAGGATTATATATATATATATATATAGAGAGAGAGAGAGAGAGAGAGAGAGAGAGAGAGAGAGAGAGAGAGAGAGAGGGGCATGTAGTCTAAGAGATAGATATATATATATATATATATATATATATATATATATATATATATATAAAAGCATCAGATCTTTATCATCCTTCCATTATTTTGAGACCAGGATTATTGTTCAAACGTCTTATGCCGCTACGCTGTTAAGGCACATTAACCACCAAGTCGGAGTTCGGAGTCGATGCATTTAGACACCTAATTATGTGTTAATGACCTACCTAATTGAAACACTTAGATAATAACAATTATAAATAGTGAACATATTTTCTGTACCGAATTAACATCACGATCCAGCCACAACTGATGCTCCAACTAATTAATACCAGCTATGCTTAAACCAAACAAACTAATCCTTTCATAGTGACTCTAATCCAAACCACCACATGTTTGTCTTTAAAATTATCATTAATTAATTCTCTGTGACTTAATATAAAGTTATATAAACAGCCACTCCTCTTAACCACCTTTCTTTCATTATTCTCTTTCCGTTCTTCCTTCCTTCCTTCCTCCCACCACCATGCTCTCATCTCCTTCTTCCTCTAGCGGGTCCAAGAAACCAAAACCCGACCCGGGGGCCAAGAAGAACCCGGCGCACAACAAGTGGAAGACGCCGGGCCAGCAGCGGATCTACAAACGCCGCCTCCTCGACGCGCTCCGCAGCCCGCAGCCCGCCGCGGGGGCCACAAGCGCCCGGTCCATAAAGCAGGCCGCCGACTCGGCTCTCGCGCTGACGGCCCACGGCCAGTCCCGCTGGAGCCGGGCCATCCTCTCCGCCCGCCACCTCCCCCGCCGCCGCGTCCTCCTCAAGGCCTCCGCCAGGAGCCGCCGCCCCCCGCCGAAGAAGGATATCTCGGCGAAAGCTCAGCTGGAGGAGCAGCAGCCGACCAAGGACGTGAAGGTGAACGACCGGCTGCGGAGGCTGGGGCGGCTGGTGCCGGGATGCAGGAAGCTGGCGGCGCCGAGGATGCTGGAGGAGGCGGCGGACTACGTGGCGGCGCTGGAGATGCAGGTCAGGACCATGAGGATGCTCGTCGAGTCCATGTCGGCCGCGGCGCTGTCTCCGCCTGTGCCGCCGACGGATGGGGAGCTGGAGCCGGAGCCGGAGCCGGAGCCGGAGCCGGCCGAGTCTTGATAATGTTGGTATTGTAAATTCATTCCTGTTGACGATGATAATGATATAAAATAATATTAAATATGATAGAGATACTTGTCTATATGGCGAACAACTCAACTTGTACTAAATGTTTTTCCTTTGCACAAGAACAAAGAGATTACAATTGATTGATTGATTGATGATTAATAATTGATGTTCTATATATATAACCTCTTCTTTAGTAATTTTATCCAAACAAATCAATTATTTCGATTTGTTGGGGTCAAATATTTGGATTAAAATCTTTTTTTATTTTTACTATTTTTTTTTTCGACCTATAACTTGCATGGACCGTTAGTCTTTGTTGCACACAACTTCATTACTAGTAATTACCTTAGTTAATTAACATGTTAATTATGCATTAAGTAAGATAGATAATGATTCTTTCTATGATTTGTCATTAGTTACGTTCTTCCGCATACTATTATACTAACATACTGAGTGTGAATTATAATGAAACATCCATAACCAATGTAAGTTAGATTTGGAGATTGTTTGTTGATTGCATGTTAACAGAATTGCGAGGAGATTGTCTGGGAACTATATATAATTATGCATGTTTGTTGCGGGTTATTCTTACTTACTTTTAAAGAGCAAGGAATAATTGATCAACTTTCCTAAATTCATTTATTAGCAAAGATTGACAAGGAAAATGTGTATTAAATCTATTTTTTTATAAGAGTTTACTCTTTGTCTTAATTTGGAAGGGATGAATGTTGAGATTAAATGGGGGTAAGTCAAGAGAAGTTAAGTGAGGGAGAGTAGAGCCAATATATATAAGCATGCTTGAGTATGGTCAATACATATAATCATACTTGGATTTGAGAGAGACTTAAGTGAGGTTTGTTTAATAACTCTTCCTTGGATGGGCAGTTTTGAGTGAGAAGAGAACTAATAAAAATATAATAGTTAATAAAATATTCTTATTATACATGTCATAAAATTAAATTTGATTGAAATTCTAATTAGAAGCATATTAAAGCAAAAAATAAAAATAAAAAAAGTCATGATATTTTATAGAACACGTAAGAAATATATATAATTTTTTAAACAAAATCTCTCAGTCCCTCATTAATTAACCCTCTGATTTGGAATTAAAAGAATAAACAAAAGATGGTTAAATAAACCCTCCCTTAACCCTATATAACCCACCTTCTAAATCTCCACCCTCAAACCAATTATGATTTTTATTTATCCTCACTTAAGGCCTCGTTTGGTTTGCGGAATCTCCGGGTTGGGAAAGGAAAGTGATTACTTTCCTATATTTGGGTACCAAAGGAATTGAGGAGGAAAGGAAAGTGATTCCCAATGGAAGAAAAATTAGGAAAAAAAGTGATTCCATCCATCCAAGCAAGGAATCATTTTTCTACATTGAAGTATTCACTTTTCTTTCCAAATTTTTTGGCATTTCCAAACATCGGAAAGGAAAATCAAAGGGAATTAAAATTTTCCAAATGAAAGGAAATGACAAGGAATTGATTTCCTTTCCCTTCCATTCCGCGAACCAAACGAGAAGTGTCTGCTTGGCAATTGTAGGGGTAGCGGTTATAGGATATTTTTAGAGTATCGGTTATCAGCGATTATGAGGGGTCCAGTTTTGAATTGTTTTAAGTAGTGACTTTTAAACTAGTTCAGCCCATATATACTTGGTAATCCATTAAGGAGCGTTTCTGAAAGTTTTTTATACTAGTAAAATTACCTATATGTTCATATATAAATAAAATAATAGAAACACATGAAAATAATAGAAACTCCCGAATGGAAGTAGGAGAGAAATATTTTAAGATTTATCGGAGAAAGCAACCGTATTTTAAAAAAATAGAAGAGAAACACAGATAAATAAGAGAAAAAAATAAGGTAAGGTTTAGTAGTTATAATTATATATTTTTGGTGAGGATATAAATGAAAAAAAAAAATCACTCAAAACCTACCGATTTGGGTGTTTATAAAGGCACCCAAAATTATATTACACAGATTTTTGAAATTTTTTAGCCGACCAAAACTAGTATATCAAAAGAATTAACAAGCAAGAATTTTTAAAATACTTCATAGACGGTCGGTTCTATCCAAATGAATGAAAACACCGTTACCAAGCAGACCCTCTCAATCCAAGCATACTCTCAGAGAGTTGATGAAGCATCCTTATTAACTCTTAATAGGAGTTTTAAAGCTAAATTAAAGTTTCTTCTTCACATGGCATGTGGACATTATAGAAACAAAAGCCCTTGCCGAGTGCTGTATGTCTTCTTTTGGCTCATTTGCATAGTGCTGTGTCTGGTTTGAAAGTCGCTGATGGTGGTGACTGGGAGAGGAAAGGATTTTAAAGCATGAGACGCAAAGAAGGGAAACAAAAAAGCTTTTCTTTCTCATCACTACCTTTGAGTAAGAAAAAAAAGAAGAGAATAATATATGTTGGAAATTCATACATATATACTGAATATTCCTCTGATATTTTTTTTTATTCATTCATTGGATGAACTCATTCTTATGTTTCAATCTTCTATGTGATGACTTCGTTCACAGTTCTACAGTGAACTGACTATGTTGCATGGACACCAAAAAATGGTGCCCATATATTCTTATCATGTATAAAATAGTATCTGTTTTTGTATTCCTACAACATACATACGTTAATATTCGGTATTAATTTATTTGTATTTGTACAACATAAAGTATAAAGTATTGATATAGTAAGCAATGTGATACCCGCAGGCTATGGACTCTTCTAGATGATCTCCACATCACCATGAACGAAATTGCGCAACAAAGAATGCAAGCTAAGGTTCACTGAATGCCCATATGCGCCTGGAATGGACGCGCACGATGTCGACGGGAAAGATTCTTCGCTCGAGCTATACGTACGTGGCTGCATCATCTTCATTTGTTGTGCCCATTCCTAGTGGGCCTACTTGTTTAAAGTCTTGATCTCCCAAAGAATATATGAAGGGAAAAAAAACTCTGGTAAATGCTTCCATTTTCGATCACGTCGAGTAGGCCTGACATGTCAGAACCGATCGGTACGAGAAACTATAATCAGAACCAGTAAGTGTTCACTACAAAAATTTGTCAGATTAGCGATGGCACAATACGTCGCTAACCTCGATGAAAACGTCGCTAAATCAGTTTAGCGACGTTTAAGGCGACGTTTCGGGAACGACGGAAAAAAACGTGTCGCTAAACGAAAAAACGTCGCAAAACGTCGCTAGGACGACGTTATTTGGCGACGTTATTAACGTCGCTAATTTGCGACGTAATTTGCGACGTTTATTGGTTGACGCTAATTAGCGACGTAAACGGCGACGTTATTGTGTTGTCGCCGTTTGGCAACACTTTTGCGACGTTTTGGCGACGACGAGCTGACATCAGATTATGGTGCCACGTGTTGCCCCGTCAGCATTTAGCGACGCGTTTAGCGACATTTATTAACGTCGCTAATGTTTAGCGACTAATGTTAACGTCGCTAAATACGTCACTAAGTTAAAAAAATATATATAAAAAATAGGTTCCAGAATGCAAATGGTGCTGGAGCTGGAGCCTGAGCCGAAATACAGAATACGAAATACAAAATACAGAATCCAATCCCTGGGTTCGCCGACCCCCTCGGTGGAACACTCAACACCGGCACGCACAATACATTCCAGAATATACAAAAAAAAATAAAGAAAAAATACTATCCGCAACGAACAATGTCAATATATAATATCCTCAACAAACCAAATCAATATCCGCAAATACGTACAAACTCAGTATCCTCAACGAAAAAACTGAATATCCCCAAATACGTACAAAGTCAAAATACCAAATACAGAATCTAATCCCTGGGTTCGCCGAAAATACAAAGACACACAGTTCTAATTCATATGTGTTTTAAGTGTGAGAACGGATGGCTCAGAACACAACCCAAAATTCATTCTAGCATACATTAGTGTGAATCATCTATGTTCTGTACATATGATGTAGTATACGTTCTTATCGAATCTAGTATCTGAAGAATGTAACAGAATCAAGATGAACTCACATAATGTAATACTAAAATATCTACTACTATATAAGATATAGTGATAGGTTGTCGTATCATCATTGCCGAGGGATGAGGGTCGGAGTACAGTCAACTTTATCTACGGCTACATAGTTTCTACCTTGCCAGTCGAATGGCTGCAGAAACTATGTCCTGATCACCATGTCGTATCATAGTTTCTGTCTCGTCAGTCGAATGGCTGCAAGGACTATATGTCCCGATCATCGTGTTACCAATTAACCAACCAACAAACTACTTGTTACAAATATCGGCACTATATGTCGCGAAACGTCGCTATGACGTCGCTAATAGCGACTAATTTAGCGACGTTAGTATGAACGTCGCTAAATTCTAATTATATTCCTCCACCAATTCATTTCCCCCATTTTACTCTCTCACTCTCTCTCCTCCCCCCTCCGGGGCTCTCACTCTCTCCGGCGCTCTCACAGTACTTAAGTGTGAGAACGGATGGCTCAGAACACAACCCAAAATTCATTCTGGCATACATTAGTGTGGATCATTATGTTCTGTACATATGGTGTATTATATGTTTTTATTGTACCTAGTATCTGAAGAATGTACCAGAATCAAGATGAACTCACATAATGTAATACTAAGACATCATCTACCACTATATAAGATATAGTAATAGGTTGTCGTATTATCATTGCCGAGGGATGAGGGTCGGAGGACAGTCAACTTTATCTACGGCTACATAGTTTCTGCCTCGCCAGTCGAATGGCTGCAGGGACTATGTCCTGATCACCATGTCGTACCGTAGATTAATGCAAATGGAGCTGGAGCCTGAGCCAAAATACAAAATACAAAATACAAAATCCAATCCCTGGGGCCGACCCCCTCGGTGGAACACTGAACACCGGCACGCACAATACATTCCAGAATATACAAAAAATATAAAGAAAAAATACTATCTGCAACGAATAATGTCAATGTATAATATCCGCAAATACGTACAAACTCAGTATCCTCAACTAAAAAACTGAATATCCCCAAATACGTACAAAGTCAAAAATATAGTATAGTCCAAAAATGCAAAAACGAAACTACTGATCGCCTGGAGCTGGAGCTGGACCTTGTGCTGGAGCCGGAGGAGCGCCACCAGATGACGTACAAATACCGCTCAAGTGAGCCAAAGGCATGCAGCCACTTCCCTCCCTTCATTCCCCCTCTCCCTCTCTCATGCTATCAACGTCACAACTTTTCCAGTGTTTCTCCCTCTAATGATGATGAACGTAAAAATCAAAGACCCCCCTCTCCTTTCTCACTCTTCACAGTTCTCACAACAGGAAGGATCAGTGTTTTCTAGTTCGCTTCCATCCATCCATTCCTCCGTTCTGATCAAGCCTCCACATATGATATCCAGCTCAAGTGTAGAGGCAGGGGAGAAGAAGTGGGCAGGAAGAGGAGGGGGAAGCAGCATAGCCGACGGCATGACCTGGAGGAAGTACATAGTCTTTCTTCAACATCCGTAGAAGAACTATAAGGATATATTTTTTCACAACATGTCACCTTGTCAAAAACCCTTAATGTGACAACCATGTTACCACGGTGTCGGAAGACTAACATGTCATAATTTTCTAAGCCGTGTATTTTGACATAATCCTCCCAACTCTTTCCTCCTATTTAGTAATCTTGTATTTCTTTATGAAGTACAAGATTACTACATAGGAGGAAAGAGTTGGAAGGATTAAGTCAAAGCATACGGCTTAGAAAATTATGACATGTTAGTCTTCCGACACCGCGGTAACATGATATTCTCATTAAGGGTCTTTGACAAGGTGACATGTTGTGAAAAGATATATACTTATAGTTCTTCTACGGATGTTGAAAAAACTTACTGAAATTCCTCCAGGTCTTGCCGCCGGCTGTGCTGCTTCCCCCTCCTCTTCCTGCCCACTTCTTCTCCCCCGCCTCTACACTTGAGCTGGATATCATATGTGGAGGCTTGATCAGAACGGAGGAATGGATGGATGGAAGAGAACTAGAAAATACTGATCCTTTCTGTTGTGATAACTATGAAGAGTGAGAAAGGAGAGGGGGGTCTTTGACTTTTGCGTTCATCATCATTAGAGGGAGCAACACTGAAAAAGTTGTGACGTTGATAGCATGAGAGAGGGAGAGGGGGAATGAAGGGAGGGAAGTGGCTGCATGCCTTTGGCTCACTCGAGCGGTATTTGTGCGTCAGATAAAATACAAAAAATTTTATTTTTCTCCAAGTGTGAGAACGGATGGCTCAGAACACAACCCAAAATTCATTCTAGCATACATTAGTATGAATTATCTATGTTCTGTACATATGGTGTAGTATATCTTCTTATCGTATCTAGTATCTGAAGAATGTAACAAAATCAAGATGAACTCAAATAATGTAATACTAAAACATTATCTACTACTTATAAGATATAGTGATAGGTTGTCGTATCATCATTGCCGAGGGATGAGGGTCGGAGGACAGTCAACTTTATCTACAGCTACATAGTTTCTGTCTCGCTAGTCGAATGGCTGCAGGGACTATGTCCTGATCACCATGTCGTACCGTAGATTTATGCAAATGGAGCTGGAGCTGGAGCCAAAATACAGAATCCAAAATACAAAATACAGAATCCAATCCCTGGGTTCACCGAAAATACAAAACCAAAGATTGACACACAGTTCTAATTTATATGTGTTTTAAGTGTGAGAACGGATGGCTCAGAACACAACCCAAAATTCATTCTAGCATACATTAGTGTGAATCATCTATGTTCTGTACATATGGTGTAGTATACGTTCTTATCGAATCTAGTATCTAGTATCTAAAGAATGTAACAGAATCAAGATGAACTCACATAATGTAATACTAAAACATCATCTACTACTATATAAGATATAGTGATAGGTTGTCGTATCATCATTGCCGAGGGATGAGGGTCGAAGGACAGTCAACTTTACTACGGCTACGTAGTTTCTGCCTCGCCAGTCGAATGGCTGCAGGGACTATGTCCTGATCACCATGTCGTATCGTAGATTAATGCAAATGGAGCTGGAGCTGGAGCCAAAATACAGAATAAATAAGAGAACTATCAGAGAATCACATAAAACTAACTAGAACTAAAATACAGTAATTGACAAATAAATGAGAGAACTATCAGATGTGAGGGGGAACAACACAAAAGCGTTGATAGCGAGATAGATAGAGAGAGACACACAACTAAGTAGCACTTGAACTTGAACTAAGTTGCACTCGACAACCAACCGGAGAGGATACTCTGAGAGATCCTTCTGAGTATGATGTATACTCTGAGAGATCACCTTTACAAGAATGATATCAATAGTGGGATTGAGTGTGGGAGGAGATATTATCAGAGTATACGTCCTACTCAGATGGATCTCTCACTGTTACTAAATTTTTTTCTGACAGCATGGTGGATGTGCTTCGTCAATAGATTCTTGCTCTGAGCCAAAACTTTGTCCCGGAGCTCAAGTGGACATCCTTTGTGTAGAGCTTGAGCGAGAGGTTCCTGACAGCATGATGGTCTCCTTTATCAAAGGATTTTTGCTCATCTGTAGTGCCCCGTCCCGCGAAGTCAATCGGTGGAATCGAAACGCCGACGGCGTTCGGACTTAGCCTTGCAACGGCGACTCGAAGACATCGCTCAGGTGGGGTAGTTTCGGTGAACTTGCCTCATCTCAGCCTTCACTTAATAATTCGTGTGTTTTCAACTTGCACAAGTAGGCTTAATAATAAAAGAGACGAATCCACATAGCTAAAGGGAATTATCCCGACGGATCGAATCGAGTTTAGAACATGGAAAACGTCCTACGGTCGGATTAGAATTGGTGCTCAGCGTGCTTTGAAAATGACACTCGTTCCTTCGTCCCGCGGCTTGGGAGAAGGAAAAGTTGGTATTCGACACAAACTAGAAGTTAGCCTAAGTCATAGGCGTCGCCCGGGTAAATGCTCGATAAAGCATGCACGTTTCTACTGTACAAGGCTTGGCATAGCCTTGGCTCGTCCCTCGGGTTAAGTTGTAGGCTTGAGTAAGTTAGGCAAAGTTATGCCGGTCGACCTAAGTCATTCCAAGTGCCGTCCCGCTCTTTCTGTGGATGTCAAGTTAAATAGTCCCACGATCTCAAGGGCCGTCATATAACGTATGACTTGGGTGATAGCGTCGCGTAGTGTCACGCCCCGATTCATAGAGTCATTTATTCACATATTTTATCTCTTAGAATCGATCGTCCTCGCTTGGGCGTGATGCCGTACAAGTCTGGTATTGCACTTGTACAAGGCAAAGATGGTACATAATCGATTATTCTTCAAATAGGAACACATCGCAGCGGCAGAAGCAGATAAATTGAATTTAATGAGGACAATCTTTCTTATTGAATAGCAGTACATCACTTCTTTATAGCAGTGGAGAAAAAGAGTAACTTGAAGCCACACAGAGATATGTAGAACTTTATTCTCTTTATTGATAATTGAAGAAGAGTACAAGACTTGCATTGAAGTACAATGATTACAGCACATCTCACTTTACATTGGAAACCAACTGAACAATGCTATACAGCTTACATTTGATATTTGGATACAATGGATTACAACTCGATATACCGACTTGGCTTACAATCTCACTAGTACAACTGATTACAATGTTCCATACATTATGCCCTTTATAAACAGAAGACATCATCTTGTGCAAGGAGAGCTTCTGTATGCCCAACAAATCTTCGATGCCGCGGAACCAATCCAGCTAAACTCCGTGTGTAGAACATTCCAAGCATAAGCACCTGCCCACAAAACGTGGGTCAGCACATCATCTATGTACTGGCGAGCAGAATCTAACCCACTCGCATAAACCAACATTTTGGTGATCATTTAAGCATGCATTTATTAGAGTGATCTTTCTATTTGGGACCTAGCATCAGTTTACCGTTCATGGGCAATAATCAGAGTGAAGCATGTAAACATATTCTTTGTAGCATTCATGTGGACATATCTTTTTAGCATTCTTGGTGTTATCATGCAAAGGCATCATTGAGGCATACTAGGTGTTATCATGAAAAGGCATCATTGAGGCATCGTTAACATTAACATTTTAAGCATGTTATAACAGTTCTCACTTCAAGCATCACTTAGCATGTATGTTATGTTTGAGCACTATTTATAGCAATGCATCTTTCTAGCATAATGAATTGAACATGTTAAGTAGGCAAATTAAACCAACTTATACAATATCACAATTATGTGATTTCTTACCGATAGCCGACTTCTCGTACCTGCATCAAATACAGGTTATCTGATATACTTACTCTGCCTGCACAAAACATTCATTAGCATGCATCCTGACTACATGGTCACTGGTGTTGTTAAACCATATGGACTCTTCTCATTTCATTTCATTTTAAGATAATGCGGTCAGCATAGTAGGTGGCGAGCCTCTATGTCACCCCGCCTTATCCGTGCTCCCATAGCACTCATCATTATTTCCTCCTAGGCCGAATCGGTCCCCAGGGCCCTAGGAACCGTTCGAGGAAATTATTACTCAAACCTTGTATACAAGTTGTCCATGACCATGCGAATGCGTGTCCGACTCGATTGTGAACATAATCGCATGGTAAAATATATTAAGGAAAGTAAAGGCAACAGTGCATCATTAGTCATATTCAATGACTTATTCATTTCATCATTACCATCATTTCATTTGGTGATCTCAACGATCCCAGCTTTATCATTTCTCATTCATTGCTTCATTGCAACGTATCTCATATCATTCCTTTCTTAAGGGGAACTTAACATTCATTCATTTCATAGAGACATTTATTCATTCATTCATTTCTTATAAGGGACAGGCAACATTTCATATTCTTGCAACAGTTATAGAGAGAGTACATGATTCTAGTGTTTCATTCAGTTCATTGGTTCGATAGCATAGCCAGTTCATTTCTTATTCTATCATTCATAAGGCATCTCATTATTCAAGTGTCTACTTGTTCCAGCAGTGTTAAGCATAAGGGGCAATGTTATCAATTCATTCTCAGGCAGCGAATCACATTAGCAGTTCAATGTGTTGTACATTTCAATAATTCTCAACAAGAGCATCTCTATTATTCAGCAACTAACATAAGGGACATTTAGGGGCAGTTCATAGCATTTCAATACTTCATCTATTAAGCATGAAGGAGTAAGGAGGAGGAAGGACAGTTCCACTCACCCAAAATTCCACTAAGCGTAGCTCCACCAGCGAGCCACGTTCCAATATCCATTCCGTCTAGCCAGCTAAGAGAGACTGTATCAGTCTCAATTCTCCTGATTCCCAACTTAAGTCACGGTCCAATATTCTGATCCCATCCAATAAGCCAACCAAATGCCTCGTGCGGAGCGGGGCATTACATAATATACCACTCAGAAAAAGTTTCGTCCTCGAAACTTAAGGAAACAAGTCTTCTACAAGATTCACTTAATCACCATGAGTTTACTCATTCAGCTTCAAATCAATATTCATTTCAGCCCACTCGGTCATTTCAAAATATCTATCCAACTGTGCCATTTAAATCCATCAACGATTCGATCTGTCTATCTCTTTTTCAATTACTTGTAACTTCTCATTGGTTCGCCAACATTTTCCTTATATTTCTATTTCAGTCGCAACATATCACTTCGTTTGGATCCATACACATATTTTAGGCGTCCCCAAAACATATGCATTTCAGCCAAAGTCCGTGCTAGTGCGATAAATTCTTTCCATAATGTTATCTCAGTCACAACCAATCACTTCTGCTGGATCCATACACATGTTTTAGGCGTCCCCAAAACATATGTACTGCAGCCAACTTCCATGTTAGTGCGATTCGATCTGCCACAATATAACTCTCTTTTCTAAATCCAACTTAGCATCCTTTCAATTGACTTATTGCTTTATTCACTTTGCCACAATCACTATTTTCCAGGCCACCACTTAACATCAGGGACAATCTCCATCCAAGCATAACATTTCTAACATTTGATCAAGGGTCTAACTTAGAGCCAACCATATCAAGAGTTCACAACATGCAATCATATTCCTTCCCAAATCCAACAATAATTTTTCACCGAGGCAACTCATCTTTTCTATAAGACACAATCCGAAGTCACCCACTATCAATTACCCGAATCAGGGTATAATTCTATGCAACAGTCAAGGTTAACTTAACTACCCGACTATAGGTACACTCAAGCCTTACCTTACGATTGTAATTCCCACTTATGGCCGACATATAATTCTCAATGGTCAAATATCTCTTAAGGCTCAAGTTGAAGCATACATTCCCTTAGGTCAATACTCATTAGCACCATCTCTCATTCAATGCCACAAGGTTATTCTATGGGTCTCCAATGGTCACCTATTATTCAATCAATCTCTAAGGTTAGCTACACTGACAGCTAAACTTAATCATTCAGGTGACTTCCCTAGAGTGGACGGCTACTAGGGTTATACTAGTTTCTGTTTCTTAGGGCCAACAAGCAACCGACAGTTCTAAGGAACTCTACCCAAACCTATGGGTATCAATTCAGTCTGAATAATGAAGCGCCAATTGGGCTAAGCCAGCAATTGGTAAATCATCAACTGGTCGCTAGGGTCAAGTCTATCTATTCAGGGTCTTCCTCAAGGAAATAATTCCCACAGAGGCTCATTCTAGACTTACCCAACAATCGACTAAGATCGATCTATCAACATTACGGTAAATTCCAAATCTGACATACGATCTTCATCGTTCTAATAATCCATCAAGTAAATTTCCAATGATTCAATTTCTATTCCAAATTCCTTTATACTCACACAAACCCATAAGCCAAGGCTAACTATTCAAGGGTCATCGATTCCGTTAGTCTCAACAGGACTATAGAATCATACTATTCGGTCGGTATGACGAAGTCACACCACTAAGTCATAAGCCAACAATCTATATCCCAACCAACAATCATCTATACCGACATTATCTAACACGTTTGAAATTTCTCGTTTCCATTTGTTTCTCAATCATCAACTATCTTACGGCATTCTTAATCTCATGCAGTAATGGTCAAGTAGTTTATCCCATTCAATCCGACAATTTATGTATCACTTAACCATCCTCTAGGCAACAACAGTATTCTGAGTCACTACTTGTTATTTTTCTAGTACAATTCAATTCTTCAGCATCATGCATCTATGCAATGACTATCCTTTGGTGATCTAGATGGGTTCACATCTATTACACCTTAGGGTCAAGGCACAATCTCTAATATTCTTTTGGTTCATCGACAATATTTCTAAAACTTTCAGCTTAGCAACCAACTTTGTATTAGCCACATTTGATTTGTATCCAACCAATCGAAGTCAACATTCAGATGTTCTAAGCCACAACATTCTCTATCCAAGTCTATTTACCCATAGCATTCTAACTGTCTAACTAGTCCGAGTCATCACTCGACTAAACAATTTCTAACCAAGCCACTGGTTACAATTTCTTCCAATCTCGCTACTCAATATAACATCACCGTCAAGGGACACTCGAGCAATCTAGCAACAATATATGACTTCCGGTTAAGTCTCGGCACTACCCAGTACCCACAAATAGTCTCATTGCTATTCTATGGAAAGGTCAACATACATCTCGTTCTGAGGTGATAGAGGCAATATACCACTCAGAAATGAAGCCATCCTTAAACAATACCAACTCAATCCATTCCGGACATTCATGATCTATAATGATCACAATACTTAGCCAATATCTCGGGGTCTCAATATTATAAGCCAACATTCTTAGGGTCTCGAAAGCACTTAGCCGACGCACATGAGTCAATTCAATGGTTCTGCTGAACTCATCCATCAATTATCCCATTCACAATTCTTTTCCAACATCACATGCAATTCTCAACTTGTTGCAGCATACCCAGTCACTTTTCTTTTATTCCCACATTTCCAAACAGTAATCACAATATAGCATACTATGGCATCGAGTCATTGTTGGGTTATTTGTGTCCAAACCAACAACAATCATTCATTCAGGGGCATCACAATGTATATAGACTTATTGTATGGAACATCCAGTGAACAGCCAAGAGGGTCAATGATCTTTCAGACACGAACAACATAGGATGATTACAGAACAACAACAATATAATCGCGGAAGCAATCTTTGATTTAATCGCGGAAGCAACGTTGAGTGATCGCGGAAGCAACTTTGGTCAATCATCGATGCAACTTTGATTTGAAACGAACCAAAGAAGAGACCAAGGACGTAAAGCCGTGCTCTGATACCAATTTGTCACGCCCCGATTCATAGAGTCATTTATTCACATATTTTATCTCTTAGAATCGATCGTCCTCGCTTGGGCGTGATGCCGTACAAGTCTGGTATTGCACTTGTACAAGGCAAAGATGGTACATAATCGATTATTCTTCAAATAGGAACACATCGCAGCGGCAGAAGCAGATAAATTGAATTTAATGAGGACAATCTTTCTTATTGAATAGCAGTACATCACTTCTTTATAGCAGTGGAGAAAAAGAGTAACTTGAAGCCACACAGAGATATGTAGAACTTTATTCTCTTTATTGATAATTGAAGAAGAGTACAAGACTTGCATTGAAGTACAATGATTACAGCACATCTCACTTTACATTGGAAACCAACTGAACAATGCTATACAGCTTACATTTGATATTTGGATACAATGGATTACAACTCGATATACCGACTTGGCTTACAATCTCACTGGTACAACTGATTACAATGTTCCATACATTATGCCCTTTATAAACAGAAGACATCATCTTGTGCAAGGAGAGCTTCTGTATGCCCAACAAATCTTCGATGCCGCGGAACCAATCCAGCTAAACTCCGCGTGTAGAACATTCCAAGCATAAGCACCTGCCCACAAAATGTGGGTCAGCACATCATCTATGTACTGGCGAGCAGAATCCAACCCACTCGCATAAACCAACATTTTGGTGATCATTTAAGCATGCATTTATTAGAGTGATCTTTCTATTTGGGACCTAGCATCAGTTTACCGTTCATGGGCAATAATCAGAGTGAAGCATGTAAACATATTCTTTGTAGCATTTATGTGGACATATCTTTTTAGCATTCTTGGTGTTATCATGCAAAGGCATCATTGAGGCATACTAGGTGTTATCATGAAAAGGCATCATTGAGGCATCGTTAACATTAACATTTTAAGCATGTTATAACAGTTCTCACTTCAAGCATCACTTAGCATGTATGTTATGTTTGAGCACTATTTATAGCAAGGCATCTTTCTAGCATAATGAATTGAACATGTTAAGTAGGCAAATTAAACCAACTTATACAATATCACAATTATGTGATTTCTTACCGATAGCCGACTTCTCGTACCTGCATCAAATACAGGTTATCTGATATACTTACTCTGCCTGCACAAAACATTCATTAGCATGCATCCTGACTACATGGTCACTGGTGTTGTTAAACCATATGGACTCTTCTCATTTCATTTCATTTTAAGATAATGCGGTCAGCATAGTAGGTGGCGAGCCTCTATGTCACCCCGCCTTATCCGTGCTCCCATAGCACTCATCATTATTTCCTCCTAGGCCGAATCGGTCCCCAGGGCCCTAGGAACCGTTCGAGGAAATTATTACTCAAACCTTGTATACAAGTTGTCCATGACCATGCGAATGCGTGTCCGACTCGATTGTGAACATAATCGCATGGTAAAATATATTAAGGAAAGTAAAGGCAACAGTGCATCATTAGTCATATTCAATGACTTATTCATTTCATCATTACCATCATTTCATTTGGTGATCTCAACGATCCCAGCTTTATCATTTCTCATTCATTGCTTCATTGCAACGTATCTCATATCATTCCTTTCTTAAGGGGAACTTAACATTCATTCATTTCATAGAGACATTTATTCATTCATTCATTTCTTATAAGGGACAGGCAACATTTCATATTCTTGCAACAGTTATAGAGAGAGTACATGATTCTAGTGTTTCATTCAGTTCATTGGTTCGATAGCATAGCCAGTTCATTTCTTATTCTATCATTCATAAGGCATCTCATTATTCAAGTGTCTACTTGTTCCAGCAGTGTTAAGCAGTTATCAATTCATTCTCAGGCAGCGAATCACATTAGCAGTTCAATATGTTGTACATTTCAATAATTCTCAACAAGAGCATCTCTATTATTCAGCAACTAACATAAGGGACATTTAGGGGCAGTTCATAGCATTTCAATACTTCATCTATTAAGCATGAAGGAGTAAGGAGGAGGAAGGACAGTTCCACTCACCCAAAATTCCACTAAGCGTAGCTCCACCAGCGAGCCACGTTCCAATATCCATTCCGTCTAGCCAGCTAAGAGAGACTGTATCAGTCTCAATTCTCCTGATTCCCAACTTAAGTCACGGTCCAATATTCTGAACCCATCCAATAAGCCAACCAAATGCCTCGTGCGGAGCGGGGCATTACACGTAGGACGTAAGTCAGTTAAAGGCACGAGCCACGGTTGGCACGATATAAAGTTAGCCACGGATTATGGCACTTCGGGAACACTTTTGTTCAAGTTAAGTTGGAAAGCTATGTAGTAGTCATTCCCTCGAGTTAAATGAAGTTTGAGGCGGTCCCTCGGTTGGGAGTCTCGCGTTCCTATCCACATTAAGATGTTTCGAGGCGGTCCCTCGGTTGGGAGTCTCGCATTCCTATCCACGTTAAGATGTTTCGAGGCAGTCCCTCGGTTGGGAGTCTCGCGTTCCTATCCACGTTAAGATGTTTCGAGGCGGTCCCTCGGTTGGGAGTCTCGCGTTCCTATCCACGTTAAGAAGTTCGAGGTGGTCCCTCGGTTGGGAGTCTCGCGGTCCCGAGGCACGTTATGCCAAGTGTGATTCAGAGCACGATTTGCTAAGTATAGTTCCATTCGTACCAACAAATAGGCCATGCATTTACGTGAGTCTAGATGTCTCGTAGGTGCGTGGTCATTGGACACCTTGTCGACAAGGATTTCTGCCTAGACTGGTTATACGTCGGGGCATCGGGCCCAGTCATCCTAGGGGGTAGACGTTATAGCAGCGCATGCTTTTATTACGTAGGTAGTCGAGGGCTTTCAACGAGGCTCGCTACCTGCGTTGAAGGACCCGCCGCCTACCCGAGCTATGTCCGCGATGGCTTGTCATGCCAGTGGCCTTTCATATAGATAATTGGCGTGCTATGCGGCAAATCCGCATGCACGGTGTCGATCGTAACAAACGAAGCATAAGCACGGTATGCGATATGTTGTGAAGTGTGTGCTCGGTTGCACCCAAAGTATTATAAAGCCTACGATTCGGCTATACGTAAAGACTCGTGCTTCGGCACGAGATATGGCATCGTACTTGAGTTCTCAACACCGGTTCTACAAGTTTGGTTAGTCGTTGCGCGTTAAGTCGAGAAGGGCCGTAAGTCGAGTTTGGATAAGTCAGGTTACGCTACGAGGCACGGCCACGATGTTTGAGGCACTGGCAAGTATTTGACACGACCTAGTCGTTACGTCCAAGAGTATGGTACGATAGACAATTATGAGTCGGTACGTTGACAATGCAAGCACGAGAAAGGTCTAGAGGCAAAGTATGAGTACATTATCAGTGCAAGGCACGGAGATGGTCTAAAGACACTAAATAAGCCGAGCGTCGGTCCTAAAATCGATCCTAAGGCAAGACTAGAAAGACAATCATAAAGGGGCTTGTATCGCACAAAGATGTATAAACGTGTCGGTTTTGTATGGGTGGGCGAGGAGCTCACTCCACCAGTACAGTTGAGTACTGACACCCACACAGTGTTTATGTGCAGGCACAGGTAGAAGCTCGTGGTGCGGGGCTCGCTTGGATGCGTCGAGGCACGAAGTTCCTTGGCGATCCGAAGCGTGTGGCCGCGTGAAGACTAGACTTATACGGGACATAATGTATGGACATCACCTTCCGAAGCTTCCGCTGGATTCAAGTATTGTACCGAGAGATGAGAGAGAGCAGAGTGACTTGTAAAGTGAGAAGAGTGAGCTTGAGTGATTGTAATCTTGGTCTTGCGCCCCCAATGTAACTGTTGTTTCGATATTAATAAAGATCATCTTTTGAGTAACTTGTGTTTCGTTTTAAATTTCTGAAGCGTATTTATTGTCTCTACTTGGGACTTCTATGCGACGACCCCGTCGCAGCCGCTGTAATCGGTCGTTATAGAACCCGCCTTGCACGAGCGCAATCTAGGCTCGTACGGCATCACGCCTTAGCAAGGACGATCGCTCCTACGGGAGCGGGGCGTGACATAATGGTATCAATGCACGGCTTTACGTCCTTGGACTATCGATTGAATTCTTTAACTCTGATGTTTTTGCGAACTCTGAATGCTTCCGCAAAGTTGATATCGTTGGTGCGCTCTCTCTCGATTGTTCCACGGGATGTCCATACAATAAGTCTAATATTTTCAAAAGCTCGTACAAGCGTTCCATCGAACGCATCGGTAGGCCATCGCCGGATACGTTGGTAGGCCTTTGGGCCGAACGGTGCTGACCTTGAGTTGATAGAAGACACGTGCTAAAAGTTAGCAAACGCGTTGCGTGCTTGAACGACCTTACGCTAACAATAGCGAACGAGCACACGAGACCGAAGTATAGTTCGAACGGGATGGTTATGCACGCAGCCTTTGGCTAAGTTGTGCCGATTATCGTGCATCTCGACCTTTTGGTGCAAACGAGTCGCGAGCAATATTAAGTATCGCTCGGTTGGAAACGGGGATAAACTTAGAGTGTATATCGATAGAAGCGCTATTGGACTAACGCTTAGGCGTACACGGAAGATTGTTTTGGATTTTGAGGAATAGTGCGAACGACTTAGTGCGTCGATGCGACTTGAACGATTACGCTAGGGATTCGTCGAATGAATCCGAAACATGTCTTAGCGAATAACGCGAACGTGATTTGGACTAAATTGGATGACTCGAATCCCGAGTGGTGTATGGTCCATCTTGGAAATCATTCGAGCGAAAGATTGAGGATTGCAGGAGTATGAAACTCAAAAACGATTGAGTAGGTGAAAGCGAATCGAGGAAATTAATACAGATCGTATACGAAAAGTTAATACGACGGGTAAGTAACGTGCATGAAATGTTCGATTTTAAAGTTATGCGAATGACTCTGAGGATTGGAATGGATATCGTTCGATGGTTTGAGTTAGCAAGGAATGATGCGAATTGAGGAAATACGTAGTCGTTGAGTTAAGAAAGACGGATAAACGATACGTGAATTTGGGTTGAAAAAATTGATGTTGTGAACGATTCGAGGGATAATGATCGAACTTGAAATTGAATATCGAGGAGATTATCCAGTCGGACGATAGCATCATTCGTACGACTCGGAATTCGTTGAAAACGAAGATCGCCAGGTTACGTATATCGTCGATGATATTGAGCATATCAAAGACGATGTGCGATAACTCGGAGGTACTCTGACTCGGTGAATGACGATCGTGCAAGTGCTATTATTCGGTTGAATGCAATACTTAAGATTTTGATTGAGTTGAATGTTGGATAAAAGTGATCGTGTTTTGATGGTTATGTTGATAACCACAACGTCGACGATCTTGTCTTGTGCGAGCGCAACTCTAGCCTCGCACATGCGTTGCGTCGGATTTGGGGCGATCGTTCCGCGTGAGCGCTGACATGGTGATTCATGTCGCGGGAATTATCGAACTCGGAAAATCAGGACGCGGCAACTTTGATTGTCTCGACTTGTTGGCTTGATGCGAAGGAGAACTCGAGAATGTTAGGACTTGTGATTGGTGATTGAATGAAACTTGAGGATTGAGTAGGTCCAATCTGTGTATCGAGAATGAACTAGTCTAGACAAAAATAAGAGTTACGTCCCGATGAGAATGATTATCTCGCAGGAGCGTGCATGGTGATTCGTGTCCACCATGGATAATCGGACTTGCGTGAGATCGGAGTGTGGCATATTGTTAAGTCGGACGACCTTGTGATCGATTGCGTGAATTGGAATAGATGATTTCGGAAATGTGAAATATGAATTACGGTTTAGAGATGAATTGTGTCATAGTGTGCTTGATTTGAGAATGAATGATAGGTGAACTAATGTTGAACGTGTTCGAAGAGATAAACTATACGAAACGTCTTGATGAACGAACGATATTGATATGATGTAAAATTGGTTGAAACGTGAGTTATCGTAGGATGGCTTTACCGAACGACTCATACCCCGTACGTCGAATATTGGAATGTGTGTTGGGAATCGATACACGATGTTTAGAAATTGGAGTGATGCGAGCTTGGATAGAAAACCCTGTACCATCGATTTGGTTCAACCTTAGGATGGGGTCAGTGTTGATATCGTTGTTTGGGAACTATGATTCCAGTGCTGACGAGAGACATAGCCTAGCGGTTCGAAATACGTCCGAGTGCGAAACGATAGAAAATAGTAGAGGCACCACTCATGAGGCTCGGTTGATATACACGTATATCAGGGACGCCCGAATATATGCACAATCCGACTCGAGTGGTGATGGCGGATTCTCTATCACGAGGCTTGGCTGAAATGCATGTATTTTAGGGACGCCTAGAATATGTGCACGATCCAACTAAGTGATATGTTGAATCAAGTGAGACTTAAGGAACGGGAAAGTGTTGTGGATTTTGAAATCGTAAGTTTTGACAAAATATTGACGGTAACGCGATCATTGAATTGAGACGAGTTCGAATGTTGGTTGATCGGTTGGTGTGCCTTACGATAAGTTAGCGATAAGTGCGAGCGTGGCTCGGAATCGAAGAAACGCGTAGGCGGAGTGTGTACGATTAAGTCTTGGCCATAGAAATGGTAGGATGGTTTGCCTTCAGGAAAGTCTCGAGGACGAGACTTGTTCTGAGTGGTGTATGTTGTAGTGTCCCGTCCCGCGAAGTCAATCGGAGGAATCGAAACGCCGACGGCGTTCGGACTTAGCCTTGCAACGGCGACTCGAATACATCGCTCAGGTGGGGTAGTTTTGGTGAACTTGCCTCATCTCAGCCTTCATTTAATAATTCATGTGTTTTTAACTTGCACAAGTAGGCTTAATAATAAAAAAAACGAATCCACATAGCTAAAGGAAATTATCTCGACGGATCGAATCGAGTTTAGAACATGGAAAACGTCCCACGGTCTGATTAGAGTTAGTGCTCAGCGTGCTTTGAAAATGACACTCGTTCCTTCGTCCCGCGGCTTGGGAGAAAGAAAAGTTGGTATTCGACACAAACGAGAAGTTAGCCTAAGTCATAGGCGTCGCCCGCGTAAATGCTTGATAAAGCATGCACGTTTCTACTGTGCAAGGCTTGGCATAGCCTTGGCTCGTCCCTCGAGTTAAGTTGTAGGCTTGAGTAAGTTAGGCAAAGTTATGCCGGTCGACCTAAGTCATTCCAAGTGCCGTCCCGCTCTTTCTGTGGATGTCAAGTTAAATAGTCCCACGATCTCAAGGGCCGTCATATAACGTATGACTTGGGTGATAGCGTCGCGTAGGACGTAAGTCAGTTAAAGGCACGAGCCACGGTTGGCACGATATAAAGTTAGCCACGGATTATGACACTTCGGGAACACTTTTGTTCAAGTTAAGTTAGAAGGCTATGTAGTAGTCATTCCCTCGAGTTAAATGAAGTTCGAGGCGGTCCCTCGGTTGGGAGTCTCGCGTTCCTATCCACGTTAAGATGTTTCGAGGCGGTCCCTCGGTTGGGAGTCTCGCGTTCCTATCCACGTTAAGATGTTTCGAGGCAGTCCCTCGGTTGGGAGTCTCGCGTTCCTATCCACGTTAAGATGTTTCGAGGCGGTCCCTCAGTTGGGAGTCTCGCGTTCCTATCCACGTTAAGAAGTTCGAGGCGGTCCCTCGGTTGGGAGTCTTGCGGTCCCGAGGCACTGTAGGCCTCAAAAATGAAGTCACGCTGAGTTGATCAGAACAAGTCACGCAGAGTGATCCAAGAAGCAGCACAAAAGATACGCTAAGTTCTGTCTGGCCATCTCCTTTAGAAGTCACGCAGAGACAGCTCAGCCATACGCAGAATCATAATGACTGACAACACAACAGTCGAGAAACGTCTCCTCATATGCCACGTATGTACAGAACTCGAGAGATCACAGCCGTCTTTTGCGTGATTTTCGAAATCTTCCTTAGCAAGACTCACTCTTCACCAAGTTGGCGTGACTTTGGGTCTTATCTTCATTTAATGCGGCTGACAATATAATCAATGTCAGAGATTTTGTGTCAGACGAAGCGTGCCAAATCAAGACAGTTGGCGGTTTGTGTGGATTCTGAACCTTCTCCTTCCTCAAAACATTGCGTGACTTTTGAGTTATTCTTCTCAAAGCCTGCGTGAATTCTGAAGTATTCTTCTTCAAATCTAGCGTGGATTTCGCCTTCAACGAGTCTGCGTCAACGAATCTGCGTAGATTTTTGCCTTCAGCAAGTCAGCGTGGATTTCATTTCAACTGGAGTACGTGGCAGCCATGCCACCAATCTCTCTCTCTCGCGTGCCCAGTAACTTGCACACGACCCATGCACTGATGCCATGTGTCCAACAGTTACGGGCCACGTCCAGTAACTACTCACTAACCCTGCGTGTATTTAGAGTCTGCGTGACTTTTCAAGTGCACCAGTGGTGAGGTAGTTATCTTTTCAGTTACTATTTTGACTCTATAAGTAGAGTTCTTTTTCTCATTCATTGTACAGATACATTGATATCTACTGTCAAAATTTTGAGAGCATTTCTTCTTCGCATAGTCCAAGGGATAAAGCGATCGTCTTCTAGATCGGATTCCTACAGTTGTAATTTTCCCAGAAATACAACAAATAAAGAGAATTTCTTTATAGAAAACAAATTGGCGACTCTGCTGGGGAAAACCATCTCCTCTTCTGAGATGGCAACAACTCAATGCGACACTTCGTCAATCGGCTCGACGAAGAAGGTGATGACGATCAAATTCGATCAACTCGCCTATGAAGAAATGCAGCGGGCTAAGGGTGGCAAGCCCACTCCAGCCTCCATCATCACTGCCAAGTCGAAGGGACACTCTGTCTATGTCCCTAAGAATCAGTTGGCAGTCAATGGTGAAGTCTCTGCCACAGTGTCTACTCCTAACACTGGCAAGAACTCTACTGCAAGCACGCACACTCTTGTGCGCTTGTCACGCCCCAGAACCAGAATACTGGAGAGCGGGGGCAGACATAGCCAGCTACGTATAACGGAATGGAATCCACACCGCCATACGGTCACGGCTGTCTAGATATGTGAGGGTTTCACTACAATCCATCAGCCTCTTAAGGTCATAAAATAGCCTATTGTCTCAATCTCAACCAACTAATAATAATCACAAGATATCAGATCACCAAATATACAATTGTAAGGCGTCCCAAACATTACATATCCATATGATCATGAAGCTAGTCGTACAAAATGTAAGGACTAGCAAGAGTTTAAGTCATACATGATCAACCTCGAGTTGCCAATCATGCTTACAGCCCGTAGGCAGACAGTAAATAAAGTTGCAAACGAGCTAACACTTGCTCGGCGGCTAAACGCCTCAAAAGAATAATTTTACAATAGAGTGGAAGAGCAAAAATAAACCCACTCATTGCCCTGGTTACGCCTGGTGACCACCATCGGGCTGAAATACAGGGAGATCCTTTGGTGCTGCTCCGATATCTGGCCATACAAAACCAGCTGGGTCAGACCCCAGAAAGAGCAAGTGCCACAAAGGAGGCTTCACTTAAGAACTAAAACCAGCAATTAGCACAAGAGTATAATTACATAATAAAAGACAGTAGTTTAAGAAAAAGCATGATGGGTAATTATAAAAGACAATCTTGTATAGAATCACTAAAAGACAGGACATATGGAAAGAAAGCATGACAGGATGATATACGATGAGATAACCATGGGACTATTCAGATAGCCAGGTTACAACCCGTAAACCAAACAAGGACCGAGGTTGTAACCCTTCGTCTGAACGGAACTTGGTTTCTCTCACCATTTATCGGCAAAATAAATATAAGAAATCAGGTCAAGTAACATTCTGGAGTGACAATCATTATGGTGACAATCTGGAGCGACAATCATTCAATCATTCTGGTACAATCTTACAATTAATCAATTCTAGACAATACTATACTGGACTAGACTCCATCCAAGCAATCACGGCCAATCATTGCCTACGGCTTTCTACATTAACTAATTAGGGTTATCACAATCCTAGTTACTAGCAAGATGCAATGAGATGCTCCAAGTAGTCACAGGCCCTGCAGCTATCCAGGTTATCCAGGTTATCCAGGCAATCATTATAGTGACAATCTGGAGAGTACAATGCATTATAGTGACAATAGAGTTCAATTATTTAAGTGACAATCAAGAGTGCCCCACATGACAGTGGGCTGGAAATGTGCCCTACTCGTCGGCAGGCTACAAGTCCAAACATTTGCGGCCGGGATAACGGGATCGCCTGTAACTGGGGAACATCTCTTCATGTCTAGTGAATTATACTAGTCATTAACCTTAGTCCATTTCAGTAGGTACTCCTGACCGTGGTACTCAGGAGTCCCCTCCTAGACATGATGCAAGACAGGACTGGATTATTTGTACAAGCACAATCGTCCACGGTGTCAGGATCAATTATACAGGTCATGTCATGTCAGGTAGCCGTCGCAACAGCTATTCGAGAAATCATGTCAGGTTATCATGTCAGGTGTACTTTGTCAGGAGTGTGCCACGACGAGACACTATCAGGTCATGCCAGGTTATCATGTAAGGAGTGCACCACTACGGGTCACTATCACGTCGTGTTCAATTATCAATTCCAAACATACAAATGAATTCATGATTTTCAAGTTCAGGACAAAAGGCGTAAGGATATAAAATGGGCGTAAAAATATACAATAAGGAATTATAAAACATGGGCAATTAATGATAAATTACAGTACACAGAGCTATTAGAAAGTCATGCGGCTCAGGCCTATGCGGCCAGGGGAGGATAAGACACATGCGGCTCAATTAGGGGAGCGCATGCGGCCAGGGTCACTGGAACCCATGCGGCCAAGACAAGAGGGGCGCATGCGGCTCAGGGGGACGAGTGCGCATGCGGCCCAGACTAAGAAGTCCCTGCGGCTGAATTGATATGGGGTCATGCGGCCCAAAATTCGAGTTCATGCGGCTCGAATAATTCGGTCTCAAGACAATGCGGGCGCGTAGTGTATGCGGCTGCAGGAGCTTATGGGGGGGTCTCATACGGCTGAAGGGAATCAAGGTCTATGCGGGTCGAGATCAGTCAGTCATGCGGCTGAGAGGACTCGGGTCCTCATGTGGCAGCGGGAGACTGCGGTCTATGCGGCTCGCGAGTATTGGAGTTCATGCGGCTCAGAATGGGCAAAGTCCCATGCGGCAGCGGGGAGAAATGCCTATGCGGCTGGGAGCAAGGGTGCATATGCGGTTCGGGAAGAAGGGCCCCATGCGACTAGAAGTACAAGAGCCTCATGCGGCCGAACTAAATACTTGCCACATGAACTTGTCATGCGGTCAAGTCCAGTTGATAGTGCATGCAGTTTCGAAGCTGACTTGCCGCATGAATATTCATGCGGTCAAGTGCTAGCATGCGGCTCAGAACTGTGCTTCTTCTCCAAATTTTCGAGAAGAAGTACACCATAAGCCATGGCTTCCAAGCTGCATAACTCTATCATCCGGAGCCCAAATCCGAACTTTCATAGGTCAAAATGGGGTAGAACAAAATTCTCTACAACATGGAACCATCAAAACACAGAAATAACAAGATTAAGTAGATCAAAACCCAAAAAATCCGAAAATAAAGTAAACTTAGATCTAGAAGAATCTAGCCATGGAAAGTGAAAATGCCAAGTTCTAAAGTAAGTTAAAATACTGTAAGGAAGAGACTGAAGCAATAAAATTAGAGTTCCTCCATGAAGCAAGTTGCACTTGCCTAGACCTCTCTCTTCTCTCTCTGGTAGGTAAGGAAGTAATGGGGAAGAAGAAGATGAGTAATGAAGAGAGAGAAAGAAGAAAGGGCAATAAATATCAAAGGTGGTGGTAGGTAGGGGGTTCACCCCTTGGTTCATGATGAACCAAGAGCAAATCCCAAACCGAACCAAGCCAACCCAACCAAGAATAAACCAAGCCCAGGGAGGAAATTAAGCAAGAAAATCATGCAATACAAGAATAAATACGTACACGTATTCCAAGAATACGAAATACGAACACAGGCATTACAACTCTACCCACCTTAAAAGAATTCCGTCCTCGGAATTTAATCAAGAGGCTAGAGGAGTAGTGACAAGCTACATTAATCACATGCAAGCTATAACTAGGCAAACAATCACTCATTCAAGCAAGAAATCGAAGGCATGAGGCATAAGAAAGACATTATACCTCATGAGTCAAACAAGTCAGGATATCGCGATCGGATATCATCCTCACGCTCCCACGTTGACTCCCTCAAAGAGCGATGAACTCAAGCAACATGAACTAAACTGATAGTCTTGTGCTTGAGGTCTCTCCCCTTGGTCAAACAGGGATACGGGCCTTTCCTCATACGAAAAGGTTAAAGGCTATTGGAACCAACCTTTTCGAATGATCTAGGAAATGGCTCAGGCCCGGGATGTACCGTTGTAATTAGGATACATGAAATACGTCATGCACCCCGCATAATGACGGTAGAAAAGCAAGATAAGAGGACACATATACCTCTCGGTCGATTCTGAACCTGAGCCTGGGCTAGGGCAAACTGTCGCGGGTTCTGTTGCTGGAAAGTCTGGGCCTGAGTCGGCAATGGCCTCGGGAATGGGAACTGCTGTTGCTGGTGAACTGGAGCTGGTACTGGTGCTGGTGCTGGTCCCCTAACCGAAGGACTAGATACTGTCGATGCTGAATCAACTCTGAAAGGGCAGGACCCTACCCTATGATCCGGTGCTCCACACAATAAACATAATCCCAATGCCTTACGACATTCTGCTACCACGTGTCCAGGCTTCCCACAATAAGAACAGCCTGCGGCGGAAGACTGTACTTGCTTCTGTTTCTGCTGAGGATACGTCGGGGTTGAGTGCTGAACCGACGTAACTGAGGTTGCTTGCCTCGGAGTTCCAATAGTCAAAGCCCTAGCTGCCGGGGCTGGAGCTGAAGACTGAGTCATCTGACTATGGGACCGCTTCCGGCCTCCGGTCCTGTCCACTATTCTCTGGAAGGTATACTCGTGCCTCCTCGCTGCTCGTAACACCGCATCATAGGTCTGATGCTCGAACTGTTCTACTGCCAATATAATCTCCAGGTGAAGTCCCTGCTGGAACCTCTGCGCTCTGTCAAACTCGGTTGCCACCAAGGTGGGAGCAAACCGACTGAGTCTGGAAAACTCGGCCGCATATCCGTCGACCGTCCTCCCCATCTGCTTAAGATTACTGAACCTGGTCTGCAAGTCATATCGAGCCACTGCATCATAATACTTGGTCTGGAACTTCTCGCTGAACACTGCCCATAAGACAGGTGTTGCCAATCCTACTGCTTGTGCGGCCCACCAACTGCGGGCTAGATCCAATAACTGTAGGCGCACCACAGCCACCTTCTCGTCTTCTGGAGTCTTTACGGCTTCGAGAATCACCTCTATATCTTGTAGCCAAGCATCGGCAGTAATGGCATCCTCGCTGCCATCGAAGAACGGAGGGTTCAGGTGCTTGAAACTGTTGACCGCACTGTTCCCTCGAGGACCACTTCTATTCAGAGCATCTTGCACTGCTTGGTGCAGGGCATCTCCCTGACGATCTTGGGATGCAAGCAACTCACGGATAAGTCCTACCAATCCTCCATCCCCTGACCCTGCTGGCTGGACGGGCTGAACTGGCGGTATTGGTTCTCCAGAAGGTACGGCTCGGGAGGCTGCTGCTGAGTGTTGGGCCTGATCTTCTGGTTACTGCTGGTCCACGGAAGGTGATCCGCCTTGCTGATCGGCAGGTCCAGGTTCAATGCCGCTGAAGAAGACGACATGGGAACAATAAGGAAGGACCAGGACAGATCAATGATTACAAGCATGTGATCAGGACAAGAATTTTCACGAATCAAGAGGATACGAGCAGAGATCAAGGGCGAGTACAGATTGAGACATCTATTCGGTAAACCCTCACACATCTTGATTTAACAAGACCTGCATGGGCCACCACTTAAACCATGTCACGCCCCAGAACCAGAATACTGGAGAGCGGGGGCAGACATAGCCAGCTACGTATAACGGAATGGAATCCATACCGCCATACGGTCACGACTGTCTAGATATGTGAGGGTTTCACTACAATCCATCAGTCTCTTAAGGTCATAAAATAGCCTATTGTCTCAATCTCAACCAACTAATAATAATCACAAGATATCAGATCACCAAATATACAATTGTAAGGCGTCCCAAACATTACATATCCAGATGATCATGAAGCTAGTCGTACAAAATGTAAGGACTAGCAAGAGTTTAAGTCATACATGATCAACCTCGAGTTGCCAATCATGCTTACAGCCCGTAGGCAGACAGTAAATAAAGTTGCAAACGAGCTAACACTTGCTCGGCGGCTAAACGCCTCAAAAGAATAATTTTACAATAGAGTGGGAGAGCAAAAATAAACCCACTCATTGCCCTGGTTACGCCTGGTGACCACCATCGGGCTGAAATGCAGGGAGATCCTTTGGTGCTGCTCCGGTATCTGGCCATACAAAACCAGCTGGGTCAGACCCCAGAAAGAGCAAGTGCCACAAAGGAGGCTTCACTTAAGAACTAAAACCAGCAATTAGCACAAGAGTATAATTACATAATAAAAGACAGTAGTTTAAGAAAAAGCATGATGGGTAATTATAAAAGACAATCTTGTATAGAATCACTAAAAGACAGGACATATGGAAAGAAAGCATGACAGGATGATATACGATGAGATAACCATGGGACTATTCAGATAGCCAGGTTACAACCCGTAAACCAAACAAGGACCGGGGTTGTAACCCTTCGCCTGAACGAAACTTGGTTTCTCTCACCATTTATCGGCAAAATAAATATAAGAAATCAGGTCAAGTAACATTCTGGAGTGACAATCATTATGGTGACAATCTAGAGCGACAATCATTCAATCATTCTGGTACAATCTTATAATTAATCAATTCTAGACAATACTATACTGGACTAGACTCCATCCAAGCAATCACGGCCAATCATTGCCTACGGCTTTCTACATTAACTAACTAGGGTTATCACAATCCTAGTTACTAGCAAGATGCAATGAGATGCTCCAAGTAGTCACAGGCCCTGCAGCTATCCAGGTTATCCAGGCAATCATTATAGTGACAATCTGGAGAGTACAATGCATTATAGTGACAATAGAGTTCAATTATTTAAGTGACAATCAAGAGTGCCCCACATGACAGTGGACTGGAAATGTGCCCTACTCGTCGGCAGGCTACAAGTCCAAACATTTGCGGCCGGGATAACGGGATCGCCTGTAACTGGGGAACATCTCTACATGTCTAGTGAATTATACTAGTCATTAACCTTAGTCCATTTCAGTAGGTACTCCTGACCGTGGTACTCAGGAGTCCCCTCCTAGACATGATGCAAGACAGGACTGGATTATTTGTACAAGCACAATCGCCCACGGTGTCAGGATCAATTATACAGGTCATGTCATGTCAGGTAGCCGTCGCAACAGCTATTCGAGAAATCATGTCAGGTTATCATGTCAGGTGTACTTTGTCAGGAGTGTGCCACGACGGGACACTATCAGGTCATGCCAGGTTATCATGTCAGGAGTGCACCACTACGGGTCACTATCACGTCGTGTTCAATTATCAATTCCAAACATACAAATGAATTCATGATTTTCAAGTTCAGGACAAAAGGCGTAAGGATATAAAATGGGCGTAAAAATATACAATAAGGAATTATAAAATATGGGCAATTAATAATAAATTACAGTACACAGAGCTATTAGAAAGTCATGCGGCTCAGGCCTATGCGGCCAGGGGAGGATAAGACACATGCGGCTCAATTAGGGGAGCGCATGCGGCCAGGGTCACTGGAACCCATGCGGCCAAGACAAGAGGGGCGCATGCGGCTCAGGGGGACGAGTGCGCATGCGGCCCAGACTAAGAAGTCCCTGCGGCTGAATTGATATGGGGTCATGCGGCCCAAAATTCGAGTTCATGCGGCTCGAATAATTCGGCCTCAAGACAATGCGGGCGCGCAGTGTATGCGGCTGCAGGAGCTTATGGGGGGGTCTCATGCGGCTGAAGGGAATCAAGGTCTATGCGGGTCGGGATCAGTCAGTCATGCGGCTGAGAGGACTCGGGTCCTCATGCGGCAGCGGGAGACTGCGGTCTATGCGGCTCGCGAGTATTGGAGTTCATGCGGCTCAGAATGGGCGAAGTCCCATGCGGCAGCGGGGAGAAATGCCTATGCGGCTGGAAGCAAGGGTGCATATGCGGTTCGGGAAGAAGGGTCCCATGCGGCTAGAAGTACAAGAGCCTCATGCGGCGGAACTAAATACTTGCCGCATGAACTTGTCATGCGGTCAAGTCCAGTTGATAGTGCATGCGGTTTCGAAGCTGACTTGCCGCATGAATATTCATGCGGTCAAGTGCTATCATGCGGCTCAGAACTGTGCTTCTTCTCCAAATTTCCGAGAAGAAGTACACCATAAGCCATGGCTTCCAAGCTGCATAACTCTATCATCCGGAGCCCAAATCCGAACTTCCATAGGTCAAAATGGGGTAGAACGAAATTCTCTACAACATGGAACCATCAAAACACAGAAATAACAAGATTAAGTAGATCAAAACCCAAGAAATCCGAAAATAAAGTAAACTTAGATCTAGAAGAATCTAGCCATGGAAAGTGAAAATGTCAAGTTCTAAAGTAAGTTAAAATACTGTAAGGAAGAGAATGAAGCAATAAAATTAGAGTTCCTCCATGAAGCAAGTTGCACTTGCCTAGACCTCTCTTTTCTCTCTCTGGTAGGTAAGAAAGTAATGGGGAAGAAGAAGATGAGTAATGAAGAGAGAGAAAGAAGAAAGGGCAATAAATATCAAAGGTGGTGGTAGGTAGGGGGTTCACCCATTGGTTCATAATGAACCAAGAGCAAATCCCAAACCGAACCAAGCCAACCCAACCAAGAATAAACCAAGTCCAGGGAGAAAATTAAGCAAGAAAATCATGCAATATAAGAATAAATACGTACACGTATTCCAAGAATACGAAATACGAACACAGGCATTACAGCGCTCGAAGATGACAGTAACTAAAAGTCACGCTGACAGTACTGGCTCCTTAGCCGAATCTGTTCCAGCGTGCAAATTCAACTCTAAAAGTCACGCTGACAGTACTGGCTCCTTAGCCGAATCTGTTCCAGCGTGCAAATTCAACTCTAAAAGTCACGCTGACAGTACTGGCTCCTTAGCCGAATCTGTTCCAGTATGCAAATTCAACTCTAAAAGTCACGCTGATAGTACTGGCTCCTTAGCCAAATCTATTCCAGTGTGCAATCCTACATTCAAAAGTCACGCTGACAGTACTGGCTCCTTAGCCAAATCTGTTCCAGCGTGTAATTCTAAAATCAAAAGTCACGCTAACAGCTCTGGTTCTTTAACCAAGTCTGTTTTAGCGTGTATTTCATCAGAGAAGAATAGCTCCTTAGTTATCTCTTCTTCTTCACCGAGTTCTACTAGAACTGGGGGTGGTCTTCCACACAAAGTCCTTCGAAAAGGAATAACTCTTTAGTTGTTTCTTCTGCTCCTGTAGTTTTTACTTCAGGAACAGCTTTGACTGATACTTTTGTTAGTCAAAGGAAAGGAAATGGTCTTTTGACTACTCTTTCTTCTGGACATTCTATGTCTCAAAATCTGAATGAGTCTAAGAAGAAACATTCCTTAATGTCTTCTTCTTTGATTTCTTCAAATTGGGCACAGAATCTGTCCATTAAAGAGGGTCTGTTACCAACTCCTAATCAAGGGAGTGGTTTAACTCTTCCTTCTCTGCAAATATCCAGATCAATGGAAGGAAAACTCCATATTTCTAAAATTAATGTGTTACCTTCCACTGATTTAAGAATAAAACTCAGCACTTCTGGTGTTAAGAAACCATACCAATTGGATATGAAGATAAAAGATCCAGATGCAGAGTATGCAAGAAATTATGTGGCTCACATTAATCACTCTTTGTATAATCAAGAGCCATCAAGACCCAAGAACAGGAAGTATACTCCTCAATCTTCACAAACAGATTTACGGAAATATCTTCAACAGAAGAGAAGGAGTAATTCTATATCAAAAGAACATGCTGAATGTGATTTCTATCCAAGAGTCTTCATTCAGTGCAGATGTGAATCAACAGTTCAAGACCATGGTGATCATGAATGTGACTTCCAGCCAAGAGTCATAATGCAATGCAGATGTCAAAATAATCGACAGTCTGTCTTCAATAGGATTCAGTATGAACCTATGCTTGATGAAGATGAGCCTTTATTTGCCTCTATCAACATGACTTCTCGGGACACCGGGGGTAGAGTTGATAGTCCAGATGGAGTATATAGAAACACCAGAGCAAGAGTCCTGGTTTCTAGTCAAAGAAATTTGATCCTTGAAATTGATTCTGAATTTCTTGGAGAATCTAACTTTCCACCTCTTCCTACTGGGGGTAATTCTCCTGTAGTTGACATTGATACACGAAGCAATTATTCAGAGCATACAACATCTACTAGTTCATCAATAATCCCTCATACAGTCACGACTTACATGGTTGATGGGAATACTGATGAACCTTCTTCTTCCCTGACTCCTCAAGATCAAAGAATTGCTTCTTTGGAACAGCAAATGAAGTCTATGACTGACACAATGAAGTCGATGTATGAACTCATGACAGCTCAGTTGCAAAATCGACAGACTGTATCAGATGCCATACCAGTTGATACTGATATAAGTCCAGTACAAGTTCCTCCAGCAGTACAATCCAATACTCCTGGACCAGCTCAACCAAATCTTAGTCTCTCTGGAGCTGGGGGTAGTGCTTACAATGCTGTTCCTCCTCCCAACTATTCTCTACAAGCCACAACTCCACAATCTTCAGGAGTTGTCTCTGAAGAATTGAAGAATCTCAAAACTCAATTCGAGGCATTCAAACAGAAGGATGGTTTACAAAGGTTAGGCATCAAGCAGCCTTATTCGATAGAATAAAAGCAAGTATCATATCCTCCTAAATACAAGCCTCCTACTATCTCATTCTATGATGGAACCACTTCTCCAAGTCAGTTTATTAATCACTTTGAAGTGATGACTGATCAACTGCAACCAAGTGATACCCTCCTTACTCGGGTATTTATTGGATGTCTCAAGGGAACGGCTTATGAATGGTATAGAAGTCTTCCAGATGGGAGTATTACTTCATTTGCTGGTTTCAAACAGATGTTTCTTGAAAGGTTCTATGAAGGGCTTAATGACATGACTATGTCTGCTCTTATTAGAATCAAGCAGAAAAATAATGAATCTACAGAGGAATACATTGAACGGTTTCGAAGAGAAGCTCTGAAGATGCCTCTTGGAACTCCTGATGCTGTCACCATTGACACGTACAAATCAAACTTGTTGCCAATCATCAGTATGTGGACAGGGTCCACTCAATTTCAAGATTGGCCTTCCTTCATAGTCAGTGCCAAAGCTGCAGAAATCAGTACTGAAACCTTCAAAGGTTTAGGAGTGCAGATGACTCCTAAAGAAACAGGACAAGGTGCTAACAATAAAAATAATGCTCGCAAAGGAAAAGAAACTCTTGAAGTTAATCTTCAGAGCAAAGATGCATCAAATGTTCAAACTCCTGCCTCTACAACTCAACAATCAAGAACACCTCGCCCCAGAGAAGAATATGCTTTTGATGACGACGATGTCCTTGGTATCTTTGAATGTCTGCTGAAAGGTAATAAAAATACAATTACCAGAGATCAAGAAACCTGATGAAGCTGGTAAGACAGATCATCCTAAATACTGTCCATATCACAGAATGCTGGGTCATACAATTCGTACATGTTATGTACTGAAAGGAAAGATCCAAGAAATGATTAAATCTGGAGCTATCTCTCTTACTCCAAAAGAGAAGACCGTCACCTCCAACGTCGTCTCTATGCAATTTGGAAATTTCCCTCCGCAACTCCTTGAAAGTGGGATTGTTCCTATTCCTAAGGCAACTCTTGACATAGTGAATCTTCCTCCTCCACAGTCTGAAGGATTAGTGCCAATCACTTTGGAAACAGGGGAAATCATGTGGATCCATCCTGATCTAGTGGCAGATTTTGAATCGCCTTCTCCTCAAAAGATTTCTTCTCAAAAATCCAAGAAGGCTGGAAAGATCAAGTCATGTCATATGACTTCTCTTGGGTCTACCTCTGGCACAGAGCCAAAAGACAAAGAAGAAGCACTTGTTAGTGCTACTCGAATGGGGAAACCTTACCTAAAGGATTATTCTAAAAATCCTGAAGATCCTACTGATATCCCTTCAGATGCTAAAGATGCTCCTAATGTTCCTCCTGAAGAAGAATCATCCACTGAACCTGTTCCTCCCAAGCCTACGACTCTGGAGAAAGGCAAACAACAGGCTAGGTTTGATAAGCCAATCAAGAAGTCTTCTCCTCTTGGACTTCAGAAGCCTTACAACTTCGACATTTTGGCTCAACTTGCTAATACTCCAGCTAGAATGTCCCTTTTTGAACTTCTATGTCTTTCCAAAGAGACTCGGGAGACGTTAAGTGAAGCACTTCTACAAGCTGACTCTTGTCTTGCACAATTGAAGAAGCCGGATGCGGAACCTGCCACTTGCTTACATTGCAACAGTGTACTGGAGATTATCCCAAATATCACCTTTACACAAGACGACATATTACTGGAGGATAATCGACATGACCGACCTCTCTACTACACTGGTTATATTGATACGATGAAGACAGATCGTATCCTCATTGACCCAGGGTCTGCTATAAGCATAATGCCAAAGAGTTTGTTGGATGAACTAAAAATCCCTCTTCACAAGCTCTCAAAGACGGTTACTACTATCTTGGGATTCAATCAAAGCCGAAGTGAGCCTTTGGGAAAGATTCATCTGAAGCTTCAGATAGGCGATTTCAGATCTAAAGTCACTTTCTATGTGATCGAGATCGCGGGATCCTATAATCTTCTTCTTGGGAGGCCCTTTCTTCATGAAAATAATGTGGTGCCCTCTACTCTTCATCAATGTTTTAAATACATTGATAACAATGGAAGAGTACAAAAAGAAGTTGCTGATATAAATCCCTTCCATGGGGTTGAAGCTTATTTCAACGATTCCCGAATGTACAAAGAAGAGTATACAAGGATCATACAAGCTATGGAGAAAGAAGATGCACAAAGTGAGACTTTAATAATCCCTGTTAAAAGTCGAACTACTCAGCAACAATCTTCTAAACCCTCTGGAGAAGATTCTTTCATCATTCCAGTGAGTGGACGGATCTCTCCGTTACTGTAGTGCCCCGTCCCTACATCGTGCCCCGTTGATCGTCCACGGGGTGCGCGAGAAAGGAACACTGTCGCTATCGACTCGGTCGGGACCGATAGGTCGGGATCGATCGAATCGATCGAACGGGAACGGTTGAATTAAGATCCATTCCCCGTTATGGAATGGCTTCTTCGGAACCAAGTCCCATATTCAGCGGGCTGCGCCTCGAGGATTGACTCTGCGGCTGAGTCGGGAGAGACCTCCCGTTGCTCTGCTTTTCATGCCGCTTGCGTTGGTTTTGGCTTTGTTTTCTGAATGCGTTTTCGTGAATGTTTTCGATGGTTTTCATGGCTTACGTTTCGAACTTCGCATTCGTATCGAATTTCCTTGAATAACACAGTGTTCTAATCGGTTGCTCGTGCGATTTCAGGTGATCGCGTAGGCAACGTCTAGCGCGGCCAACCAGTTTCTCTCCTCAAGTAAATACTAAGGTGAGTGGCTGACCCTTCTTCCCTCGACCCTCTTCTCTAATACATTATCAATACTAGACATGTGCTATGCTTGAGTTAACGCAATGACATGAATGATATTCCAATGAACGATCACACGACGTCCCACGAACACGAACTATACAGATGCTTGTCATACAATATTATCGTGCTTGTAATTATCAAAACATATAGAACCGTGCTAAGGAATGGAGGAATCGATTAAATAACTGTCGCAACGATACTATAAGATGTGCCTTGAAATAACAAATTAACTTAGCACGGTCATGGACAACTTGTCGACAAGGGCGATTGTTTCTTCGGACGGTATCCCGCGGCCACGGGACCGTTCCGGCCTAGGAAGAAACACGGATAGCTATGCCGGATGCATGCCACGGTAGGCAGGGGCTTTCAACGGGGCTCGCTACCTGCGCTGAAAGGATCCTGTCTGCCAAGCTATATGTCCAGGATGGCTTGTCATGCCAGTGACCCTCACGAACGTACTCAAATTTCGTATCATTATTAACAACATGACAGGGAAGAACATGGTAAGTTCACGCTATGACGGCACGCTCTGCCGGGGGTAAGTTCTATCGTCGTCATACGTTTATGCCTTCAAATATAAGTTGAATTGAGTAGGATGGCTAGAAACTTCAGAAAATAATTGTTGCACGCTTACTTAAATTCTTCAACAAATGAGAGCACGGGATTTAAATTGCCACGCACCAGCACAAAGTGTAAAGTGCTGACCCTCGCTCTCAACAGGTACTCGGGACCAGGATAGCGTGCCAAGGAACTGAAGGCGACGCTCCTTTCTTTTGAAGCCTTGCAAGGGCGAAGGCTTGTTCTGCAACATTTTGAAGACTCCGACCCAACTGCATCATGAGTCACCGACTCTCGCCGATCCCAGGTCTTAGAGAGTCATTTTGATGTTTGTAAAAAGGGATGTAAATGTATGGAATGACTATCTCATCGATGTCGGTTGTAAGCCCGCGAGGCCTCTTTTGTAAGCGAGTCTGTAACCTACTTATTATGAATGAAAAAGCAAGTTTCTTTTATAAATCAATGTGTTCAATTTCTCTGCGTACTCTTGAATATGCTGTTGTATCGGATAACCTTATGAACCGCCTTGTGCAAGCGCAACTTAGGCTTGCACGGCATCACGCCCGGGGGACGACTATCGATTCTATTGAATCGGGGCGTGACATAATGGTATCAGAGCACGGCTTTACGTCCTTGGCCTCCAGTGTCGAGTTTTTAGTCTCAAAATCGTTAGTCTCGTGTCGATGAGATATGTCGTTCCATACGAGTGCGCCCATAATAAGTTTGGTGACTAATACATTTTGCCTTCAAAATCCCAGAAGGCACGTCGGTGAACGTGGCGGCGAACGAAGAAAGTGCTTCGAGCGGCTCGAGTAGCTCGAGGCCCGGACCCTCAAACGATGCCATGGAGCGGATGTTGCGCATGCTGGAATCGCAACAACGACAAGCTGAGGAGAGTCAACGCCAGAATGAACAACATCGACGGCAGGCGGAGGCACGTCAAACTCAGTTCGAGACCCGATTCGAAGCACAATTCAAGTTGCAGCAGAAGCAGCTTGATACGCTCCAGCAGATTGTTCAGACGGTGGTGGCCAACAACAACAACAACTCGACGACAACTCCTGCCGTAACCGAGCCTGCGGTCAGACAAAGCGAAGTCGATCCAGAGGCACCCGAGCTTACACCTGCAGCACCGAGAAGTTCCAACTTCGACGTGTCGAAATTCACAAAGAGTTGCCGTACTTCATTCAACGGCACGGAAGATCCGTCCTTGGCGATTGACTGGTTAGAGGAACTGGAAGACAAGTTCGAGCTGCTGGGCGTTGAAGAGTCCAAGAAAGTCGCATGCGCTCAACTTCTACTCCGGTCGAACGCGCACGACTGATGGGCCGTGCAAAAGCGAGCGATCAGACGCGACGACGAGACAGCGGCAATTTCTTGGGCCACCTTCCGCGAGGCGTTCGAGATCGAGTACCTCCCCATAGCAATTCGATAAGAGAAGGAGAATGAATTCCTGCAGCTAAGGCAAGGGAACATGACGGTGCGGCAGTATGCGGCGGAGTTCAACAAGTTAGCCAAGTTTGCTGGAGAATTCCTGCCCTCCCTGGCGAGTCGTGCTCGACGGTTCGAAGTGGGTCTACGACAATCCATCTACGCCCATGTGTCCGTTCCACAATACAAAACGATGGGGGAGTCTCTCAACCATGCCCTACGCCTTGAAAGCCAATATCCTCCAGATGCTGCCGGCGCTGTGCATACCTACAATCACAAACGCCCTAGCCACGCGGGAGGAAATAACGTGACCAAGCGTCCGAACAACGGGCACCAGGGCGAACCTCAGGCGCAGAATCCGAGACCTCTTCGCTGCACCAAATGTTTTCGGAACGGGCACCTGGCCGTCGACTGTCAAGTTCAAAATGGTGGGTGTTTCTACTGCGGAAAAAAGGGTCACTACCATGCTGACTGCCGGAAGCGTAGAAGAAACAACTTGAACACGCCTCAGCATCCACAGCACCGTCCGGAGAATCAAGTTCCGGCGCCTCGAGCCCCTCAACCCGCACCACAAAATGGCCAAGACCGTCGCCCCAATGCCCAGGGCCGTGTCTACGCCATGACCCGGGATGAAGTACTTGCGTCAGATACGGTCGTGACAGGTATACTTAGTTTCAATAATGTGCCTGCTCGTGTACTATTTGATTCAGGTGCTTCACATAGTTTTATATCGGCGGACTTTGTCGCCGAGCACAAATTTTCGTTAGTATCATTAGACCTCGACCTTAGTGTGAGCACACCTTCTGGCACACCAATACTCACTGAATTCAGCCTGCATCGACGGGATTATCTGTATCGGCGGTCAAAAGATCGGTCTGGACGTGATGGTCCTAGACATGAATGACTTCGATATCATTCTGGGAATGGATTGGCTCGGGCCGTGCAACGCAACCATAGACTGCGCCGGAAAGAAGGTCACCTTCCGCATTCCAGGGGTGCCTGAATTCTGCTTTTCGTGTGGTGAGGCGTCGTCGACCTGCATGTTGATTTCGGCAATTTCTGCTCGGAGGATGCTGCATTCTGGGTGCAAAGGCTATTTGGCGTCCGTCCGAGACATGCGACAGGATGGTAGCAAACGCGGGTCAGACCGACGTTGTGGCAGAATTCCCCGATGTGTTCCCGGACGAGCTACCCGGCATGTCCCCCGATCGAGAAATCGAATTCAGCATCGATACATTTCCCGATACTCGACCGATTTCCAAGGCCCCGTACAGAATGGCTTCCCGCCGAGCTGAAGGAACTCAAGATCCAGCTACAAGAGTTACTCGATAAAGGGTTTATTCGGCCTAGTGTTTCGCCGTGGGGAGCGCCCGTTTTGTTCGTGAAGAAGAAGGACGGGTCCCTGCGCCTGTGCGTCGATTACCGAGAGCTTAACAAGGCCACCATCCGGAACAAGTACCCATTGCCCCGCATAGACGACCTATTCGATCAACTGCAAGGCGCCTCGGTATTTTCGAAGATTGATCTCCGCTCAGGCTATCATCAGCTCAAGATCAAGTCGGACGACGTGCAAAAGTCAGCCTTTCGCACTCGGTACGGCCACTACGAGTTCCTGGTGATGCCATTCGGCCTGACGAATGCCCCTGCCGCCTTCATGGACCTAATGAATCGGGTGTTTCGACCCTTCCTTGATAAATTTGTGGTAGTCTTCATTGACGACATTCTCGTCTACTCGAAAGACAGGGCGCAGCATGCAGAACATCTGCGGACCGTGCTCCAGACACTTCGAGAGAACCAGCTGTATGCGAAGCAGAGTAAGTGCGAATTTTGGCTCAGCAGCGTGTCCTTCCTTGGTCACATCATCTCGTCTGAAGGCATTGCAGTCGATCCGAAGAAAGTGGAAGCCGTTGCTGATTGGAAGAGGCCTGCGTCTGCTAGCGAGATTAGAAGCTTTCTTGGTTTGGCGGGATACTATCGACGCTTCGTGAAAGACTTCGCGAAGATTGCATCGCCCCTGACTCGCCTCACTCAAAAGGGAGTCGCGTATGAGTGGTCGGATGACTGTGAAGCTTCATTCCAGGAGCTAAAACGGCGATTGATTTCGGCACCTATACTCGCGCTTCCGGATGGGCCAGAGGGTTTCCAGATATTTAGCGATGCTTCAGGCCAGGGCTTGGGATGTGTGCTCATGCAGCGGAACAAGGTGATATCCTTCGCCTCGAGACAATTGAAGCCGCACGAGAAGAACTATCCTACGCACGACTTGGAGTTAGCGGCGATTGTGTTCGCGTTGAAATTGTGGCGTCACTATCTATATGGTGTGGCGTGCGCAATCTATACCGACCACAAGAGCCTCAAGTATCTCTTCACTCAGAAGGAGTTGAACTTGCGACAGCGGCGCTGGCTCGAACTGATCAAAGACTATGACTTGACGATCGACTACACTCCGGGCAAGGGAAATGTGGTGGCGGACGCTCTGAGTCGAAAATATCTTGCCTCGCTCTCCATCAACCGCAGACTACTACAAGATTTAGAAGAAATGGGCATCGATCTCCGGGTTCGATTCAGGGATATACGGTTGGCGCAGCTGCAGTTGGAGCCGAGTTTGCTAGAAAAGATCAAGACCGCTCAGAAGGATGATCCGTACCTGAAGAAAATGCGCGAGCGAATTTCAACAGGTAGTGCGACCGACTTTGCGGAAGACTAAGACCGGCGTGCTGAGAATGAATGGCCGACTATGCGTTCCGGATGATAAAGAACTACGAAAGGAGATAATGTCGGAGGCCCATTATACGAAATATACATTGCATCCAGGCAGTACCAAGATGTATAAGGACCTCCGCACGACCTTCTGGTGGCACGGGATGAAGAGAGATGTGGCGCTCTTCGTGTCGCAATGCATGGCCTGTCAGCAGGTGAAAGCTGAACATCAACGACCGGGCGGGGAGATGCAGAACCTGGCCATTCCAGAGTGGAAATGGGATCATGTCACGATGGACTTTATTGTTGGCCTGCCGAAGACACCACGGGGGAGCGACGCTATCTGGGTCATCGTCGATCGACTAACCAAGTCAGCGCACTTTATTGCCATCAAAGTTACTTGGAGCATTGATCGCCTGGCACAGATCTATCTTGACGAGATAGTACGGCTGCACGGAGTTCCAGTATCCATCGTCTCTGATCGGGATTCACGGTTCATGTCGCGATTCTGGAGTAGCCTTCAGTCGGCGCTGGGTACCAAGTTGCAGTTCAGTTCAGCTTACCATCCTCAGACCGACGGCCAAACGGAGCGCGTTAATCAGATTCTCGAAGACATGCTACGGCTCTGCGCAATTGACTTCAAATCAAGCTGGGACGTCCACCTACCGTTGGCGGAATTTGCATACAACAATAGCTATCAGTCCAGCATCCAAATGGCGCCGTATGAAGCTTTGTACGGCCGGAAGTGCAGATCGCCCATTTGCTGGGATGAAGTCGGGGAACGGCAGATACTCGGCCCGGAGCTGGTGGAACAGACTGTGGAGAAGGTCAAGCTCATTCGGGAAAGACTGAAGATTGCACAGAGTCGGCAAAAGAGCTACGCCGATACCCATCGAAGACCGCTTGAGTTCCAGGCAGGCGATCATGTGTTCCTGAAGGTGTCGCCTATGCGAGGAGTTACTCGGTTCGGCGCGAAGGGAAAGCTGAGCCCGAGATTCGTTGGGCCGTTCGAAATACTCGAACGGGTCGCCCCAGTGGCCTATAAAATTGCCCTACCACTGGCGCTTGAAGGTGTGCACAATGTCTTCCACGTCTCCCAGCTGCGGAAGTACGTGCACGACCCTAGCCACGTGGTGGATTTTGGCCAGCTGGAGCTAAAGTCCGACTTATCCTACGTTGAAGAGCCCGTTCAAATCTTAGAACGCAAGGATAAGCTATTGCGGAATCGGGCGATCCCTCTCGTCCGCGTACTCTGGAGGAACCATGCGGCAGAAGAGTCGACATGGGAACTCGAGTCTGAGATGAAGGAGAAGTTTCCTTCATTGTTTTCATAGAGGTAGGTTCTGTTCTTAAGTTTCGAGGACGAAACTTTTTCTTAGTTGGTTATGGTGTAGTGCCCCGTCCCTACATCGTGCCCCGTTGATCGTCCACGGGGTGCGCGAGAAAGGAACACTGTCGCTATCGACTCGGTCGGGACCGATAGGTCGGGATCGATCGAATCGATCGAACGGGAACGGTTGAATTAAGATCCATTCCCCGTTATGGAATGGCTTCTTCGGAACCAAGTCCCATATTCAGCGGGCTGCGCCTCGAGGATTGACTCTGCGGCTGAGTCGGGAGAGACCTCCCGTTGCTCTGCTTTTCATGCCGCTTGCGTTGGTTTTGGCTTTGTTTTCTGAATGCGTTTTCGTGAATGTTTTCGATGGTTTTCATGGCTTACGTTTCGAACTTCGCATTCGTATCGAATTTCCTTGAATAACACAGTGTTCTAATCGGTTGCTCGTGCGATTTCAGGTGATCGCGTAGGCAACGTCTAGCGCGGCCAACCAGTTTCTCTCCTCAAGTAAATACTAAGGTGAGTGGCTGACCCTTCTTCCCTCGACCCTCTTCTCTAATACATTATCAATACTAGACATGTGCTATGCTTGAGTTAACGCAATGACATGAATGATATTCCAATGAACGATCACACGACGTCCCACGAACACGAACTATACAGATGCTTGTCATACAATATTATCGTGCTTGCAATTATCAAAACATATAGAACCGTGCTAAGGAATGGAGGAATCGATTAAATAACTGTCGCAACGATACTATAAGATGTGCCTTGAAATAACAAATTAACTTAGCACGGTCATGGACAACTTGTCGACAAGGGCGATTGTTTCTTCGGACGGTATCCCGCGGCCACGGGACCGTTCCGGCCTAGGAAGAAACACGGATAGCTATGCCGGATGCATGCCACGGTAGGCAGGGGCTTTCAACGGGGCTCGCTACCTGCGCTGAAAGGATCCTGTCTGCCAAGCTATATGTCCAGGATGGCTTGTCATGCCAGTGACCCTCACGAACGTACTCAAATTTCGTATCATTATTAACAACATGACAGGGAAGAACATGGTAAGTTCACGCTACGACGGCACGCTCTGCCGGGGGTAAGTTCTATCGTCGTCATACGTTTATGCCTTCAAATATAAGTTGAATTGAGTAGGATGGCTAGAAACTTCAGAAAATAATTGTTGCACGCTTACTTAAATTCTTCAACAAATGAGAGCACGGGATTTAAATTGCCACGCACCAGCACAAAGTGTAAAGTGCTGACCCTCGCTCTCAACAGGTACTCGGGACCAGGATAGCGTGCCAAGGAACTGAAGGCGACGCTCCTTTCTTTTGAAGCCTTGCAAGGGCGAAGGCTTGTTCTGCAACATTTTGAAGACTCCGACCCAACTGCATCATGAGTCACCGACTCTCGCCGATCCCAGGTCTTAGAGAGTCATTTTGATGTTTGTAAAAAGGGATGTAAATGTATGGAATGACTATCTCATCGATGTCGGTTGTAAGCCCGCGAGGCCTCTTTTGTAAGCGAGTCTGTAACCTACTTATTATGAATGAAAAAGCAAGTTTCTTTTATAAATCAATGTGTTCAATTTCTCTGCGTACTCTTGAATATGCTGTTGTATCGGATAACCTTATGAACCGCCTTGTGCAAGCGCAACTTAGGCTTGCACGGCATCACGCCCGGGGGACGACTATCGATTCTATTGAATCGGGGCGTGACAGTTACCTCAGTCATCTACTCAAAATACACTGATCATTCCTGTCAGTGGGCGTACTACAGTTCTTGTACCTTCACAAGATACTCTGCTAATTCCAGTTGGAGGGCGGACTACTCTTCCTACTCAAACTTCAAGGGAGCTCACCTCTTCTGAGCCATTTGTTATCGATCTTAATCGAAACAAAGCTTCTTCTTCTCCTCCTCCTTTAGTCATTGACTTGGCTAAAATCTCTAAGGCTCAGCCTTCTCCCAATGTAAATATTGCTGCTTTTATATTTAATGAAAAGTCTCCACCTTTGCAGTACGTTGATGTGTGTAATTATGTTCATAGTTATTTACATCTGTTAGATGACTTGAACATAATAACCATAGGAGTTGTACAGACTGTTCATACAGATGTATCTCTAGAACCTGTACAATCTTCATACTTTCTAGTTCCCAGCAGAAAGCCAGGAGACATTCCAATATTCTTCTACAAAGGGCCTCAAAATCCTTCTGATCTTGAAGATGATGACAAAAATGATGATACTGGAAGATTACAACTACGCCGTTATAGTCAGCAATCTAGAGACATCATCAAAAATATGGGCTATGACTTCAGGACTGGCCTCAATAATAGAAAAGGAAGAAAAATACCTGTCCGGATTCCTCCTTTGAAATATGGAAGGACGAAATACGGATTGGGTTATACTGCTCCTACTCCTTTCATCAATATTATCCATGAAGATCCTGAGTCTGACGAAGATAAGAGATGTGATTCTTCTAGTACTACTTCTTGGGATTTCGATACGAGTATCGGTGACTTCTATTGCAATCTTCTGTCTTCCAATATGGTTTCCATTGACCATTCTGAAGAAAGTGATGAAGACGAAAAAGAGTTTAAAATCTCACCTGAATCAGAACAGTGGGCCCAAAGATTAGATAATCAATGGGAGTTCCGCTTTGAGCAAAAAGAACCTCCGACTGAAGATAAACTTATTCAAATAGATGTTGGTGAAGAGGGATCTCCCAAACCAATATTCATCAGTGAAAGTCTTTCAGAAACTGATAAGAAAGACATGATCAAACTCATTCGTGAATAGATTGATGTCTTTGCTTGGAGTTATGAAGATATGCCAGGTCTTGATCTACAGATTGCAACTCACAAACTCAACATCTTGCCGAATGCTAAACCGGTCAAACAACAACAGCGACGATTTCGTCCAGACATCATGGATGCAATTGAAGCTGAAGTCAATAAACTCATTACCTCTGGGTTTATTAGAGAGGAACAATATCCCGATTGGGTGGCTAATATTGTTTCTGTTCTTAAAAAGACTGGCAAGATCAGAGTATGCATAGACTTCCGCGATCTCAATGCGGCATGTCCTAAAGACGAATTCCCTCTACCAATCACTGATGTCATGGTTGATAATACCTGTGGATTTGAACGAATGTCATTCATGGACGGGTATTCTGGGTACAATCAGATCAAAATGTCCCCAGAGGACGAGAAGCACACTTCTTTCAGAACGCCGATTGGTACATACTGTTATACAGTTATGCCATTCGGTCTCAAGAATGCAGGAGCAACTTATCAACGAGCTATGAGCACTATATTCCGTGAACATTTGCGGAAAACAGTCAAATGCTATGTTGACGATATTGCAGTCAAAAGTCGATCATATCCAAGATTTGAAGACTATATTTGATCTAATGCGTAAGCATCAATTAAAGATGAACCCTACTAAGTCCTTCTTAGGCGTCTCTAGTGGTAAATTTCTCGGCTTCGTCATTACCTCTAAAGGTATACACGTGGATCCCGAGAAGATCAAAGCCATCCAAGAGATGCGTCCTCCACGCACCTTAAAAGAGCTACGAGGATTTCAAGGAAGAATCGCTTATATCAGGAGATTCATCTCTAATTTATCAGGACGCTGTAGACCATTCAACAAACTTATGAAGAAAGGTGTCTCTTTTGTCTGGAATGATGAATGTCAGAAAGCATTCGATGATATAAAACAATATCTGATGAGCCCTCCAGTATTGGTACCTTCCGTCTCAGGAATACCGTTCCTCCTCTATACTCGAGCAATGAGTCATTCATTGGGTGTATTACTCGCTCAAAAGAATCAAAATGGCCATGAACAAGCCATTTATTATCTCAGCTGCACTATGACCGGAGCTGAACCTCGATATTCACCGGTTGAAAAAGAATGTCTAGCCTTGATGTTTGCTGTCCAAAAGACACGTCATTATATCATTGGCCAGACTATTCATGTCATCTCCAGGATCAATCCTATACAGATCATGATGAAGAAACCCAGTGTTTTGAATTCTCGATTGGCTAACTGGGGAATCCTACTTGCTCAGTATGACATGCACTATATTCCTCAGAAATCAATCAAAGGACAAGCTTTAGCTGATTTTTTGGCTGCTCACTCAATTCCAGAAAATTCAAAACTCTATGATGAAATCCCAGATGAAGTCCTAGATTCAAATCAAATTGCTGAAGAAGATCCTACTTGGCGTCTATTCTTTGATGGAGCATCAAGAATTGGTCCTAATGGTGATATTGTCGCTGGAGTTGGAATTGTTCTTGTATCGCCAGAAGGTCTTGCCATCCAAAGAGCTTATTCTCTCGATCAGCCGTGTTCAAACAATGTAGCTGAGTACAACGTATTACTTATTGGTCTTCAACTCGCTAAACATCTGAATATTCAACATTTGGAGGCGTATGGAGACTCTAAACTTATTGTCAATCAGATCAGGGGTACTTATGAAGTTCGCCATCAAGATATGGTTCCTTATCATAAAACAGCCATATCTATGGCCTCATCATTTAAGGAATTCTTCATTGAACATGTTAGGCGAGCATGTAACACAGAAGCTGATGCCCTTGCTAATCTTGCAGCGGTGCTGGCTATCCCAATCAAACGGCAACAAATGATTGTTGTTCGTAATCGAAAATTATTTTATCTTGAAAATAACCTGACTCTAGGACTTTCAGTTGACATTGAAGAATCAACATCTCATGACGTCAACACAACAAGAGGATTTGGATTCAGTCGTAAATCGATGTCATCTTCATCCGATTCCAGCATGGAATTCATCTTCAGTAACTCGACTGAGAATCAAAATACGGATAAAGATTGGAGACTTCCTTTCTTAGATCTCGTATTATATGATATTCTTCTGGATGATCCGAGTGAGGCAGCATCTATCAGACGACGATCACTCAGATTCTATTACAATCATACAACAAAGACCTTATATCGTCGAGCTTATGATGGTTTACTCCTTCGGTACATTGCTGGTGATGAAGCCCAACAAGTTATTCGTGAAGCACATGATGGAATTTGTGGAGCGCATCAACCTGGGCCAAAACTTCAAGACCGTATTCGACGGATGGGTTATTATTGGCCAACTATGGTATCAGATGCCATTGAATATGCAAGGAAATGCAAAGCTTGCCAAATCCATACAGATTTTATATATCAACCCTCGGAATTTCTACATCCGACGGCAGCATCATGGCCCTTCGAAGCTTGGGGCATGGACATTGTCGGCCCGATCAATCCACCGTCATCTAAAGGTCATCGGTTCATTCTCGCAATAACCGATTACTTCTCCAAATGGGCCGAAGCCATTCCTTTATCTGAAGTTAAGACGTCTAATGTCATCAACTTTATTAAGCACCACGTCATCTACAGATTTGGTGCTCCTCGACGCATTGTTCATGATAACGGACCACAGTTCGTCAGCCAGAAATTTACTCGATTCTGTGACGATCACCGGATCAATAATATGGCTTCTACCGCATATAATCCAGCAGCTAACGGATTAGCAGAAGCTTTCAACAAGACTATCATCAAACTCCTAAAGAAGTTTGTCTCCACTAACAAACGTAATTGGAGTGACAAGCTCGGGGAATACTTGTGGGCTTATCGCACTACAGTCCGTAATGCTACTAAGTGTACACCTTTCTCTCTGGTGTACGGATCTGAGGCTGTTCTCCCATTAGAGATTCAAATTCCTTCTTTAAGGATAGCAATCGCTAATGAACTCACTGCTGAAAATAATGATCGTCTTCGACTTCAAGAATTGGAGGCTCTGGATGAAAAGCGATTATCTGCTCAACAGAATATTGAATTCTATCAAGCTAGAATTTCAAGGGCTTTTAACAAAAAAGTCAGAATTCGAACATTTCAGAAAGGAGAACTTGTGCTTACTGTCAGACGCCCGATGACTATGACACACATGAGTAAGGGCAAGTTTGATGCAAAATAGGAAGGTCCATTCATTGTCAATAAGATCTTTTCTAATGGGGCTTATCAACTCACTACTCTAGATGGTAAAGCCACTATGATGCCCATCAACGGCAAATTCTTGAAGAAGTACTACGTTTAATATTTCTATCAAGATTGTCCTCCCATCATTCTCCAGCTGTTTCATTGTTCTTTCCGAAGAATCATTCTGATATCTATTATCCCCAGTGGAGATAGGTATTCTACTTTGTATCGTTTTCTCAACAAATTTGATATCCAGAAAATCATGTCCATATTACCTCTGAATTTTCTATCTCAATATCATATTTATGAAAATGATATTTAGTCTTTCTGATTTCTGAGTCAAAAGATCAATGAATAAAGGCAAAAATATAAAGTGGGAAGGATATATCGTAAACAAAGTTTCCTTAAACGGAGTTTATTTGAGACAAATTCTTCAAGAAAAAGAGTACATCATCATGGAAGATCACTGTAATCCCTTTCATATTTGGGACGAGGACCACATACATAATCAGCAAAAGAATTGAGTACATCTTTTCCTAACCGCACCAAGAATTGACAGGCAGCCAGCCTCATTGCTTCTTCTTCTTCGGTTTCTCCTGGTTCGACCAGGAAGTCCAGGATATCTTTCGGCGGCTTGGGAGTAGACGAGCTTTCGCCCATTTCCTTCTTTTGCGGAGGTGGATGTTCTTTAAACACTTTCAGTAGCTTCGGGGGCGACTTCAGCCTTCTTTATATTCTCTTCAGAAGACATTGTGGATAAAATGCGATCCTTCTATTCAAATATATGCTCTATTTATTGGCATATGGTTACAAGGATCGAAGGGACGTATTCTTTCCCGATATTCAGTTCATCCATTCATTTCTCACATTCATCCGACGTTTCACATGTTCATTAATACTTGACGGTTCATCCGTTCATTTATTACATTCACTCGACAGTCTATCTGTTCATCATTTCCTAATGGTTCATCCGTTCATAATCTTCTATCAATTTATTAAGTGGGGATTCGTTATTTATCATGTTTTCATAACCTCTGAATCAATTCCGAATCTACTTACTCATTTGTCATGTTTTGACCTCTGCATAGAAATCAATCTATTTTCTTTCAAGTTCCTATATATTATCACGTCCATAATACCTCTGATAATATCATATACTCTAAAACAGAAAAGATGATTTTATTATCTATCATGTCCACAATTCATCCACAAATACAAATCATTGAGCATAGAAGAATTGTCATTTCCATTCCCATTTCACCACAAAAAGTCTATTACATTTTCTTAGACTTTCTTACAAATCATAATGGAAATCTATTACAAATCTTGGATTTTCATTCTATGTACAACTGAGATCTATTTCTTCTTGGATCTTCTCTGGCAATCTTGTTGTTTGTGGCAATTCCTGGGTGTCCAGCAGGAATCAAACTCTGGTCTTATCTCTCAGACGAGAGGAGAACCACAGAGTAGGGCAACACAAAAACGTGTTGCTGCCAATACAGCTCGTGGAGGAACGGCGGCACCTCAAGCAGGTAGGAATGTATCCAGCATTGGGATACGATTCCTAGTTCTGCCGTCAAAGGAACTCTACTACCCGATTTCTCGGTAGTAGAGTTGACTCCACCATCCAACTCTCGTGTATAAAGGCTCTTCCTACCATCTAAGGAAGACCCTTCTATCCCACGAAGAGTTCTGAGTTGTCTGATTTACGCGTCAAAAGCGTATGAGCTCCATGATGTAGATGTCAGCAGGATATTCTCCACAGCATCCACATCCCCAATGCCAGTTCTGAAGAAAATTTTCGGCCAAAATTCTGCAAGAAACAGTAAGGAAAAATCAGCCAACAGAAATTGGCCAAGCAAAGACAGATGCATTCTGTTCATTTCAGGAAGATAAATTTGTCTTTAGCAAACAAAAAATTCGATGCGTGTATATTGAACTTACCGCTGAGTTTGCTGCTAAGGATTGACAGACCCATGTCTGGTAGCGTGCACAGAGATTTGATATCAGACAACATGGCTTTCCTATTTTTTTCTCACAGAAAATTCATTTCTCAGAAGAGAGGAAGAAGAATGGGAAGATGAGTTTGCGTGGAGTTCATCCATCTATTTAAAGGGTCAAGTACAGGTCTATTCTTGGAAAAGATCCGCATAAATAGCGCTCGTAAATTATGGAATGAGTGTCACATGTACTTTGGGAGACAGTGCAACATTGGAAACAGTCAAAGTGTGCTAATTAATATTTTTCATTGAAAGGCACGCAGATCAAACACAAAAGTTGTACTTCATTCTTTAAACAAGCACTGATGACCTTACAAAAAGACAAAACAGAAAAGTGCAACAAAAGCGTAGAAAGTTACGTTCTATTTTTCAGAGAGGCTAAGTTTGATGCCTAACTCCTCTACGCTCTTAACTCCCAGGCGATGCAACAGAGTCTCGAGCATTTCACGCTTCTCCATAAGGCTCCGCCCGTCAGAAGAAGACGAGCCATCCAATCCAAAGTAGCTCAAGAGATTCTTGGCTAACTGCGTGGAGCCATCCTTGAGCTCGATGACGACAGGTTCGGGTTCTTTGCCCCCAAAAGTGGGGTCACCATGGGAACAAAAGCCCAACTTGCGTGCTTCCTCTTCGGCTGCTTCCTTTGGGGTCATATTTTCGAGAGATGAATGTCAAAACTGAGAATCTCTTCCTGTTTATATAACAGATCTCGTCAACAGTTCATATTCCACCATAAATTGGACGCAATCAGTCTCGGAGAACGAAGAGTCATTATGACATTTAATAAGTTCATTTGGATATTTTCAAAGAACTTCGAAGTCTTTTCGACTTCCAAAAAAAATTTTGGAGTCATCTCAGCGTGACTTTAACTCATTCATCATCTCTATTTCAAAGTATTTTGAAAATATTTTATCATTTTTCGAAAACTTTGAAGGGGGTTTTGTAGGCCTCAAAAATGAAGTCACGCTGAGTTGATCAGAACAAGTCACGCAGAGTGATCCAAGAAGCAGCACAAAAGATACGCTAAGTTCTGCCTGGCCATCTCCTTTAGAAGTCACGCAGAGACAGCTCAGCCATACGTCAGAATCATAATGACTGACAACACAACAGTCGAGAAACGTCTCCTCATATGCCACGTATGTACAGAACTAGAGAGATCACAGCCGTCTTTTGCGTGATTTTCGAAATCTTCCTTAGCAAGACTCACTCTTCACCAAGTTGGCGTGACTTTGGGTCTTATCTTTATTTAATGCGGCTGACAATATAATCAATATCAGAGATTTTGTGTCAGACGAAGCGTGCCAAATCAAGACAGCTGGCGGTTTGCGTGGATTCTGAACCTTCTCCTTCCTCAAAACATTGCGTGACTTTTGAGTTATTCTTCTCAAAGCCTGCGTGAATTCTGAAGTATTCTTCTTCAAAGCTAGCGTGGATTTCGCCTTCAACGAGTCTGCATCAACGAATCTGCATGGATTTTTGCCTTCAGCAAGTCAGCGTGGATTTCATTTCAACTGGAGTACGTGGCAGCCATGCCACCAATCTCTCTCTCTCGCGTGCCCAGTAACTTGCACACGACCCATGCACTGATGCCATGTGTCCAACAGTTACGGGCCACGTCCAGTAACTACTCACTAACCCTGCGTGTATTTAGAGTCTGCGTGACTTTTCAAGTACACCAGTGGTGAGGTAGTTATCTTTTCAGTTACTGTTTTGACTCTATAAGTAGAGTTCTTTTTCTTATTCATTGTACAGATACATTGATATCTACTGTCAAAATTTTGAGAGCTTTTCTTCTTCGTATAGTCCAAGGGATAAAGCGATCGTCTTCTAGATCGGATTCCTACAGTTGTAATTTTCCCAGAAACACAACAAATAAAGAGAATTTCTTTATGGAAAACAGGCACGTTATGCCAAGTGTGATTCAGAGCATGATTTGCTAAGTATAGTTCCATTCGTACCAACAAATAGGCCATATATTTATGTGAGTCTAGATGTCTCGTAGGTGCGTGGTCATTGGACACCTTGTCGACAAGGATTTCTGCCTAGACTGGTTATACGCCGGGGCACCGGGCCCAGTCATCCTAGGGGGTAGACGTTATAGCAGCGCATGCTTTTATTGTGTGGGTAGTCGGGGGCTTTCAACGGGGCTCGCTACCTGCGTTGAAGGATCCGCCGCCTACCCGAGCTATGTCCGCGATGGCTTGTCATGCTAGTGGCCTTTCATATAGATAATTGGCGTGCTACGCGGCGAATCTGCATGCACGGTGTCGATCGTAACAAACGAAGCATAAGCACGGTATGCGATATGTTATGAAGTGTGTGCTCGGTTGCACCCAAAGTATTATAAAGCCTACGATTCGGCTATACGTAAAGACTCATGCTTCGGCAGGAGATATGGCATCGTACTTGAGTTCTCAACACCGGTTCCACAAGTTTGGTTAGTCGTTGCGCGTTAAGTCGAGAAGGGCCGTAAGTCGAGTTTGGATAAGTCAGGTTACGCTACGAGGCACGGCCACGATGTTTGAGGCACGGGCAAGTATTTGACACGACCTAGTCGTTACGTCCAAGAGTATGGTACGATAGACAACTATGAGTCGGTACGTTGACAATGCAAGCACGAGAAAGGTCTAGAGGCAAAGTATGAGTACGTTATCAGTACAAGGCACGGATATGGTCTAAAGACACTAAATAGGTTGAGCGTCGGTCCTAAAATCGATCCTAAGGCAAGACTAGAAAGACAATCGTAAAGGGGCTTGTATCGCACAAAGATGTATAAACGTGTCAATTTTGTATGCGTGGGCGAGGAGCTCACTCCACCAGTACAGTTGAGTACTGACACCCACACAGTGTTTATGTACAGGCACAGGTAGAAGCTCGTGGTGCGGGGCTCGCTTGGATGCGTCGAGGCACGAAGTTCCTTGGCGATCCGAAGCGTGTGGCCGCGTGAAGACTAGACTTATACGGGACATAATGTATGAACATCACCTTCCGAAGCTTCCGCTGGATTCAAGTATTGTACCGAGAGATGAGAGAGAGCAGAGTGACTTGTAAAGTGAGAAGAGTGAGCTTGAGTGATTGTAATCTTGGCCTTGCGCCCCCAATGTAACCGTTGTTTCGATATTAATGAAGATCATCTTTTGAGTAACTTGTGTTTCGTTTTAAATTTTCGCTGTGTATTTATTGTCTCTACTTGGGACTTCTATGCGACGACCCCGTCGCAGCCGCTGTAATCGGCCGTTATGGAACCCGCCTAGCACGAGCGCAATCTAGGCTCATGCGGCATCACGCCTTAGCGAGTGTAGTGTCACGACCCGCACCCGCTTTTCGGATACGAGACGTGTCCAAGCCAGCCTAAACGTCTACGTGGGCGTCTTTGGTCTCACTACAAGATTACAAGGTATATATATATTCAGCACGTATATGCGTATATACCTCAATAAATTATATCATTTATTTATAAGCTTATATAATCAATTATATATATTATTTATATGCATATAAATCCTTGATATATGAAAGCCTATTTGGACAATCAGATTCAATAAATGCAATACGCACGTCTACGTGGGCGTCTTTGGTCTCACTACAAGATTACATGGGTTCGGTTTCAGTTTGGGTCCAGTTTGACTAGTTTTGTACCACTGGGTCTCCTAAACGTCAAATAATATAATTAATAAAAATCTAAAAATCACCATTTAAATCAAATAGATAAAATAAAAATATTTCAAAAATTCCGGAAAGGGGAGCTACAAATCTACCCACCTTAAAAATAATTTCGTCCTCGAAATTCTAACTTATAAACATGTCTAAAATTTAAAAAGTAAAAGAATAAAATCTAATATTACCACAATCTCCTCAAGTTTTTAATTCCTCAAAAATAGTTTGTATTCTTCTCCTAGCCAAATAGCCTCCAGGACTTCTACCCACCTTTTGTCACACTACTCCTCACACTAAAATCTTAAAATATTCTAACTGGTGCTAACAATCCTACCAACAATATCTAGGCATATGGTATCTATAATCCTCTCGTATATATCAAGCAGCCCGAACTTAGCAAGCAGTAATTTACACGAGTAACTAAAAAATATTGGTGAATTCTAATAAGTATGACCTTCGTCTATCTACAATAGAGAGGACAGGAAGATAAGGAAGAACAATCGAGAGAAATTATGAAGTTTAAAGAGTGGTAGAGAATATGCAATAATACAGGTAGAAAGAGTATTTATGAACCTATAGTCTTATTCGCTAGATTGGGCTACTCTAGTCCAGTCACTTGCTAACTCGAAGAACCCTTCGTTTCTTAGGGGCTTGCAATCCATGCAATACAGAAATTCTGTTCTCAAAATTCTGAATGGGTTCTATAATAAAACGGAATTTGAGAAATCAAGATTGCGATCTTTTCCATGGTTATTTAAACACATGAGCAAGGAATATAAACGCAATACAAGATCGTATCTCGACTTCCAGTTAGATGGGATAAAGGTTACGAATGGATTCACATTCTAAGGGGTGGAGGTTACATATTAGATACATGGGCCGATTTTAAATAGTTCAGTCCTATAGTCCAAATATGGTAGTATGCATGGATGGGTATTACTGGGTCTTAATGGGCTTCTTGATTGGACATCCCTCGTTGGTTGGGAAAACCTTGGATTGCAATCTATATGGACTGGAAAAGATTCCAATGATAAAACTATTCCTACTAGGTTAGGGTATTCTAGAATAGGTTTCTAACCAAGGGGTTGAGCTAGTTGCTAGTCAGGTTGGTTAGCTAGGTCCCTAAAGCTCAAAATGTATCTTCAGTGACTTTTGTGTTTAAGGAGCACATGAGACCTCAATTGGGTGGCATACTAGTGGCATGTGCATAGTGGATTTTGAGTAGGTCACTACCATATATTGGGTCGAATGAATTGAGTCAAGGTTGAGGCTCTAATGGAAGTCGGAAATTATACGGTATTATGGTAAGGGATATAACTAGTCCTTTTAACCTGAAAATCGTAGCACCAAAATAGAGTACAAGGGGACGGATTTGTGTGGGACAGGATATACCTAGATGAAGGTGGACTCGTCTAGATCTTACATATGAAATTTGTCGGAAGGTAATAGTTGATCTCGTGCTCCAAATATTAATGACACGGCCAGGGACACAGAATGATCTAAATGGAAAGTGGGAGTCCAAGGGTACTAATAATCATCCTAATGGAAATTATTCTAATCACTTGGTTATTCGGGTATATCCTAAATTTTATGAGACTTACAGTCTACCCTCCTTAGAGGCTAGGATATGGTGGCAAGGTTTCTGTCACAGGGCTGGCCGATGGTAGCTACACTTGCATATACAACCATCATGGTAATGGGGATACTATGTATCTATCTATTAATTATGAGCTTTCGTCTTTCCAAGCAGTGAAGGACGAAAACAATAAAGAGTTTAAGAGAGATGTCGTTGTACACAATTACATGATTCAAGGGCGAATGCCTATTTCAAGAGGAATTGTCAAGGCAGTCGTGGATGAGATCCTAGAGACATTTATATCTCAATCCACGTAAGGAAATTAGATGAAGAGCGAACCAAATGCATCATGGTTGATCAGACCGTAATACAATGATTCTGATTAGACAATATGTTAACGGGCGTCCCCAATAAAAAATATATGTCCTGAATCAAGGTCGATAAAAGGGTAAGCTTGCAAAGACTAGGCTGTAATAGCAGCATTGGTCAAGGGGTCAAAATATAATTATGCGAGACCTTTGAAAAGAGACACAAGTAGTTCGAGTTTGAGAGAATCAAAAAAAACCTCACATGGTGTTCTTATTTATAGGCATCCTACTATCTTCTGTCCATAAGGCCTTGGTCGACTAATGGTTTATGGAACTCTAAGTTCTATATTCTAGGTAAATGTATTAATATCAGTCAACTACCTCGTCAATAGGTCACAAAAGACCACGGAAGGCTAGGTCGGGGACACGCTATCCAGCTTACAAAACTTCCACTAACATTGGTTTTGGATCTTAGGGTCATACAGGGCAGTCCCTATCCTTTATAGTCTCCTAAACTGGTAATCACATCGGAAGTCATTTCACCGGGAATTATGCCTCGCCCATATACTCAGGCTGCGGTAAACTCTTGGTTCCGTGATTCAGGTGTGATATACTATCAGATGCTCTACCCTATATTGGCACAAGGGTATCTAAGATCTAAAAGAGGTCAATCGAGAACATAGCTTTAGCAATGTTCCATAGACTATGGTTCTTCGGGATGATTTCAATTCTGTGGGTTGTGCCTCGTCAGTGCGCTGCTGGCTGCAGTGAACCCACATTCTCCACTCTCTAATAATTGACGACAGTACGCTGCTGTCTAACCATCGCAGTCGTTTAATTACTCTAACTATATTCTTAAGGACTTCAAGGAGCTGCTGGAGATTCAAACAGGTTGACTATGATAGGAAGCGTAAACATCTACCTATGAGTCTCAATCCTTAAAGTAAAAGGTTGACCGGGGAGAAAATAACTGAAGACAGGGAAATAAGAACATCCTAACATTTATTTCATATATATATTTCTAAAGGCTGAGGGAAAACTTTGAATCAAGTCTAACTCGGGATTCATACAGGAATAACAGAATCAGGAACTATAAACCAATTCCTTATAACAAAATAAAATTTAAGACAGGCATTTCTAATTTACGACATAAGGTTTATATCTAATAAAGTAACAGAACATTAAACAGTTTATCAAAATTAACGCCATAATTCCAGGCAAGCCTAACATACCAAGTGAATAGTGGATCCATATTGAATCACATGGTCATATCAAAAGTATAGTATACCTGTAGGGATCTAGCAAGTTTATCTAAATTGTATGGCCTATCTAATAACCTTAACTACCCAACGGTCAATTTGAACAAGGGACTCCTAGTCTTAGTTATCCTTCTAAATCATTTTAATCCTAATTGTGAATGAGCATTTCCTGGGCGCAGGCTCGCAGCAGTACGACTAATATGGTACTACCGTGAGTTTGCATAATTCGCAAAAACTGACCTGTATGGGCCACTACAAAACTTGTCACGACCCGCACCCGCTTTTCGGATACGAGACGTGTCCAAGCCAGCCTACGCCGCAGAGTCGGTGGTAGAACGCTGTTAAGCCCGCAAGAAATAAATGCTCATTCATATTTCTAAATTTATTACAACAGTTACAATATTTATACTTAAAGGAAAATACAAAGTTATACAATTAATGAAATGATACAATGGCTATCTACTTCTAGGTTGGCCTCAGCATACCCAAATCTTCTCAGTGCTAACTGAATCCACGGCTAACCTAAAAAATATTAATTTCCAGTCAGGAATGGAACAAGTACACAAACCGACGGTAATGCAAAACACAATAGAATTAACAAGACATGAAAATTGCATATGAAATATGAAAGCTAGTAAGAAAACTGATGACATAGCACGATAGAGAAGTAAACAAGGAAAAACTAATAAAAGACATCTATCTAGGTGGTGTGAAATATCCGTTTCAACATGTGGACGGCTAGGGGGTAAATAAGGCACACTGCATGTGTCGTGCGTAGCGGCTAGCATTCAAGAATAGACATATTGGGATATTTCTGGGTAGTCCACATGTATACTAAGATACTTTCCCTCCCGACAACTCTGTGTGACGAGCGTGTCAACAAGCAGCAAGATATATGTATAGACATGAAATAAAAAGACTACTATGAATCGAAAAGCAATCAGAAAGTGCACTTGCCTGAGGTCCTTAGCTGCAGAAACCAATACTATACCATACCACTCAATGAGCCACAATCAGTCAACACATGTAGAAGTCTCCAGATGCTAAAATAAATAGTACTATCGTTCTCAGAATAGTCAAATTAGCTAGGATCGCCTGTCCTTAAGTCCAATTCTAGACACAGGGACAAAACGGTAATTTTGGGTAAAAATGGTGTCTGCCGTTGGACCCGCTTTGCACCGAAAAGCGTGCCAGAGTCAACAGTCTCTAAAATTGTCAAACTACATGTCTACGGATCCAGTTTTCTGATACAAACCCAATCGTATGTCCAGAGTTTGATTCCGGCGGGCCGTGCACAAAATCGCCCGTTGAGTAGGACCGTGGGGCCCGTAAAACTGCGTTCCGATTCCACTGTCTCAGAATCGGACCAAACTTGGCATGCAGGACCAGAAAAATGATACGGTCCTGTTGGCATAAGTTTCGTCTCGATCTGACGAGCGTGCACAAAGTAATTAAAAAATTTGCAAAGTACACGATACGGTAAATTTCGACGGATACGCATCAAATTCGTCGCACACACGCGACCAATTTGAATTTCGTCAAAGCCCACACGACCACGAAGCCGTTACGCACCTTTCAATGCTTTCGATTCGCGACCACGTCGCCCGGAATGGCGGGACGCACGTCGTGTGGATGGTTTTTCTAAGTTTTGAAAACAGATTTTTGTTGAACTTTGAAAGTTGATTTCTTTGCACATAGTTAATAAAATTTGAAACTACAAATTAGGTTATGAAGCCCTACATGTTGTCTTCAAGTCTGTTCAGAGGGTTTACCAAAATGGTCGCTGGATTGATCGGGATTGATCCTCCAACATGGGTTCAAGGACTGTCAAATATTCTGTTTTGGGACAGGTTTTCGTCGAATTTTGGGTCGATCCTTCGATCAATATATAGCATATCAATTCGTTCTAATTGAAAGGAAATACACTCATATGTGTTGGGGACATACCCGAGAAACGACTCGGCGAATGGTCGACTGAGCGTCGCGATCTTGCGCGACGAAGTAGGCTTCATGCACGTACTCTCTGCTGTGTGTTCGGCAGAACAGTCCTTGGCCGTGGCACGGCTGGCCGACGGCGGCCCTGGCGGTGGTCGGCCAGCAGCGGGGCGCGCGCACGCAACCCCCTGGGGTTGGGGTCGGCGCTGCTAGGGTTTGGGTTGTCGATCTCTGGAGTTCTCGAGCGATAAAAACTGGAAAGAACTGCTCGGTTATTTAGTTGCTGTGGAATTAAACCATATATGCATATATGCATATGCGATCGGGTGTTGGGCTCACGGCTGGACCGGGCCCTGGGCTGGGCTCGGGATGGGCCTGGCTTGGCTTTGTTTATTCATTTATATTAACTATTATATATATATAGCTGCATATATATTCACTCATGTATATATATATACATATTTACACACCTATAATATTTACATATATATACACACCTATATATATATATATATATATATATATATATATATACAGCACATATATACGTATATACCTCAATAAATTATATCATTTATTTATAAGCTTATATAATCAATTATATATATTATTTATATGCATATAAATCCTTGATATATGAAAGCCTATTTGGACAATCAGATTCAATAAATGCAATACGCACGTCTACGTGGACGTCTTTGGTCTCACTACAAGATTACATGGGTTCGGTTTCAGTTCGGGTCCAGTTCGACTAGTTTTGTACCACTGGGTCTCCTAAACGTCAAATAATATAATTAATAAAAATCTAAAAATAACCATTTAAATTAAATAGATAAAATAAAAATATTTCAAAAATTCCAGGAAGGGGAGCTACATGTAGTGCCCCGTCCCTACATCGTGCCCCGTTGTTCGTCCACGGGGTACGCGAGAAAGAAACACTGTCGCTATCGACTCGGTCGGGACCGATAGGTCGGGATCGATCGAATCGATCGAATGGGAACGGTTGAATTAAGATCCATTCCCCATTATGGAATGGCTTCTTCGGAACCAAGTCCCATATTCAGCGGGCTGCGCCTCAAGGATTGACTCTGCGGCTGAGTCAGGAGAGACCTCCTGTTGCTCTGCTTTTTACGCCGCTTGCGTTGGTTTTGGCTTTATTTTCTGAATGCGTTTTCGTGAATATTTTCGATGGTTTTCATGGCTTACGTTTCGAACTTCGCATTCGTATCAAAATTTCCTTGAATAACACAGTGTTCTAATCGGTTGCTTGTGCGATTTCAGGTGATCGTGTAGGCAACGTCTAGCGCGGCCAACCAGTTTCTCGCCTCAAGTAAATACTAAGGTGAGTGGCTGACCCTTCTCCCCTCGACCCTCTTCTCTAATATATTATCAATACTAGACATGTGCTACGCTAGATGTAATACAACGACATGAATGATATTCCGATGAACGGTCACACGACGTCCCACGAACAAGAACTATACAGATGCTTGTCATAAAATATTATCGTGCTTGCAATTATCAAATCATATAGAACCGTGCTAAGGAAGGATGAATCGATTAAATGAATGTCGCAACGATACTATAAGATGTGCCTTGAAATAACAAATTAACTTAGCACGGTCATGGACAACTTGTCGACAAGGGCGATTGTTTCTTCGGACGGTATCCCGAGGCCACGGGACCGTTCCGGCCTAGGAAGAAACACGGATAGCTATGCCGGATGTATGCCACGGTAGGCGGTGGCTTTCAACGGGGCTCGCTACCCGCGCTGAAGGACCTCTGTCTACCAAGCTATATGTCCAGGATGGCTTGTCGTGCCAGTGACCTTCACGAACGCACTCTATTACGTTTTATTATTATCCACATGACAGGGAAGAACATGGTAAGTTTACGCTACGACGGCGCGCTCTGCCGGGGGTAAGATCTATCGTCATTATTCGGTTGTGCCTTCCAATATAAGTTTGAATTGAGTTGGATGGCTAGCAACTTCATTAAATATTTGCATACACGCTCACTTGAATTCTTCAACAAATGAGAGCACGGAATTTAAATTGCCACGCACCAGCACAAAGTGTAAAGTGCTGACCCTCGCTCTCAACAGGTACTCGGGACCAGGATAGCGTGCCAAGGAACTGAAGGCGACGCTCCTTTCTTTTGAAGCCTTGCTAGAGCGAAGGCTAGCTCTGCAATATTTTGAAGACTCCGACCCAACTGCATCATGAGTCACAAACTCTCGCCGATCCCAGGTCTTAGAGAGTCATTTTGATGTTTATAAAAAGGGATATAAATGTATGGAATGACTATCTCATCGATGTCGGTTGTGAGCCCGCGAGGCCTCTTTTGTAATCGAGTCAGTAACCTAACTTATTATCAATAAAAATGCAAGTTTCCTTTTCTAAATGAATGTCTTCAATTTTTTTGCGTACTCTTACGCATGTTGTTGTTTCGGATAACCTTATGAACCGCCTTGTGCAAGTGCAACTTAGGCTTGTATGGCATCACGCCCGAGGGACGACTATCGATTCTATCAAATCGGGGTGTGACATATTGGTATCAGAGCACGGCTTTACGTCCTTGGCCTCCAGTGTCGAGTTTTTAGTCTCAAAATTGTTGGTCCCGTGTCGATGAGATATGTCGTTCCATACGAGTAAGCCCATAATAAGTTTTGTGACTAATGTATTTTGCCTTCAAAAATCCCAGAAGGCACGTCGGTGAACGTGGCGGCGAACGAAGAAAGTGCTTCGAGCGGCTCGAGTAGCTCGAGACCCGGACCCGCAAACGATGCCATGGAGCGAATGTAGCGCATGCTGGAATCGCAACAACGACAAGCTGAGGAGAGTCAACGCCAGAAAGAGCAACATCGACGGCAGACGGAGGCACGTCAAACTCAGTTCGAGGCCCGATTCAAAGCACAATTCAAGTTGCAGCAGAAGCAGCTTGATACTCTCCAGCAGATCGTTCAGACGGTGGTGGCCAACAACAACAACTCCGTGACAACCCATGCCGTAATCGAGCCTGCGGTCAGACAAAGTGAATTCGATCCGGAGGCACCCGAGCCCACACATGCAGCACGGAGAAGTTCTAACTTCGACGTGTCAAAATTCACAAAGAGTTGCCGTACTTCCTTCAACGGCACGGAAGATCCCTCCTTGGCGATCGACTGGTTAGAGGAACTGGAAGACAAGTTCGAGCTGCTGGGCGTCGAAGAGTCTAAGAAAGTTGCATGCGCTCAACTTCTACTCCGGTCGAACATGCACGACTGGTGGGCCGTGCAAAAGCGAGCGATCAGACACGATGACGAGACAGCGGCAATTTCTTGGGCCACCTTCCGTGAGGCGTTCGAGATCGAGTACCTCCCCGAAGTCGTTCGACAAGAGAAGGAAAATAAATTCATGCAGCTAAGGCAAGGGAATATGACGGTGCGGTAGTACACGGCAGAGTTCAACAAGTTAGCCAAGTTTGCTGGAGAATTCTTGCCCTCCCTGGCGAGTCGTGCTCGACGGTTTAAAATAGGTCTATGACCATCCATCTACGCCCATGTGTCCGTTCCACAATACAAAACGATGGGGGAGTCTCTCAACCACGCCCTCCGCCTTGAACGCCAATATCCTCCAGATGCTGCCGGCGCTGTGCATACCTAAAATCACAAACACCCAAGCCACGTGGGAGGAAACAACGTGACCAAGCGTCCGAACAACGGGCACCAGGGCGGACAACAGGTGCGTAACCAGGGACCTTACTGCACAAAATACAATCGGAATGGACATCTCGTCGTCGACTGTGAAGTTCAAAATAGCGGATGTTTTATTTGCGAAAAAAGGGGTCACTTTCATAGAGATTGCCCGAAGCGTAGAAGAAACAACTTGGACGCGCCTCAGCATCCACAGCACCGTCCGGGGAATCAAGTTCCGGCGCCTCGAGCACCTCAACCTGCACCACAAAATGGCCAAGACCGTTGCCCTAATGCCCAGGGCCGCGTCTATGCCATGACTCGAGATGATGTGCTTGCGTCAGATACGGTCGTGACAGGTGTACTTAGTTTCAATAATGTGCCTGCTCGTGTACGATTTGATTCAGGTGCTTCGCATAGTTTTATATCGGTGAACTTTGCCGCCGAGCACAAATTTCTGATAATATCACTAGATCTCGACCTTAGCGTGAGCACACCTTCGGGCACACCGATACTCACTAATTTAGCCTGCGTCGATGGGATTATCCGTATCGGCGATCAAAAGATCGGTCTTGACGTGATAGTCCTAGACATGAAGGACTTCGATATCATTCTGGAAATGGATTGGCTCGGGCATTGCAACGTAACCATAGAATACGCCAGAAAGACGGTCACCTTCCGCATTCTAGGGGTGCCTGAATTCTGTTTTTCGTGTGGTGAGGCGTCGTCGACCTGCATGCTGATTACGGCGATTTCTGCTCGGAGGATGCTGCATTCTGGGTGCGAAGGCTATTTGGCGTCCGTCCGAGACATGCGACAGGATGGTGCAAATACGGGTCAGACCAACGTTGTGGCAGAATTCCCCGATGTGTTCCCGGACGAGCTACCCGGCATGCCCCCCGATCAAGAAATCGAGTTCAGCATCGATACATTTCTCGATACTCGACCGATTTCTAAGGCCCCGTACAGAATGGCTCCCGCCGAGCTGAAGAAACTCAAGGTCCAGCTACAAGAGTTACTCGATAAAGGGTTTATTCGGCCTAGTATTTCACCGTGGGGAGCGCCCGTATTATTCGTAAAGAAGAAGGATGGGTCCATGCGTCTGTGCATCGATTACCGAGAGCTGAATAAGGCCACCATCCGGAACAAGTACCTATTGCCCCGCATAGACGACCTATTCGATCAACTGCAAGGTGCCTCGGTATTTTCGAAGATTGATCTCCGCTCAGGCTATCATCAACTCAAGATCAAGTCAGACGATGTGCAAAAGTTCGCATTTCGCACTTGATACGGCCACTACGAGTTCCTGGTGATGCCATTTGGCCTGACGAACGCTCCTGCCGCCTTCATGGACCTGATGAATCGGGTATTTCGACCCTTCCTTGATAAATTTGTGGTAGTCTTTATTGATGATATTCTCGTCTACTCGAAGGACAGGGCGCAGCATGCATAACATCTACGGGCCGTGCTCCAGACACTTCGAGAACATGAGTTGTACGCGAAGCAGAGTAAGTGCAAATTTTGGCTCAGTAGCGTATCCTTTCTTGGTCACATCATTTCGTCCGAAGGTATTGCAGTCGACCCAAATAAAGTGGAAGCTGTTGCTGATTGGAAGCGGCCTGCGTCTGCTAGTGAGATTCGAAGCTTTCTTGCTTTGGCGGGATACTATCGACGCTTCGTGAAAGACTTCGCGAAGATTGCATTGCCACTGACTCGCCTCACTCAAAAGGGAGTCGTGTATGAGTGGTCGGATGACTGTGAAGCTTTATTCCAGGAGCTAAAACAGCGACTGATTTTGGCACCTATACTCGCTCTTCCGGATGGGCCAGAGGGTTTTCAGATATTCAGCGATGCTTCAGGCCAGGGCTTGGGATATGTGCTCATGCAGCGAAATAAGGTGATATCCTTCGCCTCCAGACAGTTAAAGCCGCACGAGAAGAACTATCCTACGTACGACTTGGAGTTAGCGGCGATTGTGTTCGCGTTAAAATTGTGGCGTCACTATCTATATGGCGTGGCGTGCGCAATCTATACCGACCACAAGAGCCTCAAGTATCTCTTCACCCAGAAGGAATTAAACTTGCGACAGAGGCGCTGGCTCGAACTGATCAAAGACTATGACTTGACGATCGACTACACTCCGGGCAAGGGAAATGTTGTGGCGGACGCTCTGAGTCGAAAATATCTTGCCGCACTATCCGTCAACCGCAGACTACTACAAGATCTAGAAGAAATTGGCATCGATCTCCGGGTTCGATTCAGGGATATACGGTTGGCGCAGCTGCAGTTAGAGCCGAGTTTGCTGGAAAAGATCATGGCCGCTCAGAAGGATGATCCGTACATGAAGAAAATGCGCGAGCAAATTTTGATAGGTAGTACGATCGACTTTGCGGAAGATTAGACCGGCGTGCTGAGAATGAATGGCCGACTATGTGTTTCGGATGATTCAGAACTACGAAAGGAGATAATGTCGGAGGCGCATTATGTGTAAGCCCCTGTTTTTGAAATTTTATTTTAATTAGTGCTAATTAATTTTTAGTGTCAATTTAGCCTTAAAATAATTATTTAGATTTTTAGGAATTTTTTTAGAATTTTTAAATGATTTTTAAATAAGTTTTATATATTAAAATATCACTTTGTAATTTATTTAAATATTTTAATATCATTTTGTAAATTTTAGAATTGTTTTAATGTAGATTTATAATTACTCAAATGTTTCAAACTGCGGAATGCAAATTATTATTTGTATTTACCTACTGTGGGGACCATTGTGTAAATTCCTAAACTAAGGGGGCCTAGTTGCTAACCTACACTACACCCCCCCCACGACTACACTCTCTCTCCCCTCACCCACTCCGCTGACCGACGACCGACAGCGCGGCCTACCTCCGCCATTTCCGGCTGCCCCCCGACCGCCTCGACCCCTTATTTAAACCCCCTTACCCCCCTTCAGCACGACCACCCCCACTTCGACCCACCACAGCCACCGCAGCCCCTCATCTTCCCCACTTTAAACCCGCCGCAACCCTAACTCCGACGAACTCTCGTCCAGCCCCCACGACGAACGCCACCGCCCGCAACCACCATCCTCCGACGCGCCTCGACGAGACGACCCCAGCGCCACCTGAGCGCCGCCTCACCGACGCCTCCTCCGCCGGCCAGAACGCTCGAACCCACCCCCAGCAAATCGGACACGTGAGTAGCAGTGATAAATCATGTCGTATGAGTCTCGTGCACACGTATGTGGTTCGCCGTGTCCTGGCGAGCACGAGAGTAGGATTGGACACGGCAGACTCGTGTCGTGCGTGTCGAAATCGACCCGGACACGTAAAATCCTGTGTCCCTAACTGTCCGGACACATGATCGATTTTTTTATGTATAATGTTAAACCTAATTAAATCTAACTAAAATCCTAACCCTAACACAACCCTCGGGCTGACCCCCTGGCCAGCCCGACCCGACATAACCCCCCCCTACGCGCGCTCTGGCTCGGGTTCGAGCCCCCCTTACTGCTGTGTTATTTCTTTTTCTTTTCCTTTTCCTTTTTCTTTTCTTTTGTTATTTATATATATTTATATATATATGTATATACATAAAATTGTATATATAAATGTATATACTGTATATAGGCAGTATTTTATATATGTATATATATTTTTATAGTTAGTAAACTTTTATATATATATTTGTATTTATATATATACATATATGTATATATGTATATATTTCCATGTGTATATATCATTATATATATATTAATATATATATGTATACAATATTTGTATATGTATATATACTTTATAATTAAGTATTTTCTTATATATATATATATATATATATATATATATATATATATATATATATATATATATATATATATATATATATATATATATATATATATATATATATATATATATATATATGTGTGCTTTTAACTTATGTATGTATATATTCACTTTGTATAAATTTTACCTTATTAAAATAATAATATTTATTTTGCACTTTTACCAAATTGTATTTTTGTATATTTAAATTACTGCAACCATTTGGTGTCCAAGCCTAGCATGGGTTTTTGGGCCCAAATGTGTTTTTACACATTCAAGACCTGTACAAGTCATATTGGACTTGATTCATGGCCTTGGTTCCTGTATCTGAACTTTGGTTCAAATTATGTACATGGACAAAATACGCAGATAATTAATTATTTTAATTTTAATTGTGTGTAATGCTGTTTTTGGATTTCTAAAAATACTTAAAGTACTGTTAAAATTTTGAAAAAATAGTATTTAGATACTATGTTAATTTAGCTAATTTAGTATAATTTTTATAGTATTTAATTTACTGTTTTGCCACTAATTTGGCATATGGAACCAAAACTCATTTTCTGTATACTCAGAAAAACTGATTTTTATAAAATACTCGTACTGGTTAATAAATTCCAAAAAAATTATTATAAATTTCTATAATTAACAAGGATCATTTTGGTACTTTATTTTATGTAAAAATAAGCTTTTTGTCTATCTCAAAAATTGTTAGAACACAATGGTCATTTGATTTATTTATTGATTAATTATGACTTGTAGCTTTTTGTGTTATTTTGAGTTTTAGCCGTGTTGAACCCCGCCCCTCACTAGTGTAAAGACCCTAGAAAGTTAGTTAAAGTAGAGTGTCACCCCACATTGGTCCCCTATGCTAAAATCATCATTTTGGCTAGGTGTCCACTCACAAGTCGTGTTTCACCAATTAGTGTCTTAGCGTTTTAGCTTAGTGTAAAAACTAAGTTATTGTATTTATTTCTACAGTGACAAGTTACCGGACATCCATAGCACTTTTATCGCAGCTTGTTTTGCTTTGCTTTGCTAGAGGCAAGTACTTTCTACAAACTTTACATACTGTTACATAAATGAACTGCTAATCCAACCATGTTAAATGCTGATCCTTGGGGTAGCAAATTAAAATATCACATGTTGTACTTTCCATTACTACCATGCTTAGAACAGTTTTATGTATCTCTCACATGATTAGAATATGGGTTATGGGGAAACTGATAGTAGAGTACGTGATCATGCCCCCTTTATCGTACCGAGCAAAGTTACATTTTATATGTTACTGCGCCGTAGGCCTTTATTCCGCATTTCTGTACGGATATACACCTATGCTTATACACTTGTACGTATGTACATTTCATTTACATGTGCCCCAGCACATTGTACATCTATTGACCGATCACGTACCTGCTGCAGTTTTAAATATTACATATACATCTGTCTCTATAACATATGTGTCCTTGCCATGATAGATTGTGTGATGCCATGTTTCCAGTTATTTTCTCTTATGTTTATTTCCATGTTTCATATGCTAGTTTGCTAGATTCAGTACTTGTTCCCGTCCTGACAGGATAACATTGTAGGTGTCCTTACTGAGGAGGAGTTACTCTGCGACACATATTATGGAGTTACTGCCGAGGACCCGGCTTTGCTTTACGAGAATGTTCCTGCAGGGAACCTCGCCTAGTTGTCTTTTATTTTTAGACTTTTGAGAGTAGTCATGTATTTAGACTACATATTTTATAACTGGACATGTATCCAGTTTTATATTTCAGACTTGTACTTTGGACATTTTACTATATGATACGACTTTTGTGTTTGGAGCATTTATGACTTTTATTCACTTATAGAACTGTTAGCACATTTTAGTCTTATCATGTTGTCTTTAGAACAGCTTACTACGTTTTATATCAAACGTAGGCTGGGCATGACTCGGCCTGGCCCAACAATTTAGGTAGCGGGTCGTGACATATTTTTAGTGGTGGCCCATGCAGGTCCTGACTAAATTGTTTGGTTACGTTATTGTACCAAGCATGCCTGCAATTAGGAACTTAAGGTAGTTAGACAATATTTGGAATGACGCTTAGAACACCTAGAGGAATGCTAGGATTGCAACATAGGAAAACATCACATGCTTGCTATTATAATTAGATTTTCTTGCCTATGATTGCTTACTTTAACAAGTCCTTATAAGTCCTTTTTACTTTTTTATTAGATGGTGCTTACTCGTTCGTCCCAGTATGTTACACCTGAGAATGGTGCACTCCCTATCTAGTCAGCTGACCAGTTGACTGATACACCCCCACCTCCACCTACCACACTCCTCCACTCCACAGATCCACAGACCCAGATGCCGCCACCACCTTCCACATCCCAGTCCCAGCAGGCCCCAATACTTCCACCACCCCCTATCATCATACCTACCCAGGCTTCCGTCACACTCGACGGGAACCAGCTGCTCACTATGATCCAGGGGTTCCTAACAACCCATCAGGAGCAGACTATCCTACTCCGCCAGAGCATGGAGCGTTCTGAGGAACGTCCCGTGGTCCCACCACCTGTAGAGCCACGGCAGAGAGCGGGGACGATCAAGGACTTCATGGGTCTGAATCCCAAAGAGTTCTCAGGGACTGAGGGCATAGTAGTAGCAGATGACTGGCTAGATTCGGTAGAGAGAAAGCTCCTAGGAGTCAGGATGCCGGGTGACCTCCAGGTCGAGGCAGCAAGATTTCTGGTAGTAGACTTGGCAGGAGTCTGGTTCTGGAATGAGCCGTTATTTGCGAGAGAGAGAGCCACTTGGGATCAATTCAAGACCCAGTTCAAGAAGAAATTCTTCTCGACCACTGCTAGAGTAGCCATGGGGCTACGATTCCAGAACATCCAGCAGGGGAACCATTCTGTTGACGAGTATGCGACAGAGTTTAGTCGCCTGAGCCGTTTCGCTCCTAGTCTGGTTGCAGATCCAGAGGAGATGACCCGTAGGTTTTGCCATGGTCTAGTTCCAGACATCGGCATTCTTATAGTGGCGAACGGTACGACTGACTACTACCAGAGCCTAGAGTTGGCCCGGAGCATTGAGGAGCGTCTTCTGTCTAGCAAGAGGCCGGCTTCTGTACATCATGAGGGACCGTCTAAGCGTCAGGCTTTCCAGCAGAGAGCACCGACGCCACCCCAGCAGACTTACCGTCCCCCTACACCACATCATCAGACCCCGCCAGTTAGAGCCCCGGGACCCCGACATCAGCAGCAGCAGCCGAAGGGAGGTGTGTGTTCATTCTGTAGGAGGCCAGGGCATGATTTTGCCGTCTGCAGGAAGAGGTTGGGGAATTGCTTAGTTTATGGGTCTCCCACCCATCAGCTTCGAGAGTGCCCAGTAGCGAAGATTAGAGGACCGCTTCCGACTCAGCAGCAGAGGTTTGGACAGCATCTGCAGCAGCAGAAGGGACCTCAGAGGAAGGTTTATAGCTGTCACTCCCCGATCCTGGAATACATATTTTAATATGTAAAACCGATAAATTGTATTTACTTTGTATTTATACGATATTTATATGTTGAATTTCTTCATACATTTCCCAAAAAATATTCGACAAAATATTATCTCGTAATTTATTTTCTGCATTTGGGCCTACAGTTTTGGCTCATTTGGGTAACCTATTCTTGGTTCACCAATGGTTCATCATGAACCCTTTGGTTCATCATGAACCCATGGGTTCAAGATTCTATATAATAACTCAACTCATTCTCTCTCCTCTCATTTATTTCCTCTCCTTTACTTTCCTCCACCAACCAAGGCAAGTACCAACTTGCTCAAGAGAGGGATCCATAAATGTTGTTGATGTTTTCTTACAAAATTATTTATCAAAATATGTTCTTCTCCTTATTCTATACTAGTTTAGAACTTGAAGTTTTCCATTTTGAAGCTTTAATTTTTGTAGATCTAGGTTTTAACCATTTTCGGATCTTCTTGGTTTTGATCTAGCAAACTTCATTATTTTCAAGTTTTGATGGTTCCATGTTGTAGAGAATTTTATTCTACCCAATTTTGACCTTTGAAAAGTTGGATTTGGACTTATTTTGACCAAGTTATGGACTTTTGAAGCTTTAGGTTCAACCTATGGAGTTCTTGCTGTTTGGAGAAGACAGTGAGCAGTGTGCGAGCTTTTTAGCTTGCGCCCCTGAGTTGCGCGCGCTCTTTAGCGCAGCACAGTCCTCATACGCTGCCTTTTGGGAGTCGTATGGAGTCCATACGCTGCCTTTTGGGAGCGTATGTCTTGCATACGCTCACTTGTGTGACAAGGAGTCGTATGGAGTCCATACGCTGCCTATTGGGAGCGTATGTCTTGCATACGCTCACTTGTGTGACAAGGAGTCGTATGGAGTCCATACGCTGCCTTTTGGGAGCGTATGTCTTGCATACGCTCACTTGTGTGACAAAGAGTCGTATGGAGTCCAAACGCTGCCTATTGGGAGCGTATGTCTTGCATACGCTCACTTGTGTGACAAGGAGTCGTATGGAGTCTATACGCTGCCTTTTGGGAGCGTATGTCTTGCATACGCTCACTTGGTTGAAGAGGAGTTGTAAGCAGTACATACGCTGCCCTTTGAAAGCGTATGTCTTGCTTACGCTGACCTGAGCGTAGGCTGACCTGAGCGTAGGCCGACCTGAGCGTAGGCTGACCTGAGCGTAGGCTAACCTGAGCGTAGCCTGACTTGAGCGCGCTCTGACCTGGACTCCCCTATACCTTATATTTTTATATGTATATATTATATTGTATATATATATATGTAAATATTTGTGTATGCTATATATCCTTACGCCTTTTGTCCTGAGCATGATATGAGCACTAATGTGCCCCCGGTGAACAAAGTGTTCCTACCTGATACTTTTACCTGAATGTCCCAGTTCTCGTTCATGCTCGACAAATGACTCGTAACTCCACGTGGCATATTTGCAATGATGCATTACACCAAGGAGGGTAGAACATGTTGACATACTGATTGACATGGATCCTCTTTTGGGGTACTCGTACTTGAGTACGACATTTAGGAGGATAATCATGCAGGCAACAGCATGTGAGTCCAAGATTTCACCTAGGGTTAAACTAGGCAACTAAATATACTAGATGCATGGGGAGGGCAGAATCCCGAGATCGTGTTACACCAGCCGCCTTGAGATATTGTCTTGACGCGCCGGCTGGTCTCCACGGATACCGTGTCATCCGCAACGAGTGGATGACTGTATCCGATTAATTCCTGCTATATATTATATGTCTTGGCAAGGTGGCCTTACAAGGGACCTGTGCTCAATGACACCTGTCTACGCGAACCCCTGGGTTGGCTAGCCTTGCTAGAAAGATATGATCTGAGGATTTCTAATAACATGATACGAGGATAACCTCCTCCCACTAGAAACTCGTAGACTTGATTGGCCGCGAAAATAACTTGCGTGTATCTTATTACCTTCCGTGAATAACTGAGGGAAGCGGACTGTCATGGTATGGGATCCAACCCATGTTCTTGTTTGATTGTTGGGTTGGTTATCGTACTATGATAGGCTGTGGACCGAAGTTATGAATGGAAGACCTATTTTGGTTGTGAAGTGCTACTTCTGTGAATGACTGAGGAACATGGTCTATCATGGTACATGATCCAACCCATGTTCTTGTTTGATTGTTGGGTTGGTTATTGTACTACGATAGGCTATCGATCGAAGTCACGATCAGGAGATTTTATTGTTTATACCCTTTAACTTATGTGAAAGTTATAGAGTACGATACGTCCCGACTCCATGCGGCACCTTTTGTCCTTGTTTGGTTGTAAGGGTGCCACATGGGTTCGAGGATGTTGCGCTACCCTATAATAGTTGCATAAGTATTACTATTATCAATCATTCTATTAACTGGGTTTTTAATCTTAACTCTTGTGCCCCTTTGGCGGTACTTGCTATTCGGGGCTGACCCCGCTGGTTTTGTTTGGCCAGATCTCGTAGCAGAGCCAGAGGACACGATCTTCCTCCCTGACATCCATGGTGCATACTAGGAGCATGGCGGTTCGGGGACTCGAGTGGGTTTCTTCTCCACCACTCCTGCTTATATTTTCTGCGACATTTAGCCACCGGCACCTGTTAGCCGGATTACTTGATATTTTGTGTCAGTACATAATTGTAATTAAACAGACTGCAGCTGTGTATAATTTTGTGCTCCTGACTCTCTGAGATAGCTAAATTATAAAGCTAGTCTCTCATGAAGCTAGTCTCTCATGATCATTTTGATGAAGCGTCAGGGATGCCTTACTGCTTTATCTTTAATGTTCATTTATTTGCTGATGTGATTTGATTGATTGAGACATAGAACTCTGTGGGACCATAGGAGACTTGATTGTAGCATGCACCCCCTAGTCTCTCGACAGCCACGATCGTCATATGACGTTACGTACCTCATATGGAGTAGCTGGCCTAGTCCGTCTCCGTATTTCGGTACTGGGGCGTGACAATAGCCTAGCCCTTGAGCCGGAGCCGGAGCAGGTTTCAGAGCCAGATTACTTAGCTGACATCATCACAGGTCATGTTTATTTGCATACTTTTCTAGCTGTATGTTTGTTTGATTCTGGTACATCTCATAGCTTTCTATCATTAGAGTTTATGCATAAACACCATCTAGTAGCTACACCTACTGCGGAGATTAGTAGAGTGATGACGGGAGGAGGACCAGTGCCTATTAGATCTATCTATAGATGTTCTATTTTTATAGCCGGGAGAGAGTTCAGGGGACGATTCTTTGTGATGCCACTCCCCGGTTATGATACATATTAGGGATGGACTGGCTTAGCAATGCCCATGCATCTATAGACTGTCATGAGGGTAGTATTTTGTTCAGTCCCCCAGGCACAGCACCATTCAGTGTCAGGAGGACAGGGCCGGAGATCAGCCTAGAGCCGAACTGTTGTGCGACAGTTGGGGACGTAGCACCGCCACACCCTATCATTAGGAAGTTTATGGATGTATTCCCAGAGGATCTTCCAGGGCTTCCGCCTGACAGAGATGTGGAGTTCACCATAGATTTAGTGTCGGGTTCATCACCAGTATCTCGGGCTTGCTATAGAGTGAATCCCAAAGAGGCAGTAGAGATAAAAGAGCAGATTGATGACCTGTTGAAAAAGGGTTTCATTCAATCCAGTGCTTCTCCATGGGGAGCGCCAGTGCTCTTTGTGCCTAAGAAGGATGGTACCGTCCGGTTGTGTATTGACTACCGGGCCTTGAATGCCATCACCATCAAGAACAAATATCCTCTGCCCAGGATAGATGATTTGTTCGACCAGTTGAGCGGGGCGAAGGTGTTTTCCAGGATAGACTTGAGATCCGGGTACCACCAGGTGAAGGTTAGGGCAACAGACATCCAGAAGACGGCGTTCAACACGAAGTACGGGCAGTACGAGTTTCTGGTGATGCCATTTGGTCTTACAAATGCGCCAGCTGTCTTTATGAATTTGATGAATAAGACATTTTACCAGTATCTGGATAAGTTTGTCGTAGTGTTTATCGACGACATCCTGATATACTCGAAGACGCCAGAGGAGCATGCAGAGCACTTGCGGATAGTTTTGGAGATTCTGAGGCAGGAGAGATTGTTTGCCAAATTACCGAAGTGCGAGTTCTTTTTAGACCGAGTGGAGTTTCTCGGCCATGTAGTCACTGGAGAGGGAATCTCGGTGGATCCCAGGAAGATTGCTGCAGTTGAGATATGGAAGGCTCCGACGTCAGTTTCAGAGATCAGGAGCTTTTTGGGTTTAGCAGGCTATTATAGAAAGTTCGTCTAGGACTTTGCTAGGATAGCTGAACCCATGACGAAGCTGACGCGGAAGGACGCAGAGTACATCTGGTCAGAGGACTGCCAGGCAGCGTTTGAGGAGCTGAAGAGGAGGCTGACGACCGCTCCAGTTCTGACTTTACCTTCAGGTTCTGGAGGTTTCACCATTTACAGCGATGCTTCTGGAAAGGGGCTAGGATGTGTCCTACAGCAGCATGGGAAAGTGATTGCTTATGCATCTAGGCAATTGCGGACTCGTGAGAGGAATTATCCTACCCATGATCTAGAGTTAGCTGCGGTGATCTTTGCACTCAAGTTATAGAAATATTACTTATACGGAGAGCGTGTGGAGATCTTTACTGACCACAAAAGCTTGAAGTATGTGTTCACGCAGAAAGAGCTGAACATGAGGCAAAGACGATGGTTGGAGTTGATGAAAGACTTCGACATCAATTTACAGTATCACCCCGGGAAGGCAAGTGTGGTGGCGAATGTGCTGAGCAGGCATCCGATGGCATGGTACCTGATGATTGATCGGCATTTGCGGGAGGATCTGGAGAAGCTCGGTATCGAGCTAGTTCAGCCAGGATCAGTGATACAGATGATGGCGCTTGACATTCAGTCAGGTTTGATGGAGCAGATCAGGGAGGCACAGTCTATAGATGAGAGCCTTCGCAGACTTCGAGCCCAGGCGTTAGCTGGATTGCTAGATGACTTCACGATAGCAGAGGATGGATCCTTGAGGCATGACAGCCGATTGTGCGTGCCGAAGGGAGAGCTGGTAGAGGCAGTCTTACAGGAGGCGCACCGATCGAGATATTCTATTCACCCTGGTGCTAACAAGATGTACCGTGACTTGCGGGAACATCTTTGGTGGCACGGGATGAAGAGGGATGTATCACGTTTTATCTCGAGATGCCTAGTTTGCCAGCAGGTCAAGTCGGAGCGCCAGAGGTCAGCTAGTTTGTTGCAGCCGTTACCCATTCCCGAGTGGAAGTGGAAACATATTACGATGGACTTTGTCTCAGGGCTTCCTCGTTCCCAAGGAGGGAAGGATGCCATTTGGGTCATCGTGGACAGGCTGACGAAGTGTGCGCACTTCATACCCTTCAAGGTGGGGCTTTCCACCGAGAAGTTGGCGGAGCTATACATGTAGCAGATAGTTCGCCTACACGGAGTGCCGGTGAGCATCGTGTCAGACAGAGACAGCAGATTCACATCCCACTACTGGAGGAGCTTGCAGGAGGAGTTGGGCAGTAGGCTCAAGTTCAGTACGGCGTACCACCCGCAGACAGATGGACAGTCCGAGAGGACGATACAGACACTGGAGGATATGATGAGGACCTGCGTGCTGGACTTCGGAGGATCATGGGAGAGCCATCTGCACTTGGTAGAGTTTTTATACAACAACAGCTACCAAGCCAGTATCGGTATGTCTCCTTTCGAGGTGCTATATGGACGACGATGCCGCACACCGCTCTTTTGGGATGATGTTGGAGACAGAGTTATGCTTGGGCCAGAGATGATCACGGATACAGCAGAGAAAGTCGGGATGATCAGAGACAGGCTCAGAGTAGCTCAGGACAGGCAGAAACACTGGGCTGATGCTAGTCGTAGGCCGATGGAGTTCGCAGACGGTGATATGGTACTAGTGAAGATATCACCTACCAGAGGGACGATCCGGTTCGGACGAGGAGGGAAGCTGAGCCCCAGATACATCGGACCGTTCGAGATACTTGGTAGGATTGGAGAGGTAGCTTACAGGGTTGCACTTCCACCCAACCTAGCAGGAGTTCACGACGTCTTTCACATATCTCAGCTGAGGAGATATGTTCCAGACCCCAGTCATGTGCTAGATCATACAGAGTTGGAAGTCGGACCGAGCCTTACAGTTTCTGAGCAGCCAGTGGAGATATTAGACAGGAGAGAGAAGAGGCTGAGGAACAAGGTTATACCCCTAGTACGAGTAGCTTGGAGCCGTCACTCTCTAGGTGAATCTACTTGGGAGAGGGAGTCGGACATGAGGGAGAGATACCCTTACTTGTTCGATCCAACCGCTGCGAGGGAACCACCCGTTCCCGCTTGATACCTTAGAGGTTAGTTTCGATCATAGCCTTAGTCATTTATTGCTTTGCTTGCTATGTTAGAATATTGTAGGGTCTTCAATCCTTGTGAATTTCGAAGACAAAATTTTTCAAGGAGGAAAGACTTGTAAGCCCCTGTTTTTTAAATTTTATTTTAATTAGTGCTAATTAATTTTTAGTGTCAATTTAGCCTTAAAATAATTATTTAGATTTTTAGGAATTTTTTTAGACTTTTTAAATGATTTTTAAATGAGTTTTATATATTAAAAATATCACTTTGTAATTTATTTAAATATTTTAATATCATTTTATAAATTTTAGAATTGTTTTAATGTAGATTTGTAATTACTCAAATGTTTCAAACTGCGGAATGCAAATTATTATTTGCATTTACCTACTGTGGGGACCATTATGTAAATTCCTAAACTAAGGGGGCCTAGTTGCTAACCTACACTACACCTCCCCCCCCCCGACCACACTCTCTCTCCCCTCACCCACTCCGCTGACCGACGACCGCTAGCGCGGCCTGCCCCCGCCATTTCCGGCTGCCCCCCGACCGCCTCGACCCCTTATTTAAACCCCTTCACCCCCCCCCCCTCAGCACGACCACCCCCACTTCGACCCACCACAGCCACCGTAGCCCCCCATCTTCCCCACTTTAAACCCGCCGCAACCCTAACTCCGACGAACGCTCGTCCAGCCCCCACGACGAACGCCACCGCCCGCAACCACCATCCTCCGTCGCGCCTCGACGAGACGACCCCAGCGCCACCCGAGCGTCGCCTCGCCGACGCCTCCTCCGCCGGCCAGAACGCTCGAACCCACCCCCAGCAAATCGGACACGTGAGTAGCAGTGATAAATCGTGTCGTGTGAGTCTCGTACACACGTATATGGTTCGTCGTGTCCTGGCGAGCACGAGAGTAGGATAGTACACGGCAGACTCGTGTCGTGCGTGTCGAAATCGACCTGGACACGTAAAATCCTGTGTCCCTAACTGTCCGGACACAGGATCGATTTTTTTTTTATGTATAATGTTAAACCTAACCTAATTAAATCTAACTAAAATCCTAACCCTAACACAACCCTCGGGCTGACCCCCTGGCTAGCCCGACCCGATATAAACCCCCCCCCCTACGCGCGCTCTGTCTCGGGTTCGAGCCCCCCTTACTGCTGTGTTATTTCTTTTTCTTTTCCTTTTCCTTTTTCTTTTCTTTTGTTATTTATATATATTTATATATATATGTATATACATAAAATTGTATATATAAATATAGATACTGTATATAGGCAGTATTTTATATATGTATATATATTTTTATAGTTAGTAAACTTTTATATATATATTTGTATTTATATATATACATATATGTATATATGTATATATTTCCATGTGTATATATCATTATATATATTAATATATATATGTATACAATATTTGTATATGTATATATACTTTATAATTAAGTATTTTCTTATATATATATATATATATATATATATATATAAAAAAAAAAAAAATATATATATATATATATATATATATATATATATATATATATATATATATATATATATATATGCTTTTAACTTATGTATGTATATATTCACTTTGTATAAATTTTACCTTATTAAAATAATAATATTTATTTTGCACTTTTACCAAATTGTATTTTTGTATATTTAAATTACTGCAACCATTTGGTGTCCAAGCCTAGCATGGGTTTTTGGGCCCAAATATGTTTTCACACATTCAAGACCTGCACAAGTCATATTGGACTTGATTCATGGCCTTGGGTCCTGTATCTGAACTTTGGTTCAAATTATGTACATGGACAAAATACGCAGATAATTAATTATTTTAATTTCAATTGTGTGTAATGCTGTTTTTGGATTTCTAAAAATACTTAAACTACTGTTAAAATTCTGGAAAAATAGTATTTAGATACTATGTTAATTTAGCTAATTTAGTATAATTTTTATAGTATTTAATTTACTGTTTTGCCACTAATTTGGCATATGGAACCAAAACTTATTTTCTGTATACTCAGAAAAACTGATTTTTATAAAATACTCGTACTGGTTAATAAATTCCAGAAAAATTATTATAAATTTCTACAATTAACAAGGATCATTTTGGTACTTTATTTTATGTAAAAATAAGCTTTTTGTCTATCTCAAAAATTGTTAGAACACAATGGTCATTTGATTTATTTATTGATTAATTACGACTTGTAGCTTTTTGTGTTATTTTGAGTTTTAGCTGTGTTGAACCCCACCCCTCACTAGTGTAAAGACCCTAGAAAGTTAGTTAAAGTAGAGTGTCACCCCACATTGGTTCCCTATGCTAAAATCATCATTTTGGCTAGGTGTCCACTCACAAGTCGTGTTTCACCAATTAGTGTCTTAGCATTTTAGCTTAGTATAAAAACTAAGTTATTGCATTTATTTCTACAGTGACGAGTTACCGGACATCCATAGCACTTTTATCGTAGCTTGTTTTGTTTTGCTTTGCTAGAGGCAAGTACTTTCTACAAACTTTACATACTGTTACATAAATGAACTGCTAATCCAACCATGTTAAATGCTGATCCTTGGGGTAGCAAGTTAAAATATCACATGTTGTACTTTCCATTACTACCATGCTTAGAACAGTTTTATGTATCTCTCACATGATTAGAATATGGGTTATGGGGAAACTGATAGTAGAGTGCGTGATCATGCCCCCTTTATCGTACCGAACAAAGTTACATTTTATATGTTACTGCGCCGTAGGCCTTTATCCCGCATTTCTGTACGGATGTACACCTATGCTTGTACACTTGTACATATGTACATTTCATTTACATGTGCCCCAGCACATTGTACATCTATTGACCGATCACGTACCTACTGCAGTTTTAAATATTATATACACATCTGTCTCTATGACATATGTGTCCTTGCCATGATAGATTGTGTGATGCCATGTTTCCAGTTATTTCCTCTTATGTTCATTTCCATGTTTCATATGCTAGTTTGCTAGATTCAGTACTTGTTCCCGTCCTGACAGGATAACGTTGTAGGTGTCCTTACTGAAGAGGAGTTACTCTGCGACACATATTATGGAGTTACTGCCGAGGACCCAGCTTTGCTTTACGAGGATGTTCCTGCAGGGAACCTCGCTTAGTTGTCTTTTGTTTTTAGACTTTTGAGAGTAGTCATGTATTTAGACTACATATTTTGTAACTGGACATGTATCCAGTTTTACATTTCAGACTTGTACTTTGGATATTTTACTATATGATACGACTTTTGTGTTTGGAGCATTTATGACTTTTATTCACTTATAGAACTGTTAGCACATTTTAGTCTCATTCTGTTGTCTTTAGAACAGCTTACTACGTTTTATATCAAACGTAGGCTGGGCATGACTCGGCCTGGCCTAACAATTTGGGTAGCGAGTCGTGACATTATGCGAAATATACCTTGCATCCAGGCAGTACCAAGATGTATAAGGACCTCCGCACGACCTTCTGGTGGCACGGGATGAAGAGAGATGTGGCACTCTTCGTGTCGTAATGCATGGCCTGTCAGCAGGTGAAAGCCGAGCATCAGCGACCGGGCGGGGTGATGCAGAACCTTACCATTCCAGAGTGGAAATGGGATCATGTCACGGTGGACTTTATTGTTGGCCTGCCGAAGACACCACGGGGGAGCGACGCCGTCTGGGTCATCGTCGATCGACTAACCAAGTCCGCGCACTTTATTGCCATCAAAGTTACTTGGAGCGTTGATCGTCTGGCGAAGATTTATCTTGACGAGATAGTACGGCTGCACGGAGTTCCAGTATCCATCGTCTCTGATCGGAATTCACGATTCATGTCGCGGTTCTGGAGCAGCCTTCAGTCGACACTGGGTACCAAGTTGCAGTTCAGCTCAGTTTACCATCCTCAGACCGACGGCCAAACGGAGTACGTTAATCAGATTCTCGAAGACATGCTACGACTCTGCGCAATTGACTTCAAATCAAGCTGGGACGTCCACCTACCGCTGGCGGAATTTGCATATAACAATAGCTATCAGTCCAGCATCCAAATGGCACCGTATGAAGCTTTGTACGGCCGGAAGTGCAGATCGCCCATTTGCTGGGATGAAGTCGGGGAACGGCAGATACTCGGCCCAGAGCTGGTAGAACAGACTGTAGAAAAGGTCAAGCTAATTCGGAAAAGAATGAAGATTGCACAGAGTCGGCAAAAGAGCTACGTCGATATCCATCGAAGACCGCTCGAGTTCCAGGTGGGCGATCACGTGTTTCTGAAGGTGTCGCCTATGCGAGGAGTTACTCGGTTCGGCACGAAGGGAAAGCTGAGTCCAAGATTTGTTGGGCCGTTCGAAATACTCGAGCGAGTCGCCCCAGTGGCCTATAAAATTGTCCTACCGTCGGCGCTTGAAGGTGTGCACAATGTCTTCCACGTCTCCCAGCTGCGGAAGTACGTGCACGACCCTAGCCATGTGGTGGATTTTGGCCCACTGGAGCTAAAGTCCGACTTATCCTACATTGAAGAGCCAGTTCAAATCTTAGAACGCAAGGATAAGCTGCTGCGAAATCGGGCGATCCCTCTCGTTCGCGTACTCTGGAGGAACCATGCGGCAGAAGAGTCGACATGGGAACTCGAGTCAGAGATGAAGGAAAAGTTTTCTTCATTGTTTTCATAGAGGTAGGTTAGGTTCTTAAGTTTCGAGGACGAAACTTTTTCTTAGTTGGTTATGGTGTAGTACCCCGTCCCTACATCGTGCCCCGTTGTTCGTCGACGGGGTGCGCGAGAAAGGAATACTGTCGCTATCGACTCGGTCGGGACCGATAGGTCGGGATCGATCGAATCGATCGAACGGGAACGGTTGAATTAAGATCCATTCCCCGTTATGGAATGGCTTCTTCGGAACCAAGTCCCATATTCAGCGGGCTGCGCCTCAAGGATTGACTCTGCGGCTGAGTCGGGAGAGACCCCCCGTTGATCTGCTTTTCATGCCGCTTGTGTTGGTTTTGGCTTTATTTTCTGAATGCGTTTTCGTGAATGTTTTCGATGGTTTTCATGGCTTACGTTTCGAACTTCGCATTCGTATCGAAATTTCCTTGAATAACACAGTTTTCTAATCGGTTGCTTGTACGATTTCAGGTGATCGCGTAGGCAACGTCTATCGCGGCCAACCAGTTTTTTGCCTCAAGTAAATACTAAGGTGAGTGGCTGACCCTTCTCCCCTCGACCCTCTTCTCTAATACATTATCAATACTAGACATGTGCTATGCTAGATGTAATGCAACGACATGAATGATATTCTGATGAACGGTCACACAACATCCCACGAACACGAACTATACAGATGCTTGTCATAAAACATTATCGTGCTTGCAATTATCAAATCATATAGAACCGTTCTAAGGAAGAATGAATCGATTAAATGAATGTCGTAATGATACTATAAGATGTGCCTTGAAATAACAAATTAACTTAGCACGGTCATGGACAACTTGTCGACAAGGGCGATTGTTTCTTCGGACGATATCCCGAGGCCACGGGACCGTTCCGGCCTAGGAAGAAACATGGATAGCTATGCCGGATGCATGCCACGGTAGGCAGTGGCTTTCAACGGGGCTCGCTACCCGCGCTGAAGGACCTCTGTCTGTCACGCCCCGACTCGGAATCACCCGAATCATCGCCCTCGCAGGGGACATGATGCCGCACGAGCCTGGAGTTGTGCTCGTGCAAGGCAAGATGACAAGTTCTCAAATGGTTATCTTTTGATTCGATATTAACAACGATAGGAAAACAGAGTATACGAAACAATTCTCTTTATTGATATTCGAAACATAGATTACAAAGGCTTCGATAGCCTAACAAGATATGCCAGATTGGCTACAACACTCAGGTTCTCTCTTGCCCATAAAGGATTTCACCCTTCTATACATCATGCCTTCTATATCCCGGCCGCATCAATCCAGTTGCGTAGTCCGAGCGTCAATGTGATTGCACGCTTCAATGCGCTTCGGCATTCCAAGCCTTAACACGTTCAAGCAACGCTTTGCCGCGAGCAATCCATTCCCTGTACCCTGCATGAAGCTGGTGGGGGATCAGTACGTTCGTCCTCGCATGTACTGAAGCAAAGATCATCTTTCCAAACCGACATTTTAATATTTATGTTGAATCATGCAACTTAGCTTATGATCTTGCTATGTTCTCCTTAGGGTCAATTTTATGGCATCTTCGAAAGCGTAAAGCATGTTATCATAGCAGCATGTTATCGAATTGAATAGGCAAGCAAACAAGCAATCTCGTGTTTGATTCGTGGCACGACTTCTTACCAAGTCGACGCACTCGTCCTTGCACCGACGCAAGGTGAATACGCCGCATTCCTTCCCTGTCATGTTATATGTGCAACTCTAAGCAAGATCTATATGCGGGATGCATATGCGCCTACACTTTCAACCCATCGTTCCTTAACTATATGAAGGTCGTGGGCGTATCCGCGCCGGAATGGACTAAAGGAGTTTCTCTTTTATCATTCCTTACTTTCTTTTCTCTCTTTCTTTTCTCTCTCGAATTTGGGTAGCCCGGCGTTTCACGGGTTGGGTTGCTACCCCAACAACCGAAACTTACCGCGTGCCTACCATCATTTGTGGCTTCTCACATTTACGACCGAAAGCTAATCGGACGATTCGCAGATGTGCGCCTATCAAAGATTAACTTCCCTCCTAGGCCGAACGGTCCCGGTGCCCCGGTGCACCCGTTCGGAGGGAAACACCCGTGCACGGGCTTTTATCACGAGAAATTCTCAAGCCCATCCCATTCGACCATGCAATGCACTATCATTCAAACAACCAAGCATAGCCTTGAGTCCAAGACTCAGACTTTATCATCTCGCGTCCCTTCCGTTAACTTTCTGTGTTCTTACGTTTCATACTTCGTTTTCAATGGTTCAATGGCATCGTGCCTAAACTCAATGCTCGTCAACGGAACGACCTGAAGGTCTCGAACACCTTTCGAGGCACCATGTCATAGCCGACAGTTCTGCCACATTCATGCCACAACTGTATTCTCTCGCAACGAAGCCATCTTTTATTATCCCGTACACGTAGGCACGTTTCGACCGTATTTCCAATGTTCTATAACTTAGCATTCAATGTTCGGGGCTTGCGCGCTAGGGCGCTCGCCTATTGTCTTTCAATGTTCTAGCCGTCTAACTCGTGCATCAAAGGTACGGTATGGTTCGTGCACTAAGGCACTCGCCGAGTACAGTTATCCCATGTTTTACGGCTTGCGCACCGAGACGCTCGCCTTAGCGATATCCAATGTTCCATAGCGACTCGTGCATATGATGCACGTATCAATTCAATTGTTCTAACTTAGTGTTCGACTCACACTATGATTTATCTCCGATTGGGCCACGCCCGTGGCGTCGATAGGTTAACTTTAGCATACAATGATATATTTGACTTATCGAATGAAGGAGTAAAAGAAGTCAATCCTCCCACCTTGAGTCGATACGCCTTCGTCGTTTCGCCGAGCCGATGCGGCTCGATTCCCTAACTTTGTTGTACGGCCACTCTCCTGACTTAGCCATTTAAGCACTTCGTGCTTCGTTGAGTTATACGCCCAATTCGCCTTAGCATGCCCAAGTCTTAGCCCGTCGCAAGGCGATGATTTGATTTCGCGGACCCCTTACTAAATATTGTAAAAGATCGACCTCTAATATTTTCCCGTCAAAGTATAACCTGCACACGAAACCAACTAAAGTCAAGACTTGCATCGATTTGGACTTGCACCTTGGTCGATTCGATTTCTTAGAATCTTTGAGCCGATTTAACACACTCATCCTTCGGGGCAACGCGGCGCTTCGCATCGATTCATTCGATGCATTCTTTGGGACAAGGCAACTCTTCGCATCGTCTTAGTTCGATGCATTGCTCGGGACAACTTAGCTCTCGTATCGTTTTGTATCGATACATTTCCTTGCGTCAACGGGACTCGTTGAGTCAACGCTTCAGCGTAATACGCCGTGCGGAGCGGGGCATTACAGAATATACCACTCAAAACAAGGTTCGTCCTCGAACCAAAACCAACACTCCGACTAAGTGTTTTATAGATCGTTTCACGATCTCGCCCCACCAATGTTGTTCGATTTCATAATATCTCGCAAGCTTTCCATTAACATTTCAAAGTCATCCCCGCAGCTCGATTTGAAATTTGTATACAACTCGATTTGGATTCGTACCTATATTCAAGGCGTCCCGAAGATATATGTATTTCGACCAAGCCCAGTCGTAGCAAATTAGAATAAAGCTGACAGGTAAATTTCAATCCTATGCTTGCCATCTCGTACTCTCGATCGGACTTATCCTTAGCAACCGTTCTCGAAATTTTATCGCATACGTATATTCGATACAAACGTGATTCATTCAATAAAGCCACTGTACGCTACGCGATTCAAATCGCCTTTCTCATTTCGTATGTTTCATACGGACTACCAACTCTATGCGTCGCGTCCAGCCGTCGCGCATCCAATCACAACGAGTCTCCGCAACGCCTTGCGTTCGAAGTCGTCACCCAACTATTCTCGAAGTCTTGCTTATGCACTTATCTCGATACGTTTTCCTTTGTTGACTTGCAAATGCATCAATATTCTGGGCTACGCCCGCTAGGTTACTTTTCCAGGCACCGTACTTAACTTCTCCCGATGTAACTTTAAATTGACATTGCACAAAGGCCACAATCTATCCGACATGAAAGTTTACAGCAAGGCGACAGTACTCAAGGCAACGATCGCCTTAGCACGAAGGTCTTTACGACGCGTCTTACATTTAATTTCCTAACGAGTAGGAATTTACTAGCCAAATTCCCAACTTATCCATCTCGCAACATCGAATATAAGTTCGATTCACGCAAGCTCAATTGCAAGGTGAATCCGAATCTAACAACATGACTCGTAAGTCATTTTCTTATCATTCCCTCTCGTGTATAGCACGTTCCTCGCAATCGCCTAGACTTATCGTCAACATGCACCGTGTTATATTTGTTATCGGTACAATCTCATATGCGATATTGTATGGGTCATCTTACGGTCTGCAGCATTCAATTCGATTTGGCGGTCAAGTCTTCTAGGGTCCGCTGCCCCGAAGCTACGCTCGATAACTGTGGATCATCACCGAAGGACAGTTTACTACGAACCATGCTATATCTTATTTCGGAGCCAAATCACGTTCCGACGATTCTATGTGACTACCCAATTTCGGACAAACCATTTCTATCGGCGCAACTGATGCGCAACTATCCTCCGAGTCAAGTCATACACTGCCGTCGATGATTCCGCAATTTACGAAACATCTATTCGTATCAAGTTTGAGTCTATCTTATTTGCGGGTCGACACACGAGATGCTATACGCATCGAGCAATCGTCGATGACTTATAGTCTCGTCTTTGATCAATCACAAAATTTACGATCAACCAAGTTCGTTCATTCTCGTATCCTTACTTACAAAATTTTGATAGCGCAAGGCGCACTCCATTTTGTATTCTCACATTGTGTTTACGTTTTCTTACGTATCGATCTCGATACGCCGTATCAATTTCGATAACGTAGGGGTCAACTTTGAACCCGCTTCAACATCGACTTCTTGCATTACATACTTCCAAGTTCGCAACGAACTTTTCCATACGCATCCACTCGTTCTCCGATTCGCCACATCCCGCTATACTTTGATCGCGTAACTGAGTTACCGATTATCCAACATCGAGCCCTCAAGTTATACGATCACGCCCTCTAAGTTTCGCGTGTTTTCCAGTCGTACTCAAATGACTGTCGCCGTAGCGTAACCAACTATTTCTTAGGCACGATTACTAACGTCAACCAACTCTTCACCGAAGTCGCAATTCGTGCAATTCGATTACAATTCGCATCGCCTAACATTCCTATCGAAATCGCAATACGTGCGATTCGATTCGTCTCGCCCAACATTTATACCGAGATCGCAAGTCATGCGACTCATTTGTAAGCTCGAGTTTTTCTTTCCCGTCGATCAGATTATTACGTCAAGGCATAACCGTTTTGCTAGTCTCGGTCATCCGACCAACTTATAACTTCCGTCCGACGTATCGTTCATCGATACGAGTCTCGCCTTACCGTCCCAACCGATTTTCGAAGGTCACTTGCACAAACATACCGTCATACAAATTTTCAATCGAGTCTCGGTACTCCCCCGTCTGTTGCGGACAAACCTTCTGCAATTCTCACAACGCGTCGATGCAATTCATCGCACGAGTGTTATACCATATACCACTCGAAATCGAGTTATTCATCGCCTACGTGGTATAGCATATACCACTCGGAATTCAAGCTATTTCCCTCGCATTATACTTAGTATAGACCAACGATCTCTTCCGACTCACAATTTCCACAGTGATCATACTTGATCACAACCGTAACTTTGATTCTATCAAACCCGACGCAACTCGGTCAATGTTCTCGTTTGCCAACATAAGTTTGGTGTGCAACCGAACGATTCGTTCTATCGATTTACGATTTCAATACTTTCCTTACTTGCATCTCGTGCAACAATTTATTTGATATACGTTGCACCCCGTGCAACAAATTTTACTTTCGATACGCATTGCACATCGTGCTACGATTTATTTCCGACATTTTATTTCACTTTGTACAACGATTCATTTCCAATTTCCTTTGCACTCCGTGCAACGATTAATCTGATATGCGTTGCACCACGTGCAATGATTTCACTTTCAATATGCGTTGCACATCGTGCAACGATCATTTCCGACACTTACCGCACCTCGTGCGACGAATTACTCTCGACTTTCCAAGTCAATGCACAATCCGTTTTAACACATTCGGTATTGGCTATCACTTCTCACTTTCATTTTAACGCATATTCACCATTACTCGTTGCACTTCGTGCATCGTTTTATTTCTCTTCCAACATGTTATATTGCAACAACAACATCCCAAATCGTATTTCACAATTTGTTGCGCTTGCAGCAACTAACATTTTCACGGCTCGTTGCATTCAATGCAATATACCCTTTGCGACTTTCCTTAGCAAACATCATGAAATTTCCAAAACACATGCGGCAAAATTTCATGATTTGTATTAGACTTATTGTATGGAACATCCAGTGCGGCATCGAGTAGAGTCAAGAGTGATATCAAGTGGTGGTGGGCAACTTTTTGAATTGTAATGAAGCAAGCATCCAGAGGAAATTGAGCCTAGAGCTCTGATACCAATTTGTCATGCCCCGACTCGGAATCACCCGAATCATCGTCCTCGCAGGGGCGTGATGCCGCACGAGCCTGGAGTTGCGCTCGTGCAAGGCAAGATGACAAGTTCTCAAATGGTTATCTTTTGATTCGATATTAACAACGATAGGAAAACAGAGTATACGAAACAATTCTCTTTATTGATATTCGAAACATAGATTACAAAGGCTTCGATAGCCTAACAATATATGCCAGATTGGCTACAACACTCAGGTTCTCTCTTGCCCACAAAGGATTTCACCCTTCCATACATCATGCCTTCTATATCCCGGCCGCATCAATCCAGTTGCGTAGTCCGGGCGTCAATGCGATTGCACGATTCAATGCGCTTCGGCATTCCAAGCCTTAACACGTTCAAGCAACGCTTCGCCGCGAGCAATCCATTCCCTGCACCCTGCATGAAGCTGGTGGGGGATCAGTACGTTCGTCCTCGCATGTACTGAAGCAAAGATCATCTTTCCAAACCGACATTTTAATATTTATGTTGAATCATGCAACTTAGCTTATGATCTTGCTATGTTCTCCTTAGGGTCAATTTCATGGCATCTTCGAAAGCGTAAAGCATGTTATCATAGCAGCATGTTATCGAATTGAATAGGCAAGCAAACAAGCAATCTCGTGTTTGATTCGTGGCGCGACTTCTTACCAAGTCGACGCACTCGCCCTTGCACCGACGCAAGGTGAATACGCCGCATTCCTTCCCTGTCATGTTATATATGCAACTCTAAGCAAGATCTATATGCGGGACGCATATGCGCCTACACTTTCAACCCATCGTTCCTTAACTATATGAAGGTCGTGGGCGTATCCGCGCCGGAATGGACTAAAGGAGTTTCTCTTTTATCATTCCTTACTTTCTTTTCTCTCCTTCTTTTCTCTCTCGAATTTGGGTAACCCGGCGTTTCACGAGTTGGGTTGCAACCCCAACAATCGAAACTTACCGCATGCCTACCATCATTTGCGGCTTCTCACATTTACGACCGAGAGCTAATCGAACGATTCGCAGATGTGTGCCTATCAAAGATTAACTTCCCTCCTAGGCCGAACGGTCCCGGTGCCCCGGTGCACCCATTCGGAGGGAAACACCCGTGCACGGGCTATTATCACGAAAAATTCTCAAGCCCATCCCATTCGACCATGCAACGTACTATCATTCAAACAACCAAGCATAGCCTTGAGTCCAAGACTCAGACTTTATCATCTCGCGTCTCTTCCGTTAACTTTCTGTGTTCTTACGTTTCATACTTCGTTTTTAATGGTTCAATGGCATCGTGCCTCAACTCAATGCTCGTCAACGGAACGACCCGAAGGTCTCGAACACCTTTCGAGGCACCATGTCATAGCCGACAGTTCTGCCACATTCATGCCACAACTGTATTCTCTCGCAACGAAGCCATCTTTTATTATCCCGTGCACGTAGGCACGTTTCGACCGTATTTCCAATGTTCTATAACTTAGCATTCAATGTTCGGGGCTTGCGCGCTAGGGCGCTCGCCTATTATCTTTCAATGTTCTAGCCGTCTAACTCGTACATCAAAGGCACGGTATGGTTCGTGCACTAAGGCACTCGCCGAGTACAGTTATCCCATGTTTTACGGCTTGCGCACCGAGGCGCTCGCCTTAGCGATATCCAATGTTCCATAGCGACTCGTGTATATGATGTACGTATCAATTCAATTGTTCTAACTTAGTGTTCGACTCACACTATGATTTATCTCCGATCGGGCCATGCCCGTGGCGTCGATAGGTTAACTTTAGCATATAATGATATATTTGACTTATCGAATGAAGGAGTAAAAGAAGTCAATCCTCCCACCTTGAGTCGATACGCCTTCGTCGTTTCGCCGAGCCGATGCGGCTCGATTCCCTAACTTTGTTGCACGGCCACTCTCCTGACTTAGCCATTTGAGCACTTCGTGCTTCGTTGAGTTATACGCCCAATTCGCCTTAGCATGCCCAAGTCTTAGCCCGTCGCAAGGCGACGATTTGATTTCGCGGACCCCTTACTAAATATTGCAAAAGATCGACCTCTAATATTTTCCCGTCAAAGTATAACCTGCACACGAAACCAACTAAAGTCAAGACTTGCATCGATTTGGACTTGCGTCTTGGTCGATTCGATTTCTTAGAATCTTCGAGCCGATTTAACGCACTCATCCTTCGGGGCAACGCGGCGCTTCGCATCGATTCATTCGATGCATTCTTCGGGACAAGGCAACTCTTCACATCATCTTAGTTCGATGCATTGCTCGGGACAACTTAGCTCTCATATCGTTTTGTATCGATACATTTCCTTGCGTCAACGGGACTCGTTGAGTCAACGCTTCAGCGTAATGCGCCGTACGGAGCGGGGCATTACACTGTCTACCAAGCTATATGTCCAGAATGGCTTGTCGTGCCAGTGACCTTCACGAACGCACTCTATTACGTTTTATTATTATCCACATGACAGGGAAGAACATGGTAAGTTTACGCTACGACGGCGCGCTCTGCCGGGGGTAAGATCTATCGTCATTATTCGGTTGTGCCTTCAAATATAAGTTTGAATTGAGTAGGATGGCTAGCAACTTCATTAAATATTTGTATGCACGCTCACTTGAATTCTTCAACAAATAAGAGCACGGGATTTAAATTGCCACGCACCAGCACAAAGTGTAAAGTGCTGACCCTCGCTCTCAACAGGTACTCGGGACCAGGATAGCGTGCCAAGGAACTGAAGGCGACGCTCCTTTCTTTTGAAGCCTTGCTAGAGTGAAGGCTAGCTCTGCAACATTTTGAAGACTCCGATCCAACTGTATCATGAGTCACAAACTCTCGCCGATCCCAGGTCTTAGAGAGTCATTTTGATGTTTGTAAAAAGGAATGTAAATGTATGGAATGACTATCTCATCGATGTCGGTTGTGAGCCCGTGAGGCCTCTTTTGTAATCGAGTCTGTAACCTAACTTATTATCAATAAAAATGCAAGTTTCCTTTTTTAAATGAATGTCTTCAATTTCTCTGCGTACTCTTACGCATGCTGTTGTTTCGGATAACCTTATGAACCGCCTTGTGCAAGTGCAACTTAGGCTTGCACGGCATCACGCCCGAGGGACGACTATCGATTCTATCGAATCGGGGTGTGATATATAGGACGATCGCTCCTACGGGAGCGGGGCGTGACATCATCCCACAACCAATTATGGGACGAGCAAGAATCCTTTGACAAAGGAGACCACTATACTGTCAGGAACCTCTCGTTCGATCTCTACACGAAGAATGTCCACTTGAGCTCCGGGTCAAAGTTTTGGCTTAGAGCAAGAATCTGTTGACGGAGCACATCCACCATGCAGTCAGAAAAAAATAGTAACGGTGAGAAACCAATCTGAGTAGGACATATACTACTCTGATAATATCTCCTTTAACACTCAATCCCACTACTGATATCATTCTTGTAAAGGTGATCTCTCAGAGTATACGTCCTACTCAGATAGATCTCTCAGAGTATCCTCTCCGGTTGGTTGCCGAGTGGCTGCAGGGACTATGTCCTGATCACCATGTCGTACCATAGTTTCTGCCTCGCCAGTCGAATGGCTGCAGGGACTATGTCCTGATCTCCATGTCGTACCATAGTTTTTGCCTCACCAGTCGAATGGCTGCAGGAACTATGTCCTGATCACCATGTCGTAGTCCAATACAATCCAGAGATTGACACAGTACTAATTCATATATGTAGTCCAATACAAATAGTCTAATACAAAAACAATCCAATACAAATAGTCCAATACAAATAAGTACTAATAGCTAATGAGAACCACGCAGCTCACGCAAACGCTCAGTGATACGATCACGCAACCACCTCGAATAAGTGGGATCGACGGCAGCAGGAGAGATGTAGTCCCTTGCAAGTGCTGCATGAATAGAACTCCCGGTCTCACTAGCTACCGGTGCTGGATGAATAGAACTCCCGGTCTCACTAGCTACCGGTGCCACTTCCTCCTTAACAGTAGGAGGAGCCACCTCAGCATTCACTGTTTTCCTCAAACGAAGTGCCGCTCCACGGGCCATAGGTGCCATCTGGTAAGATCGATATTCATAAATAATATAACTGTAACATAAGCAAGCTAACTAAAGAAACCATCATGTAATTTGAGTACATTTTCGAAAGCAGATAAAGTACAGAAAATTCAATTTTTTGCCAAGTGTGAGAACGGATGGCTCAGAACACAACCCAAAATTCATTCTAGCATATATTAGTATGAATCATCTATGTTCTGTACATATGGTGTAGTATATGTTCTTATCGTATTTAGTATCTGAAGAATGTAACAGAATCAAGATGAACTCACATAATGTAATACTAAGACATCATCTACTACTATATAAGATATAGTGATAGGTTGTCATATCATCATTGCTGAGGGATGAGGGTCGGAGGGCAGTCAACTTTATCTACGGCTACATAGTTTCTGCCTCGCCAGTCGAATGGCTGCAAGGACTATGTCCTGATCACCATGCCATAGTTTCTGTCTCGCCAGTCGAATGGCTGCAGGGACTATATGTCCCGATCACCAAGTGTGAGAACGGATGGCTCAGAACACAACCCAAAATTTATTCTAGCATACATTAGTGTGAATCATCTATGTTCTGTACATATGGTGTAGTATATGTTCTTATCGTATCCAGTATCTGAAGAATGTAACAGAATCAAGATGAACTCACATAATGTAATACTAAGACATCATCTACTACTATATAAGATATAGTGATAGGTTGTCATATCATCATTGCCGAGGGATGAGGGTCGGAGGGCAGTCAACTTTATCTACGGCTACATAGTTTCTGCCTCGCCAGTCGAATGGCTGCAGGGACTATGTCCTGATCACCATGCCATAGTTTCTATCTCGTCAGTCGAATGGCTGCAGAGACTATATGTCCCGATCACCATGTTACTAATTAACCAACCAATAAATCTACTAGTTACAAATATCGACACTATCGGTGCGTTCGAATCGGAGTATCACATTTTTCGGTTTCGGAAAACAAATAATTATTACTAAATTATCAGATTTTTCGTCACTATCGGTGCCCCTGACCAAGCCCCCCTACACCACCCCTAACCCGGACCCTCCTCCCCCCTCCTCCCCTCCCCCAGCCGCCCCCACCCTCCCTGCTCCCTTCTCCCAGCCGCCCACACATACCCACCCCTAATCCGAACCCTACCCCTAGCTCCCCTCCCCCAGCCGCCCTCGTCCCCCCTGCCCCACCCCCCAGCCACCCCCGAACCACCCGCAACCCCCCTGCCCCTCCCCCCGAGCCACGCGCACCCCCCTCCCCCAACCACCAACAACCAAAATAGTCGGAGAGAGAGAGAGTCGCCGGAGAGAGTGAGAGCGCCGGAGAGAGTGAGAGCGCCGGAGGGGGGGAGGAGAGAGAGTGAGGGAGTAAAACGGAAGGAAATGGACCCTAACCCGAACCCTAACCCTAGCTTCCCTCCCCCAGCCGCCCTCGTCCCCCCTGTCCCACCCCCCAGCCACCCCCAACCACCTCCCCCCGAGCCACCCGCACCCCCCCCAAACCACCAACAACCAAAACAGACGGAGAGATAGAGAGAAAGAGAGGGAGGGGGAGAGTCACGTACTAGAGAGGGAGGAGAGTCGCCGGAGAGAGTGAGAGTCGCCGCCGGAGAGAGTGAGAGCGCCGGAGGGGGGAGGAGAGAGTGTGAGAGAGGAAAATGGAGAGAAATGAATCGGCGGGGGGGGGGGGGAATATAATTAGAATTTAGCGACGTTCAACCGACAGTCGCTAAATTAGTCGCTATTAGCGACGTCATAGTGACATTTCGCGACGACTAGCTCATGAAATTAATATACGTCGTTATTTCGTCGCTTACTTCGTCGCTAGTAGCGACGATTAGCAACGCCTCACTAAAACGTCGCTAATGTACACAATTTAGCGACGTTAATCGAATGTCGCTAAATTTATGTCGCCAAATGGGCAGATTTTAGTAGTGGCTAGCTGCTGAGCTCCAGTTGATGGTGATTATAAAGCCGATGTGTAAGGAAGTGGTCAGTTATAGTTGGTAGTTAAGACGTTGTACTCTCGACTGAATATGACAATTTATTAGCTTCTTCATGTCACAGACTCAGTATTTTTGTTTACGTCGATCCGTGTAGCATATTGTCATCGAAGACTCGTAGGTAAGCTTTCACCCGAACGCTTAACTAGAACACTAAGGTCAGATTGAGAAAATGTGGAGCAAGAGATTGGAATGTTGAAACAATTATGCTAATTTTGGGTGATGATATCTTCTATTATGTGGCATCTGACATGGCAACTGATATGACAGCTGACATGTCATGTTTTAACCCAAAAAATAATTATCCCATTTTTTATTGTTAATGTTAATGCTAATGCTAATTTTAATTTAATATTAATATTAACTTTAATGTTAATGTTAAAATTAATATTAATATTAATATTCATGTTAATTTGATATTAATATCAATTCTAATATTTCTTTTAATATTAATTTTAATGTTAATGTTAAAGTTAATATTAATGTTAATGTTAATTTTAATATTAATATTTATGTTAATTTGATACTAATATTAATTTTTATATTAATAGTAATTTTAATTTTAATCTTTAATTTTGCCATATCAGATGTCATGTCATCAGCCATGTCATATGTCACATAATGAGAGATGATATCACCCAAATTTTTTGAGAGCCAAATAGCATTTTGATGTTGAAAACTTAACTATGTAAAAGAGTTCAAAACTTCTTCGTTAGTAAGGAAAAAAATGAGACATCTCCCTTTTTAAAGTCTCAATGGATCTACATAAAAGGCCAAGACTGTGTCACGTATTCACCATCTAATGGTTGAATATTTTTGGAACATAGATATTTACAATAAAAAATTTTACATGATAGTCATCAAAAAATGATAGGAGTCTTCTAGACGTAAGAAATATTCCAAGAATGAATAGTCAAAGAAAAAATTTCAGTCTAGTATTAGGGAGGCTTTTCCACAAGTAACCCCTATGGTTTGATACATTATACAACATTGTCTCGGTTGAACTAAATATCTTGTAGGGAACATTCGATCAGCTGACTAAGGGTGAGTATTCGATTTATTCGGTTCCAACCGAACTGAATAACCGAAAATCGAATTGGACCGAAACCGAATAAACAAAACCGAAACCGAACTGAATTGATCAATAACCGAACCGAACCGAACCGAATTAAATCGGTTCGATTTTCGGTTTATTCGGTTTTTGGGTTTTTTTGTGTTTTTTTTTGTTAATATATATAATAACTAAATATACCTATATATATATATATATATAAACTAAATTTTTTTATTCGTTTTTCGGTTTTGGACCGAAACCGAAACCCAAAATCGAAATCGAAACCGAATAAAAAAATTTAGTATTTCCAAAACCGAAACCAAACCGATTTTTTTTTTTAAAACCAAACCGAATCTCTTATTCGGTTCGGCTCGATTTTCGGTCCAAAACCGAATAATGCTCACACCTACAGTTGAATATATATTGGCACAATATTATTGATAGTAAACAAATTGAACTAAACAAGTACTATATGCAGGTCATTATCCACAAATTTAACAATGAAAGGGGTTGGGCATCAAAGCAAAAGATACATGTGGGCGATGAATGTGCAGTTTCAACTACTCTAGCTTTGTTTTCTCATTTATGCTACACGTCGTATGGAAAAAATAATATCGAAATTTAGTTGTCAAGACTTCTTTTGCTAGCTACTAATGGACATTATTGGAAGGAATATCGAGTTCTTTCCCTGACAGACCTCGTTCTGGCTATCTAACAGGAATGGTATTCTTGTTGCATATTCTTTGATTGAGCCTGTCAGGTGAGGTTTAAGTACAGTTTCATAGAGTAAATAGTAACAACAAGGTTGTCAAATTGTCTACAGGATTGAGTGATATTATATGTACCTCCAAAAATTTTATCTCCCTTCTGTTACGTGGCACTCTCTTATTGACCGAAGCAAATGAGCGAATATAAGAGACCAAGTGGAGGAAGGATATAGAGGAATAAAATTTTGGAGGTACATATAGTATTTTTTCTATTAATTTTCAAATTTGATGTATCGTGCAAGTATCGCAAGATACGCTTTAGTATATATTTATACTAAACTGTTTAGCTCCTCTTTTACTTGAATTTATAGAAACCCAAATATATAAGTTGTTAGGACCTAAACGTTTTGAAATTCGATTGATCATTTCAGAAAAAAAAAAAAGAGGAAAATAAGCGCGCCAACAGAGTTGACGCATTATGGAAAACAAAAAATACGTCAACTGAGTTAGCATATTTTTAGCATTTCATCCCATTTTCGCTAGTTCTTTCAAACTTTTCTTCCCTCTCTGAATTATCCAAAACTTCCTCTGTATTTATTTATACAATTTTCTACCAAAAAAAATGGTGGAAAAAAAAAATGAGAAAGTGGAGGGAGAAAAGAGATTCCTTGATAACTACCTTAAAAAATCAAAAATATTAAGACATGCCTACCTAACTATTAAAATTTCTGCCACTTGCACTAAAACTTTAGAATGTTAATTTTGTGGACCGAAAGTTGGATTCATGCAGTGGCATCCACATGAAATTAATGCGTATATTTTTTAAATCCGCTTGAAATTGATGTGTTAGAGAATTCAAGCTTGGATGTTCTGATATCATATTCCTTCCACTTGCACTAAAATTCTAGAGTGTTATGTGCCTTAGAGAATTCAAGCTTGAAATGTTCTGATATTATATTCTTTCCACTTGCACTAAAATTCTAGAGTGTTTGTGAGGGTTGATGCTTAACGTCAATGGATGACATAAAAATGATGATATGCAAGGTTGGGATTGCATTAGGATAATAATTTTTTAATATAAAAGTATTAAGTTTTTTTTTTTGAAAATTATTGACCATAAACATTAGGATAATGGTTGATTACATTACATGATGTAATATCTGAAAATTGCTGAAATATCCAATTTCGAGGTGGGAGTTTATGAAAAATTCATCCGTAATGGATTTTATAAAATACCCAAAATTATATATTTTCACGTTAAATATTTCAAGATTCCCTTTAGATCCTCTGTATTTACAAAATTACCATTTTGATAATACCATAACTATCCCTTCGCACAAATTTGGTCATATGTATGTATTTGAATTCACAAACTCAGATTTGGATTGCGATTTTCGTCTTCTTCTTCTTCACGAGAGATCTGAATTCTATTGCTCTCATCTTCTGCAGAGATCGCAAAAATCGTTCGTAGTTCACTGTGCTTTTCTTCAGTCGAACTCCGATCATCGCTCATCATCATCTTCGTAGAGAGATTTGAAGTTTTTCGACGATTAGGTCAATTGTGGAGAGAATATCTTCTTCTTCTTCTTCTCCATAAGAGTTATCATCGTTTTGAAAGAAGAACGGAAAACTCTTGAATCTTTATTCATGACAAAAAATTTCTACAAAAAGGCAAAAAGTTAGGTTTCTGTCAACTGTTCTCCGTCATTTAACACGAAGAATGACCATTCGTCGTGACTTTAACACAGAGAATGACCGTTCTCCTGCATTTTAACATGGGGAATGATCATTTTTCGTGATTTTAACAACGGAGAATGGTCATTCTCCATGATTTTAACACGGAGAAAGACTATTCTCCTGCATTTTAACACTAAAAATGGTCATTATCCATGATTTTAACATGGAGAATGACAATTCTCCTGTATTTTAATACGAAGAATGACAATTCTCCGTCAATTTAACAAAAAAATGGTCATTCACCGTGATATTAACACGGAAAATTACCATTCTCCGTGATATTACCACGGAGAATGGTCATTCTCCTTTTAACACGGAGAATGACAATTCTCCGTGATTTTAAGACAGAGAATGACCGTTCTCCGTGATTTTAACATGGAGAATTACCATTCTCCGTGATTTTAACAACGGAGAATGGTTATTCTTCGTGATTTTAACACGGAGAATGACCATTCTCCTGCATTTTAACACGGAGAATGATCAGTTAAAACTTTGGAGGGCCATAACTTTTGACTGGAAGGTTAAAACGAGGTCCGGTTTGTCGCAAAATGAACATATTTTCGAGGAGGCTGAGATAAATCGTTTTATCGTTTGACGGGCTTTCGAAATTTTAGAATCGCAAAAAAAATAATCTTTGGACCTCCATTTTAATACGGGGAATGACCATTCTCCGGTTTGTCGCAAAATGGTCATTCTCCTGCATTTTAACACGAAAAATGGCCAGTTGATGCTGCTGATGATGATGAAGTGAGAACTGATGATGACGAATGGTGTGAAGATTGCGAATGGAGAGTCACTGACGAGTTTTTGAAGTAAGGTTTGTAGATTTTGGAGGAGAAAAACCTAAATTAGAAAGTGAGCAGCGTATGGGAGAATATGAAGAATCGAAACATTTTTTTTGAAGAGTAAGTTTCGTGAGTATTTTCAATAAATTAAAAGGGCAAAAAGGTCATTCCGAACCCTTTTATATATTTTTCGCTAATTCTTACACGCGATAAAATGTTATTTTGCGGTGGGCTATTCATAAAACTTTTACGATTTTTTGAAATTTCATAAATTTTCCATGTAATATTACTAAAATATTTCCTTAACATTGTCAAAGAAACTTGGACCAAAAAGAGGAGGAAAAAAAAGAAAGACAAAACACATGACATGAGAAGTAATAACAAAGAAAAAGTATATACTATTTCTAGACCCAAAAAAAAACACACATTATGTCACTACCTCAAGCGTGATATTAAACATCAGAAAATATATTTAGCATATAAATATTATTTAATTGTACAAAGAATTTATCTGTAATTTTTGCTGTTAGTTGTTTGATTCATTTTCTTGTATTCCACTTTGTTAAAAGACCATCTACTACATATTGTATATCCAAAGCAAAAATAATAATAAATTGAAACGTAAATTTTTTTTTATGTGTGTGTTTTTTATATTTGCAATAGCTTGGTCTGAGAAATCTAATATTTTTTTTTTTTGAATATTTTAGCAAATGTCCCCATTACAAAAATAAATAAACTAGTATATACCCCCACTTATATTAAAAAAACTAGCAAATGTTCCTATTATAAGTAAAATAATCAAAATTTTGGTTAAATAGTGAGGGTATGTCTTAAGTTTTTAAATGTTGTATATATAAAAAAAGAGGTATTTGCTATTTTTTTAAATAAATGGGCATATGTACTAGTTTATATATTTGTAATTAGCCCCTAAGGCACTAGCCCAGTGGTAGTGCCGCGGGGGCGTGGGGGGTGGGGGGGGGGGTGGGGGGTGGGGGGTGGGGAGGGGAGCGTCCAAGCACATGTCTTGGATTCGAATCCTCCCTCGAAATTGGATGACTTTTTTAGCCACGATTCGACTTGAAAAAAGGATATATATATATATATATATATATATATATATATATATATATATATATATATATATAGAGAGAGAGAGAGAGAGAGAGTGCCTATCCAATGAGCACACCTCCTAAATGAGCAAATGAGCACAATTATCTACATCTCTTGGATGTTATCTCAATTAATCTAATGGTTAAAATTTTATCCTTAAGGAAGGGATATAGATAAATATCGACCACAAGAGGAGGATATTAATGATCGAATTTTCTTCTTAGCTTTTTTTAGGGGGTGAATATTAATGATCAATTTAAAAATAGTAATATTAATTCTAATATTAATCTTAATTTTATTAGTATTAGAATTAAAATTAACACTAAAATAAAATTTAATATTAAAATTAACATTGATATTAAAATTAAAATTAAAATTAACGTTAAAATTAATATATAAATTAATATTAACATTAAAGTTAACATTAACATTAAAATTAACATAAATATTAAAGTTAATGCTAATTTTAATGTTAATTTTAATATTAAAGTTAATGCTAATATTAATATTTATTTTAATTTCACTGTTAATGTTAATTTTTATGTTAATGTTAGTTGAATATTAATTTTAATATCAACGTTAATTTTAATATTAAATTTTATTTTAGTGTTAGTTTTAATTTAATTGTTAATTTTAATACTAATAAATTAACATTAATATTAGAATTAATATTATTATTTTTAAATTTGATCATTAATATTCACCTTCTAAAAAAAAGCTACGAAATGAAAGGAGAGAATCCGATCATTAATATTCTCCTTTTGTGGTCAATATTTATCTATATTCCTTCCTTAATAAGAGGATAAAATTTTAACCATTAGATTAGAATTGAGGTAATGGATATAGATAATTGTGCTCATTTGCTCATTTAGGAGGTGTGCTCATTGGATAGGCACTATATATATATATATATATATATATATATATATATATATATATATATATATATTTTTAATATATATATATATATATATATATATATATATATATATATATATATATTTTTTTTTAATATATATATATATATATATATATATATATATATATATATATATATATATATATATATATATATATATATATATATATATATATATATAGGCAAATGACCTCTAGCCTAGTGGTTAAGAGAGATGCATGCGGCCCAAGTGGTCGGAAGTTCGAGCCTCAGTAGAGGCGAGTTCGCCACAAGTATCCATTGCTTCAAATATATATATATATATATATATATATATATATAGAGAGAGAGAGAGAGAGAGAGAGAGAGAGAGAGAGAGAGAGAGAGAGAGGTATTTGCTAAAATATTTCATATTTTTTCTCCATGGGTCATGGCCCATGAGAGACAACCACCCAATGGGCCCACAATTATAGGTAGAGTATGACAAGCAAAGCAACCACGCTACCTACTAAAAAATATCTAAAAGTTTCAGCACAAGGAGAAGAAAGTAGTAGACCTCAAGAGAAGAAGTCATCCATGGAGTTTGTGGCGAAGAGGAAGAGGGGTGCACTATCAAATCTGACCGGTGGGCTCCTCCTGATGGCTATGCTGAGCTGCTGCCACGTGGAAGGATGGACGGGTGAGATCCACGGGAGGGTGGTCTGCGACGTCTGTGGGGATTCCTCCATAGGTCCAGAAGATCATCCAATGGAAGGTACTCTCTCATTAACAGCTCAAATAGTCATAACGTATGTATCTATGTATGTATGTGGTTGGTAGTAGAGAATTGGCGCAGATATTGTTGATGGTTTTTTTTTTTGGGGGGAATATAATTAGCTAAATTGGGGGTTTTAGTTTAGATCTCTGTGACCGATCTTGCAATTTTTGGACTGCTTATAGTTTGACGAGGAAGAAAATATGGGTCCTCTTGTTGTTTGTCGAATCCTGAGTAGTCTGTTGGATTTATGTAAATATTGCCATCATTTGGTGTTTTGTTTTCTCTATCATGAAATTTTGATGGGTTTTGTTTCGTTCACATTATAATGGATCATGCATACATGTGTTGCCCAGTCTTATATTGGTGCTTGCTTTGGTGGTGGCTTTTATTTCATTTGCCTAAGTTGATTGGTTTTGGTAGAGAATTGAAATTGTTTGAAGGATTTTGTTAACATGGGCACATGTTAGTACATCGATAAATATGTCATTTAGATGGTCAGCTCATTTATCAATACACGTCTAACTTAAAATGTGTATTTATAAATGGAAATTAAGCATTTATCAATGTATTAACATGTGCCCTAACAAAACCCTTGTTTGAATGAAGCTGATGGTCTTGTTAACCTACGATATATCATGTACTTGTTGATCTTATTTTACTGGGGAAGAAAATAATGGATACTGTTTCTATATTATTGATGTTGCGCAATTAGTACATTATGCATGCAGCTGTTGCGCTCTTTTATGGTGTTTGGGTTATGAAATTCTCGTAGTTCTTGTATGATGTTTCTTTTATGTAATTAGTTCATGGCTTTTGGTGAAGGGTTGATACTGTTTGAGTGGTTGATCGCGATCTGATGATTTCGTCTTACGATGGTCTTATTTCAGATGACCATGATATTGTTGATGTACTAGGCTATAGAAGAAAGGATGTGGCGTTGTTCAGTTAACGAAGAATGACTTGGGGAGTAGTCGACTAAATGATGTTTTATAACAACTTTAATAAATGTCAGTAAATGTGTTCATGTACCAGGAGGTTGAAATTTGAGATATAAGTAGATTTAATTTGCCAAAGGGGAAAAAGGCTACAGTTCATCAGATTCACCTCTTTGTGCTACATTATTAATGCCAAGAAGGACTGAGAAACATTCCATCTTATAGTAAGGGAAAGAAGGCAAACAACCAATCCAAGTGGAGCATGAGGAGATGCAAAAAGTAGACACATACGGCAAGACCATAGACGAGGAAAACAATTTATATGTTACCGGTTGTGGCTAGGGCTCCGGTGACTCCAATGGAGCAGAAGAAGATGAACCCCTCTTGACAATTGGATGAATGAAGCTTTTTAAATGTAATACACAAGAACTTCACGTTTGGGGGACATTTTGGGTAGTGGTTAGTTATCATTTCTATACTATGGTGATGTTCTTGTTTGAAGTTGATTTTTGCTTGTATTTGTGATTCTGGTGTGAAATCTGTTTTTAGTCTTGTCCTAGATGTTGGCATTATACTTATGAAATTTTGTTCCTAATCACAAGACATTTCTTCCACAACACACAGACAAAGAGGGATGAGGTTTAGACGAAGTTGGAGAAATGTAATGACTTTATATCTTACCACAGGATTTTGGTTATCTAAAGGTTGAGGAATAGGGAGAAGGAAGGAACCTTCCGATAAGAGGAGGAAAGTTTCTCTCTTTCACACACACTTACATGGATATTGTGTATATTTACGTTTTTGCATAGCTATTTAAGTATTTAAGCCTAGGGCTAATTCTACTTAGGATGAGGTTAGATTGAGATTCGTGTTAGGTTTAATAGAACAACTCTAAGATGTTACATTCAGGCCTAGAATCTGGATACATAGACCTGAGTTTCTTCGGATTTTGGTTTCAATCATTGGTGAGTTCTCTAAACTACGGTGTTGTATCTATGTGATGGAGATTGAGACTGGTTATGCATTTACGGTCGATGAGCTTGGCGTTGAACACCGTAGAGTGGATGTGGATTTGAGAATTTAGACTTGGTTTATTTTTGGGTGCACTTATCTTGGTCATTTGTTTTAATTACTTATGCATATGGGTTCACATGGTTGATTTATAGGACTAGTTATAGTTGTTAGGATATGGTCATATTTGGTATTTATGATTAGTTTTATCTTGATAATTGTTTTCGATTGCAATTGGGACTAGTAGTATTGATGGCCAAGGTTTTGGTTATATAAAGTATAAACAAATCTACTCTCTAATTTTTATTCACTGGAAAGTTTAGATATTTATTTGAGGGCTGGTGTATTGTCTTGGAGTAAATTTCTTCTTCTATAAAACCTTAACTCCTAAATCTTATTACCATCCATGATCCACCCTAAGACCAGGTTTCCTTTACATCGCATCAAAGTTGATCGTTTTGGTACCTAAAACAAAAGTTTTGACACGTGGATTCATCTTCTTCGTAGAGCAAGATTTGATCCGTTTTGATTGCGTAATGCAACATCGTGATCCTTTGTTAAACTCGATCAATAATCCTCAATTTGATTGATTGCTTCGAGATTTTCTAGGTTTGTTTGGAAGAGTTCTATCAATCTTTGCTTTACAATTAGACTTCTGAACCTCAGTTTGTAAAATCATTGCATAATTCCATGTAGATCATCCCCCTAGGTCGTTGTCTTGCATCCCCTGTCATACACGTTCAGGCACAAAATACCACTACAAAATGTTAAGAGGTTTGCGAAACATATTGATTTGGGTTTCGCTTAATGTTGAGTTCTCCATTCTTTGGTGTTATTCCATGTCATGTCAGTGTTCATGTATCAAGCACAGCATGGTTATATACGATTAATCGGTCTTATTTAAATCGATTTGCATGGTCAATTAATCACCCGATCACAACTTTTTGTCAAATCTTGGTTAAAATTCGATTAACCTGACAGACCACTTAATTGGACCAAAAAATGAGTAATTGGGCTGGTTTTTGTTATTCCGTCCGATTATTCATGATTGGATCAGTTTGCAAGCAGATTTATAGTGAAAATCAAATACCTGAACCCAAACCACCTAACTTTCTGTTGGAGTCCAGTCTGGATTTGGTAATAGCATATTTATGGAGTCCAAATCTGATTAAATATTTGATTTAATTTGATTTGGATGTCCATAATTAGTGCTGGGCTATTTTAGATATAATAGGATTCTTATTTGATGGTTTCCTATTTAAAAGATCCTATTATAATCTAAAATAGGATGTTGATGGGTTATTTTAGGTGTAGTAGGATTCTTATTTGAGGGCTTCCTGTTTAAGAAATCCTATTATGACCTAAAATAGGTTTATATATGGGGTGAGGGTGGAGGCACAAAGTACAACACAAAAGTGGAGATTCGAGGTGCTCATCCACAGGAAATCTAAGAGAAAGTTCCGCACTTTGCTCTTAGGACTTCGCCATCCAAGACAGAAGGAAGAAGAGATCTAATTGAGGGGTCGTCAACTTCGGTTAGGGAGATTGCTACGGGTTGGTGAGCGATTTCAATTGTAACCTTTCTTTTTTTCTTGAGTGTGGTGAGGGGGTTGAACTTATTAGGGCAAAGGGTTCAACATTAGTTTTTGTCAATCTTGTAATTTCATCTGAGTTATAGAGATTGGGATTTGTCCAGGTGACGTAGTCACCGCCATATACTGGTCTTTATTTGTGCTTGGTGTCCGTTAGACGGGGGTTGGTTATTTCAGGTGGGTTGGCCTAAGTTTTCGCTGCGACAACTTCTCAGACACGGTATCGGAGCGCAGGAGGGCGTATCTGATTTCCAACATTTGGTATCAGAGCTTTGGTGGTTCTGGCAACCATGTCTACGGAGCAGATGAACACTCGTATGATCACCCTCACAAGGGAAAATTGGACGATTTGGAAGCCAAGGATGGAGGATCTACTATGGTGCAAGGACTTGCATGGTCCGTTGGAGGGTGACAACGCAACAATGGACAAAGCTGCTGAAGACTGCAAACGACTGGATCGGAAGGCCGTTGGATTCATCCGCCAGTGATTGGATGATTCGGTGTTTCACCACGTGTCCATGGAGAGTTCAGCAAAAGCATTATGGGAGAAGCTGCATTTGTTGTACGAAAGGAAGACGGCTGGCAACAATGCGTTTTTTATTCGCCAACTCGTCAACTCGAAGTACACGGAGGGTGCCCCAGTGGCACAACATCTGAACGAGGTTCAGGGTATCATCAATCAGCTGTCTGCGATGAAGATGATGATTGATAATGAGCTTCAGGCCCTACTGCTCTTGAGTTCTCTGTCGGAAAGATGGGAGACGTTGGTGGTGTCGGTGAGCAACTCCGCGCCTGATGGAGTTATCACGATGGAGGCAGTCAAAAGTAGCTTGTTGAATGAGGAGATCCGGCGCAAGCAAGTGGAATCGTCGCAGGAGTCTGCTCTGGTGACTTACTACGGGAAGGGAAGACCTAATTCACAGACGAGGACAGGGGGAGTTCTCGGAATCTTGCGATTGTGGACCACAAGGAGGGCTGCTATCACTGTGGCGAAAGGGGTCATATCAAGAGGAACTGCAAGAAGCTCAAAGCTGAGAAGGCAAAAGGCAAGGACGATCAGGAGGATCTCACAGCAATGGGAGATATCATCATCGCAGCAACCGACGTAGAGGAACCTTGTGGCATGTGTCATGACGGCGACTGGGTCATGGACACGGGGGCGTCGTATCACGCCACTCCACATAGGAGGATCTTCATGTCATACCGCGACGACAGGTTTGGACGTGTGAAGATGGGCGACAAGGGGACAGTTGCAGTTGTAGGCATCGGTAATGTGCACTTGACAACGGAGATCGGTGAGAAGCTCGTTCTCAAGGGTGTGCGACATGTACCGCGTTTGCGTTACAACTTGGTTTCGGTAGGGAGGCTGGCAGATGATGGCTGTCGCAGTCTGTTTTGGGACAAAGATTGGATGCTTGCGAAGGGTTCTCAACAGCTGGCTCGGGGAGATTTGTGTTGTGGCATGTACAGGCTCAAGCCGCTGAGCTGTATAGGTAGGCCACAGACACCGGATGGAGGCTCGAGGGGTGCTCGACAGGAGGTGGATCGTCGAGAACTTGCTGAGGGGCTTCTAGGTGCTTTGAGGGATACGGAGGATTCGGTTCGTCGAGACAAAGCGACGGATGGTGGTGAGTCAAAGATTGAGGGTCAGTTTGTCGATCCCATGACAGCTGGTCGGTCTCCAGGTGGGGGTTGCTCTACGGATCCGGTTTTGGCGACGGGTGGTTTGCCAAAGCTTCACGGAGCGACATCGGTTTCAGCAGTTCGAAGCCAGGAAGGAGATCAAGGTTTGTAGCAAACTCAATCTGAGGCGGGAGCATCATCATTCACACAGTTCAGGAGGAGCTGTGGGTCATCGACGGCATGCACAGTGCGTGATGTTCTGCTCGAGGACGCATGTGTATGGGGAGCTTCAAGTTCAGACAGCTTCAAGTTCAGACACGAAGGTGGTCAGGCTCAGGAGTTCGAATCTCAGGAGGACCGCACCGTCTGCTTGGTTGGGCCAGCCAAGGATGAAGAAGCTCGTCAGAACGTTAACACTTTCCGGTGGAAAACAGAAGTCGGGGACAGGCAGCCGAGACTTGTGGTGAGGCTGATCGTCAGAGACTTCGGTCTTGATCGTGTTATTGATATCGGCAGGATCCCAGTGGTGCAAGAGGTGCTACGCATGGCAGCTAGCGTCGACGTGACGGTCGAGGAGCTGGAGACGAAGGAAGATGCAAAGCAGCTCGGGGGATCGAAGATCAGTGGCATGGGGGAGCAGGAACTCTGTCGCATGACGACAGGCATGGAGTTCAGTTGAGGAGCCATGGGGTCAACACCCTCTCATCAGACTGGAGGGGGAGATTGTTGGAGTCCAGTCTGGATTTGGTAAAGCATATTTATGGAGTCCAAATCTGATTAAATATTTGATTTAATTTGATTTGGATGTCCATAATTAGTGCTGGACTATTTTAAATATAATAGGATTTTATTTGATGGTTTCCTATTTAAGAGATCATATTATAATCTAAAATAGGATGTTAATGGGATATTTTAGGTGTAGTAGGATTCTTATTTGAGGGCTTCCTATTTAAGAAATCCTATTATGACCTAAAATATGTTTTTCTCATCCTATATATGGGGTGAGGGTGGAGGCACAAAGTACAGCACAAAAGTGGAGATTCGAGGTGCTCGTCCACAGGAAATCTAAGAGAAAGTTCCGCACTTTGCTCTTAGGACTTCGCCATCCAAGACAGAAGGAAGAAGAGATCTAATCGAGGGGTCGTCAATTTCGGTTAGGGAGATTGCTACGGGTTGGTGAGCGATTTTAATTGTAATATCTTTCTTTTCTTCTTGAGTGTGGTGAGGGGGTAGAACTTTGTAGGGCAAAGGGTTCAACATTAGTTTTTGTCAATCTTGTAATTTCATCTGAGTTATAGAGATTGGGATTTGTCCAGGGGACGTAGTTACCGCCATATACTTGTCTTTATCTGTGCTTGGTGTTCGTTAGACGGGGGTTGGTTATTTCAGGTGGGTTGGCCTAAGTTTTCGCTGCGGCAACGTCTCAGACACGGTATCGGAGCGCAGGAGGGCGTGTCTGATTCCCAACACTTTCCTGGATAAAATCCCAAATTTCCTAATTGGTAATCCTAGTTTCTTATTCTAAAATTCTGTCCCTAACTTATTTCTTCCCCCGTCACACAGAGAGAGAAGAAATAATCCTAGTTTCTTATTCCCAAATGAGGTTGTGTTAGGAAAGAGAGAAGAAATAATAAGCTTTACAGCAGCAATTTGTGGAAGGATAAAATGGAATGTGAAGTGTCCTGAATGATGACATAGCATTAATAAAAGGCTCAACATTTTCTTTTTCTTTCCTCGTTTAAATAATCGACCAATCATGTTCTTTGAATAGGTATCTGTTATAACCAGAGAATGTCTTTTGAGCTACGGAACATAAGGTTTGACATAACTCCATATCCACCTTTTGTTAGTCTCTCATACGATTCTCTTTGCCTGATTTGCAGGAGCCGAAGTAGCTGTACTTTGCATCACAAAATCTGGGGAGGTTCTAAACTACCAAGCTTTTACAAACTCCAGGGGCATCTACACAGTGGCGGAGACTATGCCCGAGAGTGATCGCTGGGATTCATGCTTGGCCAGACCCATCAGCAGCTACAACGTGCACTGCACTCGGAGGGGGGATGCCCACTCGGGTGTGAAATTCACCTACACTCGTCCATCTGGATATTCTCACCACATCAAACCTTTCCTCTACAAGCCCGTCCAAGTTCCTGCCTATTGTATTTAAGTGGCTTGCTGTATAGATCAAAACATGGTACGCCTTTAGCTGAATGTAAAGGAGGAAAAAAAATCATATATAAAAGAACCAATAAGATGGGAAAATGCTTTAGTTGTGTTTTGAATTCTAATGTATTGGTTTTTATTAGGGTTCTGTGGATGCTGGTATTATCAGTTTGTCTTCATTTGGTAGTTCATGATTAATATTAAATAAGACATGCAGAAACTGGCTGATGAAGGAAACTCAATATTTGGTTATGCAGACTCCAAGTTGTTTCATTTCTCTCTTGTGCTTAAAAGTTGTCATTTTGGCTGTGTTTGATTGGGCTTTTTTTCCATGGAAAATATTTCCATCACAAATTTTCCACCAATTGTAGTGTTTGATAGCATATATTTTTCATGGAATTATTTTCCAAAAAACTATCATTTTCCATATTTTCATCTAAAATAGTGGAAAATAAAACTTGTCCAATCCATAGGAAAATATCATTTTCCATGGAAAATAACTATTTTTCGTAGAAAATAATGGCAATCAAACACCAAAATTAAGTTTTCCATGGAAATTTTTTAAAATTCTATGGAATTTTTTTCCTAGGAAAATAATTTTATGGAATTAATTTCTTTTCTACATATTTTCCACATTGCAATCAAACGCACCCTTAATGGTCCGCTATTTCCGGTGCTCCTCTTTGGATGTATTTGTTTGTGTGATTTTGAGGCTCCGAGAGATTGGGTTGAAGAAAAAGGAGATATATTTGTTATGAATCTTATGATTATGGGTTGAAGAAAAAGGAGACAACGCTGGGCCGAAAATTCTCGAGACCCTATGACGGGGTTTGTTTGAAAGTGAGGCATCTTTAACGGCTAAACGGAAAACACACTCAGCTTATTTTATGGATTTTTTTTCTCCAATATCAATAATATCGATCAATTTAATAAATAAAATCTTCTCCAAAAAAATGATAAAAGGTAACTAAGTAACCTTAATTAGTGACGGTTTCTTTCTAACTGTCGAACAAGGTTAATAAAAAACAAGATCATTTGGAGAGAAGGAAAAAGTAACTATTAGAATAATAAAAGATATTTGAAGAAAATAACAAATAAATACTTGGTCTTGGGGTAATGGCTTTCTCAATGCATTTATTGATATATGATTCGAACCATGTTATTATCATTTTGGTTACTAAAGCTATATAGGGATCATCATTTGGTCCGAAGTCCGTGGGCGTCCGAAAAGTTCGTCTAGCCCGATGGGCGAAAGTCCGATAGAGTCCGGTCATTAGGGTAGCTCGATCCGGTCCATATTAGTATAGGATCAGGCTTGGACTATGCATCCGTCTGTCCGAGCCCGTCCTGAGGCCCGTGCGATACAAGTATAATTGGAACTAGTAATACCCCTACTTCATTTTATCTTGTACTGCTGACCATAACCTTAACAGGATTAGCTCATCGTAGTTACTAATATCTCGTTTATCCTAGTTCTTCTTTTCCACTTCTTACTACTGATACCTGCTACCAATAATCTCTGTTTTGTGGTCAACCTCTCAATTGGTATGATCATACACTGTAATAACTTTGCTTTGTAAGGCTTACAGTCTTCGAACTGTGCTTTGTCCACCTTTCTCTAAAGAACTAATTTATTTGGTTAATTTTCGATCCGCTCTTAAAACAAACTAAATTATCATTCTTATCTTGGCATTCAATCCATTGTAATTTACAATAGTAACCTATTAAGATAACTACCAGAAATTGTCCAAATTTGTTTCTTAAATGAGTTAGTCCGGTCCGATCCGACTTGGTCCGAAAAGTCCGACTCTTGTGGACGGGCTTGGACTTCGTAAATAATAATCAAGTCCGGTCCGACCCGGCCCAAAATTTTTTAAGGCCAAAAAAAGGGGCCCATGTCCGGCCTGAATTCGTACTTTATGGGCTTGGACGGTCTGGCTCGGCCCAATGCCGATCCCTAAAGCTATACTATGTATAAGTGGGTGTAGGTCTTCACTACAACAAAAAACCCTTTTAATAACGCTCGATAAGACGTATTGATGACGCCTGATACCTAAGCGTTATCAAAGTTCGAAATACCTTTTTTCTATGACGGTTTTGGGCTAATTCTGGTCTTTTTATGACGTTTATAAAACAAAGCGTTATTAATATTTTAGAGCGGTGGCAAACTTGTAATATTTTGCAAACTTATTAATATTGAGCGTTCGAAATATTAGGGTTCGGTCCAGCGTCCTCTTCCTCCGCTCCTTCCATTTCCCCTCTCCTCCTCCTCTTCCTCTTCCTCCTCCTCCTCCTCCTCTTCCTAGGGTTAGGTTTAGGGTTTCTCCTCCTCCTCTTCCTCTTCCTCCTCCTCTTCCTAGGGTTAGGTTTAGGGTTTCTCTCCCCACTTTCCATTTTCCTCCTGCTATCAGAGTATAGACATGCCGACTCCGTCCCCGCCGCTGTCCTCCTCCTCCTTCATCTCCATCCCGCTCTTTTCTGCCATCGTAGGCGGAGTCCTCGTCCTCCTCTTCTTTGCCGACTACTTCCGCCGCAAGCGAGCCGAGGTCGCCACCGTCGCCTCGCCGGAACCCAATCCCGCCACCGCCGCCTCCTCCCAGAAGTCATCGAAGCCTCTTCTTTCCTCCAACAGGAAGCCCCATCCCAGATCCCACTCTCACGCCGCCGATAAGGTCAAATCTTCTCTCTTCTCCCCCTTCTCCTCTCGATTTCGAGTCATCGATCAATCGGTCACTCACTTTTTTTGTGTGTGGAATAATTTCAGGACCAGAACAAGAAGCACCACCCTCTCGACGCCAACACGCTGAAAGGCCACAGCGACTGTGTCACCGCGCTTTGTTTCTCTTCCGATGGCCGTAATCTCGCCACCAGTGAGCACGTTTGTCTTTTTTTATGTATTTTTTTACTTGTTCAACTTATTTGTGTCTTGATGTGGAAATGTGAATTTTTGTTCGTAGGTTGTGCCGATGGAGTGGTCAGAGTGTTTCGGATCGACGACGTCTCCAGTAAAAGCTTCAAGTGAGCTCATCATACAAGTTTGATTTCCTATTTTGGGTTTTTTTTTGGTTTTCACAATGTTTATAGCATTTCCAGCGTTTGGTTTGATGTAACTACTGCTAATTGCTGCAACACAGGGCCTCTCCGAAAACTCATTTACATGTTCATAATAACCTGCAAAGAGGGTAATGACTAGTGCTTAACCTTGAGTTGGCATGTGGTTATGGGAAATGGAGTCCCCTCCAGTTGTTCTCACATGGTTTTATTGACAATGTTCATGTACGTTTAGATCATCAAATTATCATCTTCTGATTGGAGGTTGACTACACTTTTGTTGCTTACAAGACATGCTGAATGTGTGAAATTTGTGAAAAAATTAATTTGCCTTTATTGGTAAGTTACCGAGCTTGGTGATAGTCTCTGCTATCCCTATATGGTTTAGGTATTGAAGTACATATGGAGGTGGTGGAAACACAAAAGAAAATGTAGCTTGTTGTTGGATCGTCGAAACGGAAGTTCTGTTGGACACAGAGCTTCCAAATGGTATGCATATGATTTATAATTTGAAGATTATATTATAATCATCTAGAATTTCTTTTAAGTCATGAACAACATACCATATTATGATACAAGTTTGCTAGTATAGGCTAAAGGAGTACAAAAGGTTTGGATGGAGATTGTGGAAAAAAAAATAGTATATACGAAGGTCCAAAGTATCAATAGGCTGGGACTCAATAATGATCATGTATGTAATCCAATGGTAATAGGGAATGGGATAGTATATTCTCACATAGTTTGCATGGTCACTTTAACTCTATCAAACTTTGAAATTTCTATATATATAGCTGCTAACATTGAATTTCCATCTTGTAGTTGATCCGAGTAATAAATATGTACAGTCCTTAAAATATTTAAAGTAATCAATATGTATATTCATTAAAATATTTATGTATTCAATATGTTGAACTCCTTGGTCTTCGCCTGATTGTCTTACCTTGAATAAGGGGTCGAGGAAAATATGTTAACTACATTCTATGTAGTTTTTCATCTTCTACATCTTTTTTCCTAACTACATTAGCTCTAACAACTAGCATGCCTCTTCATTTGTTCAATAGTTGCACATCACGTCATAATACAATGTATCATTATCTAATAATGATAGAAAGCAAATGAAGAATTGCTGCAAAAAAAAAGGATTGGTATTGAAAAGCCCAAATGGCTCCAACTTCAGATATATAGGACCTATGAGTGATGTGGATTCCACAACCACTCCACACCTCAGAAATAGAGAGAAGAAAGAAGACCAAAGAAAGAAGGTTCTACTTACTGCTGCAAAAGAAGTACAATTTAGAAAATGTTAATGCATGCTTCATTCTGAAAGTTGTCTGAGGACTTCACATAGCAGAGGAATTCTTGACATGAGAACTTAGAGTTCTATAAACTTTTTTCCATTTATGAAAGTTTTGGCTTCTGGGTTTTCTGAAATTCACTTGAGCCTGTGTTTTTTTCTCTCTTGAATTTTGTAGTGACTTGAAGTTTTTTTTTTCTTTCCAGTTTTCGGTCTTTCAAATATAATGTGTCATTTATACCTGGTTCTAACTTGATAACATCTAAATTGTGGATATCTAGTGAAAATTCCAACTCTGAATTTGGATTTTTGATGAAATGAACTGTGAACTTGTGACTGTGGTTGGCATTTTGTTGGATGCTCTCACTTAAAATTTAATGTTTGTTGCTATTCGTTGGATATACAAAAGTTGTCATTGTCTTGTTTGAAGTATGATGGCACACCTGAATTATCCCTGACTGAAGATTACGCTAGTCTTTCCATGGTAGATTTGAATTGAAGTATGATCGTCACTTTTTCAATTTTTTTTCTTTCAATTGTCTAAGTTCAATATGCTCTGTCCTTCATGTTAGTAGTCTTGTGGTGACTAATGTGGTAAAAGTAATTATCAGTTCTTCACGACAAAGCCTCTGGCTTGTGATCCTTCGAGCTTGCCCAAATTTCCACCAAGCAAGGAGTATGATGCTAGACTTCGGGATGAGGAAGCTAGGAGGTATTTTTCTTCTTCTTCTTCTTCTTCTTCTTCTTCTTCTTCTTCATATTTTGCACATGTGCACAAGATTATGTCATTCCCCACATAGAACACGTACAGCTATTATTTATTTGTCCTTTATTTTCTTATAATAAATTTGTCTCCAAATTTTTCTTTTGACAAACTATGTGATGCCTAAATTCTAACAGACAAAGAGAAGCTGCAGTTAAAGGCCCAGGAACTGAATGTGGACAGAGAGGTACAAGAGATCCCAAAGCAAACCCAGCACAAACTGGAATGGGAAACCAGGTATTATTATTTATTTTTTCTGTAATATTTTCTTTTTTCATGGTGGCATATATGCAAATAATTAGGAGGAAAGAAATATTGTAAATGCTGTTTAAAATTTGACATGGAGTCTTGATTGGTGTCTTCAAGTTCTTCATCTAATGGAAGTGTCTGGGTTTTATGGATGCTACAGAGGCAGACAAATTCCAAGTGCTGCAGCGTGCGGTACAATCCAATGGAGGACAGTGGTTCAGGGTTCCTTATCGATCCCCCGAGTAGCACGATGCACCCTGGAGCTTACGGAACATCGTGGAACAAGGGCACGAGGAACGACGGAACGGCTCCTGGCCGCTCCAGCAGTACTGTGAGGGCATCAAATGTGCCAGAACTGAGGGCACAGAGATCGTACATGCCTCAGTCTGGGTATACCGGTGATTTGTCAAACTATTCAGGTTTGGTGGCAGCAAGGAACAGTACAAGCTCTAAATACAATAGGCAGGATGTTTCTGAACCCGCTGAGAAGCAGAACGCGTTAGATAGGCCTGTTTCTTCTCAAAAGAAAGATGACAGAGTAGGAGGGAAGGATTCTACAGTGGTAAGTTAATTATGCATTCTTAATTATGCAGTCAGTCTAATAAGTAATGCTTTCTTAATTATGCATTTTCGATTTTGATTTCTAATATATAAATTTCTTGTTAACTTTATTTAATTTATTGGCTTGGTAAAATCCAGGTTGATTGCTAGGCTCACATTTCAGCGTTGTACTAAAGTGCTAAGCTGACATTTCCGATTTTTTGCAAAAAGGGCACAACGTGACGCTAAGGTGCATGCAGGCGCTGGTGAGGGTTCATGCAAGAGTAAGGGATCAGAGGATGAGGCTCTCCCACGACAGCGCCGGCTGCAGCAGCACCAAGTCATCGCTCAGCTGCGACACTACTTCTCTTTGGGACTCCCGATATCTTCAGGAGATGGCAGAGAGAAGATCCATGGTCAGAATCTACTTAAGTAAATATTTCTAATAATTTGGTTAGCAAAAGAGAGATTTATTCCTATTTTTTGGGTACATTCTGTATTTGGATATTCAATGTAATGAAGATGTTGATATGTACTCTATTTTGAGAAATGTAATAAAGATGGTGATATATAATGTTAAGTTTTTGGAATGTAATATATACTGTGCAGTATAGAGCATGATAAGTATGCTAATTTTAATAGTATAAAGTGTTATAAATGTGCTGCATTGAGCCTATACATATTATCTATTCATGACGTTTTAAAATTGTTCTGAATTGTGCACTATATATTAACCATTCATAACGCTTTTATAGAAACTATTCATGACGGTTATTTTATGACACTTTTAAAAAACATTTATAACACCCGTTTTCATAACGGTTGCTGTGAAAAAAAAAGCGTCATGGTTCGTCATTAATGACGCTTTTTAGCCGTCATTAAAAGGATTTTTTGTTGTAGTGCTTCTTCGGATAGTCTTCCTACTAAAGTCATTAATACGGGATACTACTTAAGTACGTCTAATTAGTACATACATATAATAATAATAAAGTTTAATTCTCTTATTATTAATTTCAAACCTTGAGAACTTGCGGGATGTCAATGTTTCAAATGGAGTATTTTAGCAAATGTCCCCATTCAAAACATAAAATATAGCATATACTCCCACCTTTTTAAAAAACTAACAAATGTCCTCATTCCTTTATAAATCAACCAAAATTTTGATTAAATAGTGGAGATATATCTTAAAATATTATTTGTTCCATACAAAAGAATATGGACATTTACTAGTTTTTTTTTTAAAACTGTAAATATATGCTAGTTTTAATATTTTGAATGAGTGACATTTGCTAAAGTATCCCGTGTTTCAAACATGTGATAGTGTCATAAGAAGATGGGATGAGTTAGCCAGTTGCACCAAAGGAGGATGTTGCTAAGTGGATATCTGGCCAGAGTTTCAAAATCTGATAGGAGACTGATGTCATCTCCCAAACTGCCTTTGGAAGCCAACTTTGAAGAAGGAAAGAGAGTTTTCCAACTCCAGAAAGAAGAGCAACAGTGCAGTCGGCTTTCTTACATTCCTGGCCAAAGTTTCAAAATAAACAACACATTTGGATATCAAGTAAGATAGTTTAGCCGTGGTTGAAGAGGCTATGCATGATAGAAAGCAAAGATTGGTTTACAGGAAGCAGGTATTGAGAGATACAACATGTAACTCTGACCTTACACGAAAATGGTGTAGTCAAATAACTAAATTATCACATAATCTTTACATAAAAATACAACTATTATCTTACATATCTGTTCAACACCGCTACGAGTTACACCTAAACAAGAAAAAATGCTCGCAACATAACAAAAAAGGGGTAGAATTTGAAACATGATGCCGAAGTGAACAACCTTGTCTTCTCTTCTTCATTACCCTTCCTTCCACCTATATGGTTAGATCGGTTAGGGCATCACCAATTAAAGAAACTAGGTCCTCCCCTTGAAATCAATTTTTTTCTAGCATCTTTTCCCATAGCAACCATACCATCCAAAGAATAGAACATGTTCTTGATGTCTCCATGTCACGACCCGCATCCGGTGTAAGGGCACGAGACGTGGGTACGTCCAGCCTACGCCGCAGTGTCGGCGGTAGAACGCTGTCCTAGGTCCAACATCTAACACAATCTAGAATATGCTCCAATTGGAGAATAATATATATGGTACAACTCAATCATAATAACTAAGATGTAATAGAAGAAAGATAATCACAACAGAGAGTCACAATATGAAGAATAATTCCGGTGTAAACCACACCATAATAAAATCTCAATACAAACACAATGTCTCATAACTAGGTAATAATATCAGTCTAATCTAACTCATGGCAAGTCCTCAGTGACTATTGGATCCTGCTGAGGGTCAAGGTCACCTGTGTCAACTAGGCTTGCTCCATAGTAAGTGTCGCAGCAATCCTCATCATCTATAATATTTCAACAGGTCTAGTCAGGACAGGAACGAATACATATCTCTCACACAGTTCATAACATGAAAGAAAATATGAAACAAGCTATAGAATAATATACATGAACTGCTGATAAAGAAATGAGACTGTAAAAGAGAGCATGATATATGGAAATAGATATACATGATATAATAAGAGAACTGAACTAACTACGTGGTGTAGAGCACAATCTGGTTATGTAAACTGGCTTAGGTTATACATGACTTAAATCTAGTTTGGAGTTGCACATAAAAAGGGTGTAGATCACATAACCAAATAAATACTTTCCCTGTCCCAATCAGTACACAAGGATCTGTCCAGGTTATGTTATTGCACATGAAAGTAGTGTGTCACATGGATAGCTAGTCCACATGCACACTGGGTTATACATGAAGGCTCACATGATCATGAGTGTACATGAATATCACATGAGTATACATGAATAAATACGAATACAATGAGTAGACGATGCACATGATAAAGTACATGAGCACAATATACCCGATGTATCCGAGGGGATAACATTGCATGAAGAGATCCATATAGTACTAATCCGTGATAATATCGTGACAACAACAAGTAAACTAGTCTATAACAAGTAAATATGTTCAAACAAGAATGAAACGGTCAGAAAATGTACTCGTCTGACAATCCGAGCTGCTGATGAGCATGTGTAACTGAACTGGAGTGATGTAAACCTATTTAAAGTAACCACAAGTCACAACCTGGTCTAACATATTATAAGAAAGGGCTACAATGCAATTCTACATTCTTCTAAGTTCTTCTAGGTCAAAGTCAACCTTGGTCAACTCTGGCCAAACCTGGTCAATTCTGGTCAAATCTGGTCAACTCAAAGTCAATTCCGTTTACTAAGTTTTAGGTCACACACAAGTTTACAAGTCATTCCGAGTTCGTTTGAGTCGATTTGGAACAAGTTTGACCCAAAGTTGACTTTTGTCAAATTGGTCAACTTGTCGGTAAACTCGACTAAACTAGGCTCATTGGGTCGTTCCTAATATGTCCTAATACCCTATGGTTACATTCATAATCAATCCACATACATATAGGTATATTCACATTCATTAAGGTAATATATATATACATACACATATATATCTATACATACACATATAAATATATAATATGTGACTTGAAGGAAGTTGTGTGTGATAAAGGACTGCTGTTATGAATCAAATCTGAGATTAAAAGCCAAGTACTTAACTATGGGGATATATCACATATATAAATACATATACACATATATCTATTTTAAGGAAAACTTATACATATATAGACATATACATAAATATACATATACATACTCATATAGGTAAAGGAAATAGGCTACTTGAATCCGAGAAGTGGACTCAAACCTGGAAATCAGTACCTTAAACCCTCATTCCAACATATTTACATATACACAAAGTCATTTATATATAAATATATATATCTACACACATATACATAAAGGAAAAATCCAAATTGTATATGTAAAAGGTAAATAAATAGGATATAAAACCAAGGATCAATTCTCGCAAACCCAGAATATCATATACGAATCGTAAACTCAGAAATTGATACTTAAAATTCAAAAAATCAAAATATTACAAAATGATTCCAAGTTTACATTAAAGGAAAAACCCGAAATTTCACATATCGACCCAAATCGCAAAATACACTACTAGAACCCGTGAAACTTGGCAAATACGTTGGCCTCGACATGTGAGACGTGCTCGGGTACTCACGGAGTCAAAACCGAGTCCGTGTCGTGTCCACAGAACGCGTATCAGAAAATCGATTTTGCGTGTCGAAGAGTGCGTTCCTCGCTCGATTGAGCGCCACACGCACAATGAGGAGCCTCATGCTCTTGCACACAGCTAGGTAGGGTCCCGGGGTAGGGCTAGGATACGCTGACATGATACCACGTCACGCTTACGCGACACAGCGACCCGTGACAGCTGCGCGGCCTGCGCTTGCTCGTGCGTGCGTGAGTGCCCGTGGGCGCGTGTCGAGCCTCGTGGCTCATGATTCGAGCCACACCGTGACTCAGGATTGGATCCCTGGGTAGTCTAGGTATAGGGCTACGTGATCGTTCTCCTGGAACGGGTCCTCGACGTGCTGTGTCTGCGTACGAAGGCCGTGTCAGCGGCAAAATTCAGCCACGTGCACTATGTGGGCTGACCAGTGCACGTCGGATTTCTCCGCACTCGCTTGATGAAACATCATAAATTTTTTGAAGCATGTGGGCAGAGGTTGCCCCCACGTGCTCATGAAATTTCATGCGAGACGGAGCTCTGTGCGTCGAGTTATGACGCACAGACATCAGGGCGTGCACGGAATCGTGCACGGGATCTCGTGTACGCGTGTCCGTGTCCGTTCGGATACTGAAATCGTGTCGATTTCCGATCCGTCTTCATGAAAGTTGTTACAAATCATATTAGAAAGAAATTCGTGAAAACATAATCGAAAATTAACACTTTTCAATTCTAAGTGGTATTTTGCCGAACACGTGCTACATAAGACCGATACGTGTTCGATACCGCTATCAAACGAAAACAAAATCCTACCAAACTTCATACACAGATCGAGGATGACTATATGGATGCAATAATGAAGAAAATTTAGAAGAAACAAAGGTAGAAGGAGGTTTACCTATTGAGAGTCAAAATTTCAATAAAAGGAATTCTCCGAGCGCTTTGTCGGCCAATTTCTCCTGAGCAAATGCCTCCACCTCCTTGCTAGCAGTACTCGAGCAAGTTCTCCTCTTTCCAACGAGTGCAACGGAATTCATTTGAGGTGAAACGGACTCCGGATGAGAAAACTAGGGTTTTGGAGAAAAGAGATATTAGGGTTTGCTCTAGATCTAGTGGAGGCTAATGATTTCTACAAATAAAGAGGGGGGCTGCTTGTGGCCGGCCATGCTAGGGGGGTGCTAGGGTTAGGGTTTGCACATGGGCCAAGCACTCTATGAGTTGCTAAAAGGCCCATGTCAAAAAGGGTTAAAAAGGCTTATGTAAAAATGACTTAAAATTATTTAATCATTGCCAAAAATGGAAATAAATTCTGAAATTAATTTCTAAAGGTTAAAAATAATTCTAATTACCATATTAGGCTCTGAATGAAGGATGACTAAGGTCAAACCACCTTATGCTACTCAAACACCAATCAAGCTACAAAGCATCACATTAATTAATAAATTAATAAGAGAATTCAAATAAATACATAATGAATAAAATACCCCTAAATTAAAAAGTGGGTGTGACAAATCTTCCCTCCTTAAAATAATTTCATCTTTAAAATTAAAGACAAAACTGAATGCATGAGAAGGATAGAAAAATCATACCTCAAGGCTGAAAAAGATAAGGGTATTGCTCGCGCATCTCATCCTCCCTCTCCCAGGTAGACTCACCTGGAGAGTGATGCCTCCAAGCTACGCAAACTAAGGGTATCGTCTGGTTCCTCAACATCTTCTCCCGTCGATCCAGAATCTTCACAGGCTGCTCTTGTGTCACGCCCCGCTCCAGTAGGAGCGATCGTCCTCGCTAAGGCGTGATGCCGTACGAGCCTAGATTGCGCTCGTGCAAGGCAGTTTCATAACGGCCGATTACATCGACGACGACGGGGTCGTCGCACAGAAGTCCCAAGTAGAAATATTGAAACATGCAGCGGAATTTAAGTACAAGTATACATGAACACAAGTCATTCAAAAGAAGCTCTTTATTGATATTGAGTACAAGATTACATTTGTGGGCGCAAGGCCAAATTACAACTCTCTCGTGCTCACTTTTCTCTCGATTACAAGTCACTCTACTCTCTCTCATCTCTCGATTACAATGCTTGAGCCAGCGAAAGCTTCGGAAGACGATGTCCATACATTATGTCCTGTATAAGTCTTCAGTCCACGCGGCCGCACGCTTCGAATCGCCAAGGAACTCCGTGCCTCGACGCATCCAAGCGAGCTCCACGCCACGAGCTTCTACCTGTGCCTGCACATGAAATACCGTGTGGGTGTCAGTACTCAACTGTACTGGTGGAGTGAGCTCCTCGCCCACCCATACAAAACCAACACGTTTTATTTTACTTTGTGCAACATAAACCCTTTTACGATTGTCTTTCTATTCTTGCCTTAGAATCAGTTTTAGGATCGACGCCTTTGCATACTTGTGTCTAAGGACCATCCCGTGCTTGCACAACGACGTTAACTCATACTTTTGCCTTAGACCCTTCTCGTGCCAATAACGTTAACCTATCAAGTCGTGTTTGCCTTACGGCCATAATCAGAGACACAACTACACGAAAGACTCCATTTCCTTGCCTCTAGACCTTTCTCGTGCTTGTATTGTCGACGCACCGACTTATACTTGTCTTTGTGCCAAACTCTGGGACGTAACGACTCGGTCGTGCCATAATTCGATTCGTGCTTCAATATTTCCGAGGCAGCGCCTCCTCGCTTAGTCTCGCCTACACTTGTATTGTAACAACGCGGCCGTGCCTCATATTTCGAGGTCGTGCCCAGCAACTCAATGTAACTTCACATAACTTGCCCTACGGCCCTTCTCGACTTAACTCGCAACAGCTCAAGCCTAACTCATGCAACTCTATGCCAACAACTTAACACTCGATGCCACATCTCGTGCCGAAGCACGCCGCCTTCGTTGTAGCCAAATCTTAGGCCCAAACATTGTGTCTTCTAACTGCATACACATTCAACTCAACTCAGTCCAAAGGCACACACGCGGATTGCCGCCCGTGCCGACACATCTATATGAATGGTCACTGGCATTGACTAGCCATCCTGGACATAGCCTGGCATTCGGGACCCTTGCACCGCAGGTGGCGATCCTCGATGCAAGTCCCCGACCTACCGGTTGCTTCATACCCAGCTCGGCTATAATTTGTTCTTCCTAGGCCGGATCGGTCCCTGGCCCAAGGTGTCCGATCCGAAGAACCATCGCCCTTGTCGACAAGTTGTCCATGACCACGCGCCTACGCTAACTTCTAGACTTAACGTAATGCATGGTCTCATCATCATCACTTAGTTCCTTTGTTTACTTTTTCTACTTTTCATACTTCTTTGCAGAGCCCAAACCAGGGTTACCTCGGCGACTGAACCACAGTCCCGACATATTTCCTCTCGGCGACTAACCATCGCTTAGACTTAACATTCTTTGAACTCAGGGAATGGCTACTGCATAGCCTTCCAACTTACTTGAACATAACGTGTTTCCTTAAGTATCGACAGACCGTGGCTAACTTTCTACTGAACCAACCGCGGCTCGTGCCTTAAACCGACTCGTGTTCTACGCAACACTATCGCCCAAGTCATACTTCATATGACGGGCCGTGGGATCGTGGGACTATTTAACTTGACAACCGCAGAATGAGCGGGACAGCACTTTGAATGACTTAGGTCGACTGGCATAACTTTGCCTAACTTACTCAAGCCTACAACTTAACACGAGGGACGAGCAAAGGCTATGCCAAGCCTTGCACAGTGGAACCGTGCACGCTTTATCAAGCGTTTATGCGGACGATGCCTATGACTTAGGCAAGTTTATTGTTTTGTGTCGAAGACCAACTTTCCTTCTCCTAAGCCACGGGACAAAGGACCGAGTGTCATTTTCAAAGCACGCCGTACACCAACTCTAAGCCGATCGTTGGACGTTTTCCATGTTCTAAGTCATTTTGACCCGTCGGGATTATTTCCTTAGCTATGTGGATTCGTCGCTTTTATTATTAAGCCTACTTGTGCAAGTTGAAAACACGATTTATTATGTGAAGGCAAAGATGAGGCAAGTTCACCGAAACTACCCCACCTGCGCGAGGAGTCGCCTCGGACGAGCGAGCCTTCGAACAGCCGTTGCAAGGCTAAGTTCCAATGCCGTCGGCGTTTCGATTTCTCCGATTGACTTTACGGGACGGGGCACTACAACATACACCACTCAGAACAAGTCTCGTCCTCGAGACTTTTTTGAAGGCAAGCCATCCTACCATTTCTGTGGCCAAGACTTATTCGAGCTTAGATACGGGACTATAACAGTCGAGCGAGATACGCCTACGCATTTCCTTGAGTCCGAGCCACGCTCGTACTATTATTATTCTTTTCGTTAACATGATTTCAAGATCTCGACACACTCCCATCTTTCAAGTCTTGCTTGAACTCATTGTATCACTTGGCTGGATCGTGCACGCATTCCAAGCGTCCCCAAAATACATACATTCAGCCAAGCTGCATGATAGAGAATTTGTCATTCTTACTCGAGTCGCATCGTGCACATACCCAGGCGTCCCTGAAATATATGCATGTCAGCCGAGTCTCATGAGCAGGGTTTCCTACGTTCGTGATTTATGCTATCCATTCAAATCAATCCTCAAGATAAATTCTTCGATTGATAACTCTGCAACAGGGGCATTTCGCCTAACTGCTAGGCCAATCTTTTCGAGGCTAAGTCAATATCAGGATTGGAATCATAGTTCCCCAACAATAATGCCAACACTGACCCCAATCCTAGGGTCAAACCATAGTCGATAGTACGGGGTTCTCTACCCAAGCTCGCGTCACTCAGATTTCTAAACATCGAGTATGATCGCCTATTCGCATCAATGCATTCATTACGCGTATTCGAATCCATTTAAATCACCAATTCTAACCAATTCATGTATTCGATCACGAGGTCATCTAGCTTTGACAATACGTTGCGTCCCAATCTCACGCGAGTCCGATCATCCACGGTGGTTCATGAATCACCATGCAACGCTCCCGCAGAATAATTATTCTCATCGGGGCGTAACTCTTATTTGAGTTTAGACTAACTCATTCTCGATACACGGATTGGACCTACTCAATCCTCAAGTTCAATCCTTCAAGCACCCAAATTCATTCTCGAGTCACCTCCGCGTCAAACCACAAGTCGAAGCAATCGGATTGCCACGCCATCCAAGTTCAATCACTCCCGCTGTATGAATCACCATACCAGCGCTCACACGGAGTGATCGCCCTAATCGGCATGACGCATGTACGAGGCTGGGGTTGCGCTCGCATAAGACAAGAATGTCGAAGTTGTGGTTATCGACGAAGCAAATCCAACCATTTCATTTCCATCCAAGTCAAGATTTCACTTTGATAGTCCGTTCATAATTCGTTCAACTAGGAAATCCTCGAGCCATGTCTATCATTTTCTCGACACGTTTCAATATCCCAAGTATAGCATCCATCGGAACAATGACATTTGCACGATCGTTATTTGCTGAGTCAGAGTACCCCGAGTTATCGCATATCGATCTTTGATACGCCTCAATACCATTGACGATATGCGTAACCTGACGATCTTTCTTTACAACCAAATTTCGAGTCGTGCGATTGATGCTGTCGTCCGAGTTGGATATTCCACCATTCCTCGATATTCAAGATCAAGTTCGATCGCTATTCCTCAAGCTCGTTTCAAGATCGTTGTTCAAAACTCAAGTCATATTTCATTTGAAACAATCCGAAATCGTACGCACGATCCTCTAAGTTTCCTCGATCAAGACCATTCATTTTCATTCATCGTTCCGAATTATTTTCTAACTTGCGTTGCCTATTCACAAGTTGTCCAAACGATATCTCGTTCGGGACACACGAGGTCACGATCAACTAAGCGTGACGCGTTCTAAGGCTCTGCGCGATCGCATCGCCTCGTCGACATACTCGTAATCCTCAATATTTGCTCGAATGATTTCCAAGACAAACTATACACCACTCGGATTCGAGCCATCCGATCTAGTCCTCAATCACTTCGTATCATTCGCTAAAACATCCTTCGGATTCGTTCGACGAATCTCTAGCGTAATCGCTTACGTCGTATCGACGTACTAAGTTGTTCGTACTATTTCCTCGAAATTCAAGTCAATCCTCTGTGTACGCCTAAGCGTTAACTCGATAGTGTTCCTATCGATAGGCACTCTAAGTGTAGCTCGTTCCCTGACCGAACGGTACTCAATATCGCTCGCGACACATTTGCACCAAAAAGTCTAGGTGCGCGATACGCGGCGCAACTTAGCCAAAAGGCCGTGCGCATGGCTATCCTGTGCGAACTATATTCGAGTTTGCGCGCTCAATTGCTAGGGTCAACGCATGACTAGTTAGACACGTACGCGACATGTTAACTTAGCATGTGTATTCTATCAAGTCATGTTTAACATCGTTCGGCACAAAGGCCTACAAATGCATTCGGCGATAGCCTACCGATGCGATTGGTTGAATGTTTGTACGAGCTTTTGAAAGTATTTAGACTTATTGTATGGACATACTGAGGGACAATCGAGAGAGAGCGCATAATTCTTTTTCCAACGACGAGCTTTCAAAACTGAGAAATTCGACGTGAAGTCCAAGGACGTAAAGCCGTGCTCTGATACCATTATGTCACGCCCCGCTCCAGTAGGAGCGATCGTCCTCGCTAAGGCGTGATGCCGCACGAGCCTAGATTGCGCTCATGCAAGACAGTTTCATAATGGCCGATTACATCGGCGGCGACGGGGTCGTCGCACAGAAGTCCCAAGCAGAAATATTGAAACATGCAGCAGAATTTAAGTACAAGTACACATGAACACAAGTCATTCAAAAGAAGCTCTTTATTGATATTGAGTACAAGATTATATTTGTGGGCGCAAGGCCAAATTACAACTCTCTCGTGCTCACTTTTCTCTCGATTACAAGTCACTCTGCTCTCTCTCATCTCTCGATTATAATGCTTGAGCCAGCGGAAGCTTCGGAAGGCGATGTCCATATATTATGTCCTGTATAAGTCTTCAGTCCATGCGGCCGTACGCTTCGAATCGCCAAGGAACTCCGTGCCTCGACGCATCCAAGCGAGCTCCATGCCACAAGCTTCTACCTGTGCCTGCACATAAAATACTATGTGGGTGTCAGTACTCAACTGTACTGGTGGAGTGAGCTCCTCGCCCACCCATACAAAACTAACACGTTTTATTTTACTTTGTGCAACATAAACCCTTTTACGATTGTCTTTCTATTCTTGCCTTAGGATCAGTTTTAGGACCGACGCCTTTGCATACTTGTGTCTAAGGACCATCCCGTGCTTGCACAACGACGTTAACTCATACTTTTGCCTTAGACCCTTCTCGTGGCAATAACATTAACCTATCAAGTCGTGTTTGCCTTACGGACATAATCAGAGACGCAACTACACGAAAGACTCCATTTCCTTGCCTCTAGACCTTTCTCGTGCTTGTATTGTCGACGCACCGACTTATACTTGTCTTTGTGCCAAACTCTGGGACGTAACGACTCGGTCGTGCCATAATTCGATTCGTGCTTCAATATTTCCGAGGCAGCGCCTCCTCGCTTAGTCTCGCCTACACTTGTATTGTAACAACGCGGCCGTGCCTCATATTTCGAGGTCGTGCCCAGCAACTCAATGTAACTTCACATAACTTGCCCTACGGCCCTTCTCGACTTAACTCGCAACAGCTCAAGCCTAACTCATGCAACTCTATGCCAACAACTTAACACTCGATGCCACATCTCGTGCCGAAGCACGCCGCCTTCGTTGTAGCCAAATCTTAGGCCCAAACATTGTGTCTTCTAACTGCATACACATTCAACTCAACTCAGTCCAAAGGCACACACGCGGATTGCCGCCCGTGCCGACACATCTATATGAATGGTCACTGGCATTGACTAGCCATCCTGGACATAGCCTGGCATTCGGGACCCTTGCACCGCAGGTGGCGATCCTCGATGCAAGTCCCCGACCTACCGGTTGCTTCATACCCAGCTCGGCTATAATTTGTTCTTCCTAGGCCGGATCGGTCCCTGGCCCAAGGTGTCCGATCCGAAGAACCATCGCCCTTGTCGACAAGTTGTCCATGACCACGCACCTACGCTAACTTCTAGACTTAACGTAATGCATGGTCTCATCATCATCACTTAGTTCCTTTGTTTTACTTTTTCTACTTTTCATACTTCTTTGCAGAGCCCAAACCAGGGTTACCTCGGCGACTGAACCACAGTCCCGACATATTTCCTCTCGGCGACTAACCATCGCTTAGACTTAACATTCTTTGAACTTAGGGAATGGCTACTGCATAGCCTTCCAACTTACTTGAACATAACGTGTTTCCTTAAGTATCGACAGACCGTGGCTAACTTTCCACTGAACCAACCGCGGCTCGTGCCTTAAACCGACTCGTGTTCTACGCAACACTATCGCCCAAGTCATACTTCATATGACGGGCCGTGGGATCGTGGGACTATTTAACTTGACAACCGCAGAATGAGCGGGACAGCACTTTGAATGACTTAGGTCGACTGGCATAACTTTTCCTAACTTACTCAAGCCTACAACTTAACACGAGGGACGAGCAAAGGCTATGCCAAGCCTTGCACAGTGGAACCGTGCACGCTTTATCAAGCGTTTATGTGGGCGACGCCTATGACTTAGGCAAGTTTATAGTTTTGTGTCGAAGACCAACTTTCCTTCTCCCAAGCCACGGGACAAAGGACCGAGTGTTATTTTTAAAGTACGCCGTGCTCCAACTCTAAGCCGACCGTGGGACGTTTTCCATATTCTAACTCATTTTGACCCGTCGGAATTATTTCCTTAGCTATGTGGATTCGTCGCTTTTATTATTAAGCCTACTTATGCAAGTTGAAAACACAATTTATTCTGTGAAGGCAAAGATGAGGCAAGTTCACCGAAACTACCCCACCTGCGCGAGGAGTCACCTCGGACGAGCGAGCCTTCGAGCAGCCGTTGCAAGGCTAAGTTCCAATGCCGTCGGCGTTTCGATTTCTCCGATTGACTTTGCGGGACGGGGCACTACATCTTGTCACGACCTGCACCCATTTTTTTTTAAACGAATGTGAGACGTGTCCAAGCCAGCCTACGCCGCAGTGTCGGCGGTAGAACGCTGTCACGGCCATGAAGATCAAATCACAAATAATGCACATTCACATAATTAATTTAACTTACAATATTCACAAGTTTTACATTTGCTAAAAATATAAACTTGTACAAATATTTGAATGGCTACAACTCCACTATCTAGCTAATCTCTAGGCTTTCCGTCTGCAAGTATACCCCTGTATCTCCCATGCTAAGTAAATCCACGGCTAACCTGAAAAATATTGGTTTCCAGTCAGGAATGGAACGAGCACAATTCACTGAATGCAATTTCAAATAAAGAAAATGACTATAAAACAAAAGTTAGACATCAATTACATATTTTTGAAAATAAACAGGAAATACGAAAAACTAATAGCAAATAAATAGACACAAAATACTTTCCCCAACTGTTAGAAGTACCTTTGATATGTGATCGGTCTGGGGCACTACACCGCACGGTCTATGATGTCTACTTGCATGAAAATAAGCACTGTCTACGATATTTACTTGCAGAAAATAAGTACTGTCTACGATGTCTACTTGCAGAAAAATAAGCACTGTCTACAATGTCTACTTACAGAAAATAAGCACTGTCTACGATGTCTACTGCATGAAAATAAACACTGTCTACGGTCGGATCACACATCCTTGGTACTTCTCATTCCCGACTCAATAATTTATAATAGAAAATAATCACATAACAATGGCCATTCAATGAAATATAGTAAAAATCAATATCGAAATGCAGACAATAAACTGTACTCGCCTGTGGTCCTCTGCTGGTGAAACCGACAGTCTGAACTACTCAATGTGCCACAATAGTCAAAACCCGTATAACAGTCCCCGGAAGCTGAAATTAACATTACCAATGTTTTCAGAATAGTCAAATTAGCTAGGATTGCCAGTCCTTAAGTCCAATTCTGGACACAGGGGCAAAACAGTAATTTCGGGTCAAAACGGTATCCGCCGTTGGACTCGCTTTGCACCGAAAAGCGTGCCGGAGTCAACAGTCTCTAAAGTTATCAAACTTTATGTCTACAGATCCAGTTTTTCGATACGAACCCAATCGTATGTCCAGAGTTGGATTCTGGCGGGCCGTGCACAAAATCATCCGTTGAATCGGATCGTGGGGCCCGCAAAACGGCGTCCGATTCAACTGTTCCAGAATTGGACCAAACTTGGCATACAGGACCAAAAAAATGATACGGTCCTGTTGGCGCCAGTTTCGTCTCGATCTGACGAGCGTGCACAAAGTAATTGGGAAATTTGCACAGAGGCCGATACGGTAAATTTCGACGGATACGCATCAAATTCGTCGCGCACACGTGACCAATTTGAATTCCGTCAAAGTCCACACGACCACGAAGCCGTTACACACCTTTTGATGCTTTCGGTTCGCGACCACGTCGCCCGGTTTGGCGGGATGCACGTCGTGTGGATAAATTTCTATTGTTTTTAAAACAGGTTTTCGTCAAAGTTTGGGATTCGATTTCTCGACACGTAGTCGATGGTTTTGGCTTCTGTAAAAATTTTTGTGAAGGCCTATAGGTCGTCTAAACATGTGTTCAAGTGGAATTCATAAACAGTCACTGGATCGATCGGAATCGATCCTTGAATACGGGTGATTGAACTGGATTCGAGCTCTGTTTTGGACAGAGTTTTGATCGACTTTGTGTCGATCCTCCGAGAAATCTAGCAAGATACAATTGAACTAATTGAAGGATATTAAAGTGGTATAGGTTGTGAGCGTACCAGAAGAAACGGTTTCCAAAATGGTCGAGCGAGCGCGATGGAATATCACCGCGAATTCGGCCGGATGTCTGTCGCTGCTGCGCTGTCCTGCTCGTGGTTCGCCGCACGTGCGCGGGTCGGCGGCGACCTAGCCGGCCGGCGGTGGCCCTCTGCGGCCGTGCGCACGCCGGGGTTGGTTGCCAGGATCGGCGCTAGGGTTCTGGGGTTTGGGTTGCACGAACTCCCCCCTCTCTCTCGATCATATATATATATATCTATATATACGATATATATATCATATATATGTAGGGCTTCTCGGTTGACTGTGCTGCGGGTTGGGGGAAAGTTAGCTGGGCTGGTCGTGGGCCTGGCTTGGTTGGCTGGGCCCCGGGCTACCTAATTTTGTTTTTATTTTTCTCTCTTAGTATATATATATATATATATATATATATATATATATATATATATATATATATATATATATATATATATATATATATATATATATATATATATATATATATATCCCTATATATTTTCCTATATATATGTTTCAATATATATATATATATATATATATATATATATATATATATATATATATATATATATATATATATATATATATATATATATCCCTATATATATTCATATGAATACTAGTATAATAATATCCATAAAATCTAATTAAAATACCAATATTATCTATTCCTAGATTAGGGCCTATTTTATAAATATGAATATATATATTAATAACATTTATATGACAACTATAATATAATCAATAAAAATAATATATAATAATAACCTCAATAAAATATCAATAATAATAATAATAATAATAATAATAATAATAATAATAATAATAATAATAATAGTAACAAAATTCAATAAAACAAATAAAGGCGTATATACCCATATGTACAGCCTAAAAATCCTAAAATTACGAGAACCTATTTTATACAAAAGTCACTGAATATCATTTATAATAATATCTATAATATTTAATTAGGAATACCTAGAAAATATTATTAGATCACTAATACGGAATACAACACATTCATACCAAATTCCATCAACACGAACGTCAATGGACGTGCCGCGTGCTACATGGGCTTGGGCTCAGTTCGGGTCCAGTTTGACTAGTTTGGTACAACCGGGTCTCCTAACGTCAAATAATAATAATAATGAATAATCAAACTATTTATAACGGTCAAGTCACAACTTGGCCTGGTTTTCCTAGTTAGGACATCTCTATGGCTCGGCCTCCCCCACTAAGACTAATACACTAGTCAAAGCACGTCACTGCACTATCCGTGCCACGATTTCTAGTCACCTTGTACTCTCAATTTAATCATGATTAAAATCATCTACCGAAATAATTAACTAATTAATTATTTACAAAATCTAAAATCACCATTTGAATAAAATAATAAAATATTTCCAAATTTTCGGGAAGGGGAGCTACAAATCTACCCACCTTAAAAATAATTTCATCCTCGAAATTCTAATTTAATACTATTCTTAAATTCAAAGGAAATCTACCATTACCTTAATCTCCTCGAATTTTAATTCCTTAAAACAGTTTATATCCTTCTCATGGGTCATTTGGCAACTACAAAAATCTCGAGGCCTTCTACCTACCTTTGGTCACACTACTCTCTCAGTGCTATGTCCCTACAGCCTTATAATCATTCAACTACTTGCAAAAATTTTCTACAAATAGATATCTACTGCTTTTGGCCTCTATAATCCTCTCCTATCTCTTTAACCACCTAAAATCTAACAAGCAACAAATTTATGCAAGTAGCTAAATTTTTTTTATAAGCATGACCATTTGTCGCTCCGAATTAGGAAGGACAGGAAAATAAGGAAGAACAATCGAGAGTAAAAATGAAATTTTCTAGAGCGGTAGAGGGTATCCAATGATACAGCTAGAAAGAAAATTCATGAACCATTGACTTATTTGCTAGATTGGGCTACTCTAGTCTAGTCACTTGCGAAATTCAAAGAACCCTTTGTTTCTTAGAGGGGCTTGCAATCCGTGCAATACAGAAGTTCCGTTCTCGAAGTTCTATCTAAACAAGATTCCATAATAGAACAGAATTTGAGAAGTCAAGAATGCGATCTTTTTCGTGGTTATTTAAACACACAAACAAGGAATATAAATACAATACGATGTCGTATCGCGACTTCCAGGTAGATGGAATAATGGTTACGGACGACTTCACATTCTAAGAAAGGGAGGCAACATAATAGGTATAGGGACATATTTCAAGTAGTCCGATTTTATAGTCCAATTATGGTGGTATGCATGAATGGGTATTACTGGGTCTTAATGGGTTCCTTAATTGGCATCAATCGTCAGTTGGATGAACCTTGAACTTCAATCTATATGGGTCGGACAAGATTCCTATGATAAAACTATTTCTACTAGGTTAGGGTAACCTGAAAGAAGTTTCCACCCAAGTGGTTGAGCTAGTTGGGCAGTCGGATTGGTTAAATATGTTCTGTAAACCCTGGAGATGCGTCTTTCGTGACTTTTGTGTTTAAGTAGCACGAGAAGACACAATTGAATGGCATACTAGTAACATGTGCATAGTAGGCTTCGAGTACATCATAACCATATATTTGGTCGAAAGGTTCGAGTCAAGGTTGATTTTCTAATTGTGGTCGGGAAGTTCACCGGTATTATGGTAAGGGTTATAGCTAGTCCTTCTTACCTGAAAGTCGTACCCTAAAAATAGAGTACAAGGGGACATGTTTGTGTGGGACATGATATACCTAGATGAAGGTGGACTCGTCTAGATCTTGCATATGAAATTTGTTGGAAGGTAACAGTTGGTCTCGTGCCCCGAATATTAATGACACGATCGGGGACACAAAATGATCTAAATGGAAAGTGGGAGTCCGTGAGACACTAATTGTCATACTAGAGGAATCATTCTAATCAATCGATAATCCTTGTATATCCCAAAACTTTCGAAGGCTTACAGTCTACATACCCTAAAGCTAGGACGTGGTTTTAGGAATAATGAGGTCAAAAGAATTTCAAAGTCCGGATACTGTACCCCGACTCTTGTTGATAAAGAATGAGGCACGGCGTAACGGGATACGGTTGATATAAGTCAAGTCAATGGTCGTTCCTCAATAAATGGAGAACGAGTGTGTACAATGACACATGGTCGATAAAATAGAATGATCTACTCATCCACTGTATACAAGAGTTATCGACGGGGTAACCAACTCTAAGGCACATCATCTAAAAAGATTTCTAACAACTGAGTCGTAAAACTCTAGTTGTGTCAAACCTATCAGACTATTGTCATAAGGGTTCTAGTGGTATGGGCCGTAGTGATCATGCATTGTTGTTGACAACTGGTAGGTCACAATTTGACAGGGTATTTAATCTATGGTATTAGCTAAGCTATTGACCGTGGTGTTCCAATACTAGTTAGGTCTTAATATCAAAATTTACATAACTAGGGTAATATTTGTTGGAAACCAATCTCGGGATGAGTATCTACCATAGTCACGGTAAATGATTGTCCTTACCCTTGTCTATTCATCTCAGGTCTAAACTGTGGGCTTTGGTCGAGAAGAGGTTGGGTTAAGGCTTAAGGGTTGCTAGTCAAAGCAAGCTTCAAGCAAATAATTTGAGGCTCACGACATTTGGTTTCTTGAGAATAGACAGTCTCCTAGTTTGGCATTTGACTAAGGGTGAAACCCTAATCATTCTCAATTTCAGATGGCTTGAAAGTCTCAATAATAGTTTGAGGGTCGAGGGGAGAACAAGTAACTCAATCACATGACTGGCCGATGGTAGCTACACTTGTGTATACCACTATCATAGCCATGGGGATACTCTATATCTCTCTACCAATTACGAGCTTCTGTCTTTCCAAATCAGTGAAAGACAAAAAATAATAAAGCGTTCAAGAAAGATGTTACTGAATACAATCACGTGATTCAAAGGCGAACGTACAATTCAAGAGGAATTGTCAACCAGTCGCGGATGAGATCCTAGATACCTATATATCTCCATCCACGTAGTGTAATTAAACGAAGAGCGAACCAAATGCATCATGGTTGATCAGACCATAATACACTGATTCTGATTAGACAATAAGTTAGCAGGCGTCCCCACTAAACATATGCCTCGAATCAAGCTCGAGAACAGAGTGAGCTTGCAAAACTAAGCTGTAACAGCAGCGTTTGTTAAGATAGTCGAATACAATTATGCGAGATTTTTGAAAGAAGGCACAAGTAGTTCGAGTTTTGTGAGAATCAAACCTTACCCGGTGTTCTTGCTTATACAGTCTTCTTACTATCTTCTGATCCACAAGGACTTGGTCGACTAATGGGTTATGGACATTCTAAATTCCATATTCTAGGTAAACCTATTAGTGTCAGTCGATATCCTCGTCAATAGGTCACAAGGACCACGGAATGCTAGATCGGGAGACATGCTATCCAACTTACAAAACTGCCACTAATATTGGCTTCGGGTCTCCTGGGACATACTGGTATTGTCCTATCCTTCATAGTATCCTAAACCTGTAATCACGTTTGAAGCCATTTCACCGAGAGTTACGCCTCGCCCGTATACTCGGGCTGTGATAAAACCCTTGGTTTCGTAACTCAAATATGATACAAAGTCGAACACTTCTTAACTCTATCCAATATTGACTCAAGGGTAACTATGATCAAAAGGACCACTAGCTATAGTTTTAGGAATATTCTATAACCTATATTTTCTTAAACCCACTGCTACTCTAGGGATCGTGCCTCACCAGTGCGCTGCTGGCTTCAGTGAATACATAGTCTTCCTAATTCAAATAGATGGCGACAGTGCGCCGCTGTCCTGCCATTATGAGTAAACCATCATTCCTTTAACTATATCTGTAAAAATTCCTGGGCTTCTAGGGATTCAAACAAGTCGACTATGTAATAAGGCGTAAATATTCGTCCTATCAGTCGCAATCTTTAAATAAAAGATTTAATCATGGAGGAAAGAACTGGAGACAAAAGGATTACAAACATTCTAGTATCTATTCTATGTGTATTCAAACCTTTGAGGAAAACTTTGAATCGGGACTAACTCGAGGTTTGTATAGGGATAACATAATCAGAAATTATATATATAAAAATAATTCTTAGGGCAAAAATAGAAACTAAATGGGCAATTCGGACTAAGATATGAGGACGATATCTAAAGAGGTAAGGAGAAGGAATTGAATAATTTATCAAGGCTAGATCAATAATTCTAGGAAACTCAACCTCACCAAGTGAATAATCTATCCACATTGGATCATATCGCCATACCAAGAGGTAATAGTGTACCTATGAGGATCTGACAAACTATCAACATTAATAACTCCTCATCTAAATTGTATGGCTTAGACTACCCATCGGTCAATTTGTATAAGGGACTCCTAGTCTTAGTCATCCTCTTAAATTAAATTAATTTCTAATTCGTGAATAAGCATTTCCCAGTCGCAGGCTCGCAATAGTACGTCTAACTTAAGTACTATCACGAGTTCACATGATTTGCGAAGACTGACCTGCATGGGCCACCACAAAAACTTGTCACGACCCGTACCCGTTTTTTTTAAACGAATGCGAGACGTGTCCAAGCCAGCCTACGCCGCAGTGTCGGCGGTAGAACGCTGTCACGGCCATGAAGATCAAATCACAAATAATCCTCATTTACATAATTAATTTAACTTACAATATTCACAAGTTTTACATTTGCTGAAAAATATAAACTTGTACAAATATTTGAATGGCTACAACTCCACTATCTAGCTAATCTCTAGGCTTTCCGTCTGTAAGTATACCCCTGTATCTCCCATGCTAAGTAAATCCACGGCTAACCTGAAAAATATTGGTTTCCAGTCAGGAATGGAACGAGCACAATTCACAGAATGCAATTTCAAATAAAGAAAATGACTATATAACAAAGGTTAGACATCAATTACATGTTTTTGAAAATAAACAGGAAATACGGAAAACCAATAGCAAATAAATATACACAAAATACTTTCCCCAACTGTTAGAAGTACCTTTGATATGTGATCGGTCTGGGGCACTACACCGCACGGTCTACGATGTCTACTTGCATGAAAATAAGCACTATCTACGATGTCTACTTACAGAAAATAAGCACTGTCTACGATGTCTACTTGCAGAAAATAAGCACTGTCTACGATGTCTACTTGCAGAAAAATAAGCACTGTCTACAATGTCTACTTGCAGAAAAATAAGCACTGTCTACAATGTCTACTTGCAGAAAATAAGCACTGTCTACGATGTCAACTGCATGATAATAAACACTGTCTACGGTCGGATCACACATCCTTGGTACTTCTCATTCCCGACTCAACAATTTATAATAGAAAATAATCACATAACCAATGGCCAATTAATGAAATATAGTGAAAATCAATATCGAAATGCAGACAATAAACTGTACTCGCCTGTGGTCCTCTGCTGGTGAAACCGACAGTCTCAACTACTCAATGTGCCACAACAGTCAAAACCCGTATAACAGTCCCCAAAAGCTGAAATAAATATTACCAATATTTTCAGAATAGTCAAATTAGCTAGGATTGCCTGTCCTTAAGTCCAATTCTGGACACAGGGGCAAAACGATAATTTTGGGTCAAAACGGTGTCCGCCGTTGGACCCGCTTTGCACCGAAAAACATGCCAGAGTCAACGGTCTCTAAAGTCGTCAAACTATATGTCTACGGATCCAATGTTTCGATACGAATCCAACCGTATGTCCAGAGTTGGATTCCGGCGGGCCGTGCACAAAATCACCCGTTGAGTCGGACCGTGGGGCCCGTAAAACGGCGTCCGATTTAACTGTCCCAGAATTGGACCAAACTTGGCATACAGGACCAGAAAAACGATATGGTCTTGTTGGCGCCAATTTCGTCTCTATCTGACGAGCGTGCACAAAGTAATTGGGAAATTTACACATAGGCCGATACGGTGAATTTCGACGGATACGCATCAAATTCGTCGCGCACACGCGACCAATTTAAATTCTGTCAAAGCCCACACGACCATGAAGTCGTTACACACCTTTTGATGCTTTCGGTTCGCAACTACGTCACCCGGTTTGGCGGGACGCACGTCGTGTGGATGAATTTCTATTGTTTTTAAAACAGGTTTTTGTCAAAGTTCGGGATTCGATTTCTCGACACGTAGTCGATAGTTTTGGCTTCTGTAAAAACTTTTGTGAAGGCCTATAGGTCGTTTAAACATGTGTTCAAGTGGAATTCATAAACAGTTACTAGATCGATCGGAATCGATCCTTGAATACGGGTGATTGAACTGGATTCGAGCTCTGTTTTGGGCAGAGTTTTGATCGACTTTGTGTCGATCCTCCGGGAAATCTAGTGAGAGACAATTGAACTAATTGAAGGACATTAAAGTGGTATAGGTTGTGAGCGTACCGGAAGAAACGGTTCCCAAAATGGTCGAGCGAGCGCGATGGAATATCACCGCGAAGTCGGCCGGATGTCTTCATATTATATATATATTTTTACACAATATATATATATATATATATATATATATATATATATATATATATATATATTGTGTAAATATATATATATATATATATATATATATATATATATATATATATATATATATATATATATATATATATATATATATTTTCCTATATGTTTCAATATATATATATATATATATATATATATATATATATCCCTATAAAAAAAATATGTATCCCTATATATATTCATATGAATACTAGTATAATAATATCCATAAAATCTAATTAAAAAAACCAATATTATCTATTCCTAGATTAGGGCCTATTTTATAAATATGAATATATATATTAATAACATTTATATGACAACTATAATATAATCAATAAAAATAATATATAATAATAACCTCAATAAAATATCAATAATAATAATAATAATAATAATAATAATAATAATAATAATAATAATAATAGTAACAAAATTCAATAAAACAAATAAAGGAGTATATACCTATATGTACAACCTAAAAATCCCAAAATTACGAGGACCTATTTTATACAAAAGTCACTGAATATCATTTATAATAATATCTATAATATTTAATTAGGAATACCTAGAAAATATTATTAGATCACTAATACGGAATACAACACATTCATACCAAATTCCATCAACACGAACGTCAATGGACGTGCCGCGTGCTACATGGGTTTGGGCTCAGTTCGGGTCCAGTTTGACTAGTTTGGTACAACCGGGTCTCCTAACGTCAAATAATAATAATAATGAATAATCAAACTATTTATAACGGTCATGTCACAACTTGGCCTGGTTTTTCTAGTTAGGACATCTCTATGGCTCGGCCTCCCCCACCAAGGCTAATACACTAGTCAAAGTACGTCACTGCACTATCCGTGCCACAATTTCTAGTCACCTTGTACTCTCAATTTAATCATGATTAAAATCATCTACCGTAATAATTAACTAATTAATTATTTACAAAATCTAAAATCACCATTCGAATAAAATAATAAAATATTTCCAAATTTTCGGGAAGGGGAGCTACAGCTCTGGATAACTAAGAGTAGGGCCCACCTCGATCTCGAAATGATCCAGTACATGGCTGGGATCTACCACATACCATCTCAACTGCGACACATGAAATACATTGTGGACTCCCTCTAATGCAGGGGTCAAGTCCAGTCTATATGACACGTCACCTACTCTTCCGCTGATATCGAAAGGTCCGATGAAATGCGGACTAAGCTTTCCACCCCACCAAAGCGTATAGTACCATGTGTCGGAGATATCCTCAAGAACACCAGATCTCCAACCTCAAACTGCAAAGGTCTCCGGTGGCTATCGGCCTAATACCGCTGTCTGTCCTGCGCCACGCGAAGTCGATCTCTGATGAGCTTCACCTTCTCGGCTGCGTCAACAACCATCTCAGGTCCCAATAAAGCTCGCTTTCCAACGTCATCCCAAGACAAGGGTGTACGACATCTACGTCCGTACAGTGCCTCGAATGGTGACATCCCAATGCTGGCCTGAAAACTGTTGTTGTATGCAAACTCCACTAAATGCAGGTGATCCTCCCAAGATCATCTAAAATCCAGAACACAAGTCCGCAGCATGTCCTCGAGTGTCTGAATAGTCCTCTCTGACTGTCCGTCCGTCTGAGGGTGGTATATAGTACTGAACTTGAGCTGAGTGCCCAAACTAGTCTGTAGACTCCGCGAGAAATGGAAAGTAAAGCGACTATCCAGATCCGAGATAATGCTCACCGGAACTCCGTGTATCCTGACAATCTGCCGCATATACATCTCTACCAGCTTCTCAGTAGACGTACCCACCTTAAATGACAAAAATTGGGCTGATTTGGTCAACTTGTCTACGATGACCCAAATCGCGTCTTTCCCTCCTGGTGTATGCGGCAATCCAGAAACAAAGTCCATCGTGATATGCTTCCACTTCCACTCCGGAATGGACAATGGCTGCAACAGTCCTCCTGGCCTCTGCCTCTCTGCCTTAACCTGCTGACAGACTAAACACCTGGTTACGAAACGTGCTACTTTCCGCTTTATCCCATACCACCATACATGCTCCTTCAAATTCCTGTACATCTTGTTGGCATCTGGATGCATAGAGTACTGAGAACGATGGGCCTCCTGTATAACCTGTTCCCGAAGCTCTCTGCTAGGCACACATAGTCTGGAACCGTGCCTTAATGCGCCATCCTCTGCAATTACAAACTCATCATCCACCAATCCTGCTCGAACCTGCTCTCGGATACACCGCAGAGTAACATCGTCGAACTGAGTCGACTTGATCCTCTCCATCAAGTCTGACTGAATCTGAAGGCCCCACATCTGCATCTGAACTCCTGGCATGATCACCTCGATTCCCAAGCTCTCCAAATCTGCTAACAAGTGACGATCCATTGTCAAACACATAGCTACCGGATACCTACTCAAGGCATCGGCAACCACGTTGGCCTTTCCTAGATGATACTGTAGTAAAATATCGAAGTCCTTCATCAACTCCAACCATCTGTGCTGCCTTATGTTGAGCTCTTTCTGTGTAAACACATGCTTCAAGCTCTTGTGGTCTGTGAAGATCTCCACACGCTCTCCGTATCGATAGTGCTTCCACAACTTAAGAGCAAAGATAACTACTGCCAACTCCAAATCATGGGTAGGGTAGTTCTTCTCATGTGGACATAATTGCCTGGATGCATAGGCAATTACCTTCCCATGCTGCTGTAAGACACAACCCAAACCCTTCCCTGAGGCATCATTGTAGATAGTGAACTCGCCTGATCCTGATGGCAATGTCAAAATTAGGGCTGTCGTTAGTTGCTTCTTCAACTCATCAAAAGTAACCTGACACTCCTCTGACCAGATAAACTCTGCGTCCTTTCGGGTCAGCCTAGTAAATGGCTCTGCAATCCGGGAGAAATCCTGAACAAACCTCCTGTAGTAGCCTGCCAATCCCAAAAAGCTCCTGATCTCTGTAACTGAACTCAGTGCTGTCCATGCCTCAACTGCTCTGATCTTCTTCAGGTCGACTGAGATTCCATCTCCGGTCACAACATGACCTAGAAAATCAACTCGATCCAAGAAGAACTCATACTTCGAGAGCTTGCCGTAAATCTGCTCCTTCCTGAGAGTCTCCAGAACCACTCTCAAATGCTCCTCATGCTCCTCTGGGGTCTTCGAATACACCAAGATGTCGTCGATGAACACCACCATGAACTTGTCTAAGTACTGGTGGAACACCTTGTTTATCAAGTTCATGAACACCGCCGGGGCATTAGTTAACCCAAAAGGCATCACCATGAACTCAAACTGGCCATACCGTATCCTGAATGATGTCTTCGAAATATCCTCCTTCTTCACCTTTATGTGATGATAACCTGAACTCAGATCAATTTTGGAGAATACTTTCGCTCCGCTCAACTGATCGAACAAATTATCGATCCTATGCAGCGGGTACTTGTTCTTGATCGTGAGGTTGTTGAGTGCCCTGTAGTCGATACACATCCGTACCGACCCATCCTTCTTCGGTACAAAGAGTACTGGCGCACCCCACGATGAAGAACTCGATCTGATGAAGCCTTTGTCCTTCAACTCATCCACCTGCTTCTTCAGCTCCACAAGCTCGCTGTTGTTCACTCTATAGATGTGCTGAGATATCGGCTCTGCGCCAGGCACCAAGTCTATAGAGAACTCCACATCTCTGTCCGGAGGTAATCCTGGCAAATCCTCCAGAAATACATCCATAAACTCAGCTATCAATGGATGTGGCACGCTCTGCTCCTCTGCTGAAACTCCACAGAAAACTCTGCTGCTCTGCTCCGCCTCCCGTCTGGTGAACTCGAACTCTGGCTCTCCTGGCACTTTGAAAAGAACTCTACCACCTCGACAATCTATACTGGCATGGTGCCTGCTCAACCAATCCATATTGAGTACAATATCATAGTTCGGTAATGGCATTACGAGCAGACTCACATCCAATTCTCGGCCTCCCAAAACTACTCTTCGATCCTTGCAAACATCATGGACGAGGATAATACCACCCCCAGTCGTGATCTTGTAAGTCCTAGGCAATAGTTCAGAAGAAATATGGTGTCTAACAGCAAATGATATAGACACAAAGCTATGGGAAGCACCCGAATCAAATAATACGAATGCGGAAGAAGAGTCGATAAGAACAGAACCTGCTATAAGAATTCCTACTGGCTCGGACTCCTTAGCTGCTATAGCGAAAGCTCGCCCCTGCTGACCTCATCTGGCCTGCTGCTGGTGCTGAATAAACTTCTGCTACTGGGTCGGCAATGGTCCTTTCTGCTGCACTACCAGAGCCTTGGCTTCTGCTCCCTGAGCTGTACATCCTGCAGCCATGGAATAATCCCTCAACTGATGCTCTGCTGTACCACAAAGTAGGCACTTCCCGAGCCTCTTCCTACACTTGTTCTATACATGTCCTGGCTTCTTGCAGAAGGTGCAACTGATGGTCTGCTACTGTCTTGGTGCCTGCTGAAACTGCTTCTGCTGAAAAGGCTTCTGCTGATTCTGCTGCTGCTGATAATGAGGCCTCTTGGCCGGGCCCCCACTGCCGCTAGCTCCATAAGAATCATGACCTCTCTTCCTCTTCAGTTCCAGGTTATCTTTCGCTGCCATAGCTTTCATCAAAATCTCCTCGAATGTAGCATTCCTGTTGCTCTTGGTCAAGGACTTGACTTCCTTAACCAAGCCCTTTCTGAACCTCCTAGCCTTTGCTATCTCGCTAAGGCCCTCCATAAATTTGCCCAGGCGGCAAAACTCTCCGGCGTACTCCTCTACTGTTTGGTTCCCCTGAACTAGGTTCTCGAACTGCGTCTCCAAAGCGCCAAATGCTGTGTCGGGGAAGAACTTCTCCTTGAAAAGCTTCTTGAAAGCCTCCTAAGTTTTCTCCGCTGTACCAACCCTGGGGTCGGTCTGGTACCAAGTGCGGGCAAGGTCCTGCATCTGACTGCCCACGACTTCCACGTGGAGCCTAGCTGGTATCTCCGCGAGACGAAAGATCTCCTCTATATGCTCGATCCAGTCGTCAGCATATAGGATACCCTCGGTACCCTTGAAGTCTCGCAGCCGCATCTTCTGGAAGTCCTGAATGCCTGGAGTCCTCATCTGGTACGGCTAGATCTGTCCTTCCTGTGGTTGGGCAGCCACCTTCTCTACTGCTACCATTACTAACTGATGGGCATTGTCAATGTCCTGTCTCATATCCTCTGCCCGGCGTCGCTGAGTCTCCATCATCTGCTGCATGAAGGCGAAGAACTGTGCCATATCAACTGTCTCCGGAGGTGGTGGTGGTAGCATCCACTGAACTCCTGGGGCAGTCCTCGGAACCGGTGGAGAAGCACCCCCAAAAGTTACAGACGGGCCCACCTGAACTGGAACAAGAGGTACTGTGGTCCCTGGTCTTGCTGAGTCGGGCGATAAGTGGAAGACCTCTCAGCGGTATCCCTTAGGCCAGAGAGTTACGATCGTGTCTCCACCATCCTGAAGACAGATCAAAGACAGATCAAACAAGAAATCAATTGCTGAAAAAGAAGCGATATAATCAAAGGAGGAAAGTTTGTTTTCAAAAGAAGACAATTAACAGTAAAAATTAGATAAGAGTTTTCTTAATGTGATTGAGTTCCTTAACTTATATCCTATATCCTACTGCAGGCTGTAGTGATTCTCTAGTTCGAATACCACTACGGAATCGCACTAGTTGCAACTAAGAGGACCTGCATGGGCCACCACTAAAAACGTGTCACGACCTGCACCCGGTGTAAGGGCACGAGACGTGGGTACGTATAGCCTACGCCGCAGTGTCGGCGGTAGAACGCTGTCCTAGGTCCAACATCTAACACAATCTAGAATATGCTCCAATTGGAGAATAATATATATGGTACAACTCAATCACAATAACTAAGATGGAATAGAAGAAAGATACTCATAACAGAGAGTCACAATATGAAGAATAATCCCGGGGTAAACCGCACCATAATAAAATCTTAATACAACACAATGTCTCATAACTAGGTAATAATATCAGTCTAATCTAACTCATGGCAAGTCCTCAGTGACTACTGGATCCTGCTGAGGGTCCAGGTTGTAGTATCCCGTCCTGCTCAGTCAATCGGAGGAACAGGAACGCCGACGACGTTCGAACTTAACCTTGCAACGGCTGCTCAGAGACATCACTCGGTCGAGGCGACCGCTCGCTCAGGTAGGGTAGTTTCAGTGAACTCGCCTCATCTTTGCCTTCACATAATAAATCGCATGTTTTCAACTTGCACAAGTAGGCTTGATAATAAAAGAGACGAATCCACATAGCTAAAGGGAATAATCCCGACGGGTCGAATTGAGTTAGAATATGGAAAAGTCCAACGGTCGGCTTGGAGTTGGTGCACGGTGTGCTTTGAAAATGATACTCGATCCTTCGTCCCGTGGCTTGGGAGAAGGAAGTTGGTTGAGTCAGCAAAGTTATGAACATAACCTAAGTCATAGGCGTCCCCCGCATGAATGCTTCATAAAACATGCACGGTCCCATTTTCCAAGGCTTGGCATAGCCTTGACCCGCCCTATGAGTTAAGTTGCGTCGTACGGCTGCTGGCGTAAGTCTAGACGCCCAAATGACTTGGTCGTTCAGAAGTCGAACGCATGCGCGGCACGTTTCCGCAATACGAGGCTTGACGCAGCCTTTGCTCGTCGAGTCGTTATGCGTTTAATTCAGGCAAGTTATGTTAGGCTATCAGAGTGGTAGCAAGCAAGGTCCTACGAGTTCTACGGTTGGGTATAACCACATAGTCTTACGGTCTCAAGGCCCGTCGACTTGGTTAGGAGTATCGCATGGAGCACGATTGGCTTAAGGTACGATGCATGGACTTAGTGTTTAAGGCATGAACCACAGTTGATTTAATAAGTTTTGGAGGAAGGACTATCGAATAGGCATTGAGTTGAATAAAATGATATGGTAACACGGAGAAGGCTCACGACCGTGGGTCGTCGAGGGATCTCTAGGAGCATCAACAGAGAAGGCTCGCGACCGTAGGTCGTCGAGGGATCTCAAGGATAGAAGTCTTGATATCGGTTTGAAAGAGAAGGTAACATTGGAAGAGGATGACTGTGTGAGACGTCAGTTTGTGTCGTGTCTTGCATGGTCATTGGACAACTTGTCGACAAGGTAAAGTTTCCACGAGCGACAACCCTGGGCGCCGAGGGACTGCTTCGTTCCGGAGGGAAACACGGTATAGCCGTAGCTGGACGAACTGCTCGGGTTATTCGGGAACTTTCCTCGGGGCTAGCTACTTGCGATGAAGGGGTCTTCGAATAACAAGGCTATAAGTCCACGATAGCTTGTGGTGTTAGTGACCAATTTATATAGATGGGTCGGCACGAACGGCAATCCGCGTGTGCGCCTTTGGATTTAGTCTAGTAGAATGTGTGTATGGTTGAAACACAAGTGTTTGGGCCTATTAATGGCTACAGCATAGGCGACGTGCTTCGGTACGGGATGCTGCGTCGGGTCTTAAGTTGTTGGCATATAAGTTGCATAAGTTGGTTTGAGTTGTCTTGAGTTTAAGTCATGAAACGCCGCAAGGCAAAGTTGGTCGAGTGACACTTAGTTCACAAAGTTGGATGGGTCAGTTGATGATTTAGTAGCGAAGGGCCACGAGGGCGGCGATATGATTGGGTCTCATAGAGTTGCGAGGCGCGGCCTCAAGAAGGACTTACAACATGGTCACACGAGAATGGAGTCTTATCGCGTAGTTGCGTCTCTGATTTGGACCGTAAGGCAAATACGACTTGATAGGTTAACATTGTTGGCACAAAAAGGGTCTAGAGGCAAGGTATGGGCTAACTTTATTATTGCAAGCACAAGATGGTATTGAGGCACAAAATAGGCCAAGGCGTCGGTCCTAAAATAATCCTAAGGCAAGACTAGAAAGACAATTGATAAGAAGTGACTATGTTGCACAAAGTAAATCAAACGTGTTGGGTTTGTATGGGTGGGCGAGGAGCTCATTCCACCAGTACAGTTGAGTACTGACACCCACATAGTTTCTATATACAGGTACAGGTAGAAGCTTGTGACGCGGAGCTCGCTTGGATGCGTCGAGGCACGAAGTTCCTTGGCGATTCGAAGCGCGCGGCCGCATGGAGTATAGACTTATACAGGACATAATGTATGGACGTCGCCTTCCGAAGCTTCTGCTGGCTCAAGACTTGTAACTGAGAGATGAGAGAGAGAGCTGAGTCACTTGTAATGTGAGATGAGTAAGCTTGAGTGAGCTTGAGAGACTTGTAATCTTGGCCTTGCGCCCCATTGTAACCTTTATTTCAATATCAATAAAAGAGTGTTTTGCAATGACTTGTGTTTGCTTTCTAATTTCTGCTGCTATTATTTAATATCTCTGTTCGGGACTTCTGTGCGACGACCCCATTGCAGCCGCTGAAATCGGCCGTTATGGAACCCGCCTTGCACGAGCGCAATCTAGGCTCGTACGACATCACGCCTTAGCGAGGACGATCGCTCCTACGGAAGCGGGGCGTGACATAATGGTATCAGAGCACGACTTTATGTCCTTGGACTATCGATTGAATTCTTTAACTCGTTGTTTTCGCAAACTATGTTGCTTCCACAAGTTGATATCGTTGGTGCGCTCTCTCTCAATTGTCCCACGGGATGTCCATATAATAAGTCTATCTATTTTGCAAAATATAGGGGAACAATTTTTGACAAAACAAAAAGATGGTTTGCGTAAGCACGGTTGGCTAAGTCGGGCTAGGCATATACACCAAAGTTGTGTCGACCTTAGAAAAGTCGAGTGCGGGATTCGAATTGTGTCGGACAAGAATGAGTTAGACTTTGATTGAGTAAATGGGAGGACTATCGATAGGGGTGCTATCGAGCGACGACAACATCGATGCGATATAGATGTGCGTGCTTGGAAATTGAGGAATGGTTCGAACGAAAAATTTGAAGAAGTGGATTTTGATACGAATGATAGTTGAGGATTTGATAAATGACTTCATCCCTGAGTGGTGTATGCGATAGCCTCAGGGATGTCGATTGATTGATTGAGAAAATTGATGTTATGAATGATTCGAGGAATAATGATCGAACTTGAATTGAATGTCGAAGAGATTATCCAGTCGAACGATAGCATCATTCGTACGACTCGAAATTTGGTTGCAAAAGAAGATCGTCAGGTTACGCATATCGTCGATGGTATTGAGGCGTATCAAAGATCGATATGCAATAACTCGGGGGTACTCTGACTCGGCGAATGACGATCGTAAGTGTTATTGTTTGGTTGGGTGCTATACTTAGGATTTTGATTGAGATGAATATTGGAGGAAAATGATTGTGTTTTGATGGTTACGCGGATAACCACAACATCGACAATCTTGTTTGTGCGAGCGCAACTCTAGCCTCGCACATGCGTTGCGTCGAATTTGGGGCGATCGTTCCGCGTGAGCGTTGACATGGTGATTCATGTCACGGGAATGATTGAACTCGGAAGATCAGGATACGGCAACTTTGATTGTCTCGACTTGTCGGTTTGATGCGAAGGAGAATTCGAGGATGTTTAGACTTGCGATTGATGGATGAAATAAACTTGAGGATGAGTAGGTCCAATCCACGCAGCAAAAATGAATTAGTCTAGACACAAAACAAGAGTTACGTCCCGATGAGAATGATTATCTCGCGGGAGCGTGCATGGTTATTCGTGTCTACCGTGGATAATCTGACTCGCGTGAGATCGGGGTGCAACGTATTGTTAAGTCAGACTACCTTGTGAATCGATTGCGTGAATTGGAATAAATGACTTAGGGAATGTAGAATGTAAAATTTTGGTTAGCGATAATTTGTGTCATAGCGTGCTTGAAATGAGAAAGATTGATAGGCAAACTATATCGAACGTGTTCGAAGAGATAGACTATGCGAAGATGATTTGTTGAACGAGCGATATTGAGACGTCGTGGAATTGGTTGAACGTAAGTCGTCGTAGGATGGCTTTGCTAAATTACTCAGACCCCGTACGACGAATAATGGGATGTGCGTAGGGAATCGATGCTCGATGTTTAGAAATCGGAGTGATACGAGCTTGGGTAGCAAACCCCCGTACTATCAACTTGGTTTGACCTTAGGATGGGGTCAGTGTTGATATCATTAATTGGGAACTGTGATTCCAATATTGACAATTGACTTTAGCCTAAAGAGATTGCCTAGCGGCTAGGCGAAATGTCCATCTTGCGAGGGTTAGCATCGGTAGGATTGATTTTCAGGATTGAGTGGATGGATCGATAAGGTGAAATTGGATTCACTATCACAAGGCTTGGTTGAAATACATGTATTTCGGGGATGCCTGGAATGTGTGCACGATCCAAACTAAGTGATATGTTGAATCAAGTGAGACTTGAGGAATGGAAAAGTGTCAAAGATTTTGAGATCGTGAGTTTAGAAGAAAAGGATCGAGGGTAGCACGAGCGTGGCTCGGATTGAGAAAATACATAGGCGTAGTGCGTGCGAGAGTCTTAATATTGAATAAAGTGATAAGTCGATAAGTGTACTCAGTTAGTTTCGAGGACGAACTTTTTCTGAGTGGTGTATGATGTAGTGCCCCATCCCGCTCAGTCAATCGGAGGAACAGGAACGCCGATGGCGTTCGAGCTTAGCCTTGCAACGGCTGCTCAGAGACATCACTCGGTCGAGGCGACCGCTCGCTCAGGTGGGGTAGTTTCGGTGAACTCGCCTCATCTTTGCCTTCACATAATAAATTGCATGCTTTTAACTTGCACAAGTAGGCTTGATAATAAAAGAGACGAATCCACATAGCTAAAGGGAATAATCCCGACGGGTCGAATTGAGTTAGAATATGGAAAGGTCCAACGTTCGGCTTAGAGTTGGTGCACGACGTGCTTTGAAAATGACACTCGATCCTTCGTTCTGTGGCTTGGGAGAAGGACGTTGGTTGAGTCGGCAAAGTTATGAACATAGCCTAAGTCATAGGCGTCGCCGCCGATGATGCTTTATAAAGCATGCACGGACCGATTGTCGAGGGCTTGGCATAGCCTTGACCCGCCCTATGAGTTAAGTTGCGTCGTACGGCTGCTGACGTAAGTATAGGTGCCCAAATGACTTGGTCGTTCAGAAGTCGAACGCATGCGCGACATTTTTGCAATGCGAGGCTTGACGCAGCCTTTGCTCGTCGAGTTGTTGTGCGTTTAAGCAGGCAAGTTATGTTAGGCTATCAGAGTGGTAGCAAGCATGTCCTACGAGTTCTACGGTTGGGTATAACCACATAGTCTTACGGTCTCAAGGCCCGTCGACTTGGACAGGAGTGTCGCATGGAGCACGATTGGCTTAAGGCACGATGCGGACTTAGTGTTTAAGGCATGAACCACGGTTGATTTAATGAGTTTTGGAGGAAGGACTATCGAATAGGCATTGAGTTGAATAAAATGATATGGTAACACGGAGAAGGCTCGCGACCGTGGGTCGTCGAGGGATCTCAAGGAGCATCAACGAAGAAGGCTCGCGACCGTGGGTCGTCGAGGGATCTCAAGGAGCATCAACGGAGAAGGCTCGCGACCGTGGGTCGTCGAGGGATCTCAAGGATAGAAGTCTTGATATCGGTTTGAAAGAGAAGGTAACATTGGAAGAGGATGACTGTGTGAGACGTCAGTTTGTGTCGAGTCTTGCATGGTCATTGGACAACTTATCGATAAGGTAAAGTTTTCACGAGCGACAACCCTGGGCGCCGAGGGACCGCTTCGTTCCGAGGGAAACACGGTATAGCCGAGCTGGATGAACCGCTTGGGTTATTCGAGAACTTTCCTCGGGGCTAGCTACTTACGATGAAGGGGTCTTCGAATAAGGCTATAAGTCCACGATAGCTTGTGGTATTAGTGACCAATTCATATAGATGGGTCGGCACGAGCGGCAATCCGCGTGTGTGCCTTTGGATTTAGTCTAGTGAATGTGTGTATGGTTGAAACACAAGTGTTTGGGCCTAATAATGGCTACAGCATAGGCGACGTGCTTCGGCATGGGATGCTGCGTCGGGTCTTAAGTTGTTGGCATATAAGTTGCATAAGTTGGTTTGAGTTGTCTTGAGTTTAAGTCAGAAATGCCGCAAGGCAAAGTTGGTCGAGTGACACTTAGTTCACAAAGTTGGATGGGTCAGTTGATGATTTAGTAGCGAAGGGTCGCGAGGCGGCAAGGGCCGCAGGCGGCGATATGATTGGGTCTCATAGTGTTGAGGCGCGGCCTTAAGAAGGACTTACAGCATGGTCACACGGGAATGGAGTCTTATCGCGTAGTTGCATCTCTGATTTGGGCCGTAAGGCAAACACGACTTGATAGGTTAACGTTGTTGGCACAAAAAGGGTCTAGAGGCAAGGTATGGGCTAACGTTGTTGTTGCAAGCACGGGATGGTATTGAGGCACAAAATAGGCCAAGGCGTCGGTCCAAAAATAATCCTAAGGCAAGACTAGAAAGACAATTGATAAGAAGTGACTATGTTGCACAAAGTAAATCAAACGTGTTGGGTTTGTATGGGTGGGCGAGGAGCTCATTCCACCAGTACAGTTGAGTACTGAAACCCACATAGTTTCTATGTGCAGGTACAGGTAGAAGCTCGTGGCGCGGAGCTCGCTTGGATGCGTCGAGACAGAGTTCCTTGGCGATTCGAAGCGCGCGGCCGCATGGAGTAAAGACTTATACAGGACATAATGTATGGACGTCGCATTCCGAAGCTTCCGCTGGCTCAAGACTTGTAACTGAGAGATGAGAGAGAGAGCTGAGTGACTTGTATTGTGAGATGAGTGAGCTTGAGTGAGCTTGAGAGACTTGTAATCTTGGCCTTGCGTCCCATTGTAACTTCGTTTCAATATCAATAAAAGAGTATTTTGTAATGACTTGTGTTTGCTTTCTAATTTCTGTTGCTATTATTTAATGTCTCTGCTCGGGACTTCTGTGCGACGACCCCGTCGCAGCCGCTGAAATCGGCCGTTATGGAACCCGCCTTGTACAAGCGCAATCTAGGCTCGTGCGGCATCACGCCTTAGCGAGGACGATCGCTCCTACGGGAGCGAGGCATGACACAGGTCACCTATGTCAACTAGGCCTACTCCATAGTAAGTATCACAGCAATCCTCATCATCTGTAATATTTCAACAGGTCCAGTCAGGACAGAAACGAATACATATCTCTCACACAGTTCATAACATGAAAGAAAATATGAAACAAGTTGTAGAATAATATACATGAACTGCTGATAAAGAAATGAGACTGTAAAAGAGCATGATATAGAGAAAGATATACATGATATGTTTGCAAAAAACAAAATAAAAAAATTTGTTTTATTCTAAACTTGTAAAAGACTACAAAGTACAATGAATTCTGGGAAAGTACAACTTAGAAATCTGATCAGAAGACGATCACTTTATCCCTTGGACTATGTGAACCTGAAGACTGTAGCTCTACAGGACGCAGCAGCAATTTTGCAAGAGTTCTTGATCTCTGTCCCCCTCCCTTTATGATGATTGGAAACTCTATATAGAGTTAAAAAAATAACTGTTTTAGCAGTTATTCTGATGTGCGTGAGGCTGGCTTACGCCATACTGGGTTGCGCAACCTTCTGTTGCGCCAACTTTTATTCCGTTGTCAATCGTGTACTAACTGTATTTAGATGCGTGGCATCATATTATTGAGATGCATGGTCGTGTACAGGATAGTAGACACGTCTTGAGAGATTAGTGTCACGTGCGCCACGTCTCCTGCTTTAGAATGTAAGTTGTCTCAACTTTATCAGGTTGCACAAGCTTCAGTCAACAAGTCAAACTGTGCTTGATTTGAGCTGCGCCTACACACGTGGCAGCTTTTGAGCAAAAGTCGTTCAGGTTGCGCTTAGGCGCAACTAAAGATTTTGTTTGGATTGCGCCTGGGCGCAACTCACGAAGTGTACAGGACAGCTGTCTACCAACTTCTCTTGAGCGACACGATTCATAGGATTCGAAGAGATTTTTCTCGTTCACTATTGTGTCAGCCGTCAGTATTGTCAAGGTAATGATGGAGTAAGTGTAGATGCCACGTAGATTTTGGCACAAACAAGATTGGGCGTAGTCTGGTATCGGGCGCAATCTGATCGGTGGCAAAATATGTCTCAAAAGATCGGAGTCCAACCTCCGTAAAACTAGAAAGAATCAGATGTAAAAATAATGTCCACTAATGTCTCAAATATAGAATAGACTAAACATCAGTATTGACTGCCTCATCATCGATGTAAGATGGATCCAGAGCCGCTCCGTACTCCTGCGGAAAGTCGTCTAATCCTGGAAAGATAACCAGGTCCTCAGAGGGACGTAGCAAGATACAAGAAAACACCATGCCATCTAAACTGTGATAATATAATAGACAGAGGGATGTATGCAATAGGGTACCTACCAGTTCTACAGTGAAAATGCAGTTAAGAACCTTCAACGCATGGGTATCTGGCTCAGTAGCAGTAACTCAGGTATGGCCCCATCAGGATACCAGGGACCTCAAAGCATAACATTCCTCGAATGTCAGAGGCCAGCAGTATCAGTAATAGAAAAGTGCATAAGGACCCATACGTTAAGGAAACTGTTCTCCCCATCCAATGCCTAGTAGGGTCACATCCATGACTCATGAACCTCTAGTAACTGCCAAGTCTTCTAGCATGCAATTCTATTGGCAGTTACTCATATCCGTCGCGCTCCATACGTATCGGTGGCCAGCCGACTACGCGGATACGTGTCCTACATGTGACTCACAACATGTGGTAAAGCAAGTGTCAAGGCCGTATGAGATATACCAATACCTCAATCTCAATGGTGGTCACTAGGCTAAGTCAATGCAGGAGAAATAAATAAAGGAGAAAAACGACCGATAGAGTCGCTTGCACCCAAGTGTGACTTGGACGCACAGTTTTATAATATCAAGAAAAAAGAACTGCTAAAAATAAAAATATAATAATCACAGAGTAAAGTGGCAAGGTATCTTGCCTGATGATGCAAAATGGCAAGTCGGAAATCACAATGTCAGCCAAGAAACGTCACAATCTCCAAATAACTCTGGACGCTGAAATAAATATTAAAAATGCACTCGGTAAAAGATATACCTAGGAAACGCCTTTCCAAAAGTCTAATTCCAGAACAGGGGCAAAATCATAATTTGGGTCAAAATGTCTGCCGTTGGACCGCTTTGCACGAAATATGTGCTAAAGTCTATGATCTCTAAAGTCCTCAAACTACATGTCTACGAATTCAGTTTGAGGAGAGAACTCAATGGTATGTCCAGTTTTGGATTTCGATGAGCCGTGTACAAATCGTCCGTTTGAGTGGGTCGCGACCCCGCCAAAAAGGGGTTCCGAATCGACCTTCTCAGAATCGAACCAAACTTGACACATAGGACCAGAATTTTGATTCGGATCTGTTGGCACAAGTTTCGTTTTGAATCGACGACTGTATACGAAGTTAGGGCAAAGTTTGCAAATTGGCGATACAGGGGTCTTGACGGATACAGACTGATTTCATCGCGCACACACGACGAAACTGAGTTCCGTCAGTTACCACACGTCGGCAATGTCCATACGCGCCTTTCGATGCATATAGCGCGCGACCACGTCGCCCGGTATGTCGGGGCGTACGTCGTATTGGACAGAATTCTAAAATTTCAAAGTTTTTAAAATAGTTTTTCTTCTAAGTTCATCGATCCGTAAGTTCCTGTACATTACATAAAAAATTAATATAACAGATGGGTTTCCATCTTATATAGGTTAACTAGGACTGTCTAGATTATTTCCTATAAATTCTTAATATCTGGGCCAAATCGCCCTTCCAAGTCAGGGGTTTGGGGGTTTCTCGGTTCTGTTTTTCGAGAAATTTTTCTCTACTTTTCCGAATCTTTTCTGGTATTTCCTAAGCATTAGAAAATTTTCTAATTGCTAGGGTTTCGAGATGGTTATGTTTTCTACGCACAAAAGTCGATAGATCAATTTTTCGTCGAACACAAACAAAGAAATTCGGATTCGAAAGTGGGTACCTGAGTTCTGAAATAAATAGGGTATCCCCTGTTTCCTCTCGGCTAGGCGCGATTGTCCGGCGATCCAGTCGTCGACGATGTCGAACAGGCCGTCGGCTGTGCACGCGGGGGTGTGCGGAAGGTCCTGGAGTCGGAGTTTGGGTTGGGGACAAAGTTGTTCATGAATTTTTGCCGAGAACTCTCTCTCCCGAACTTATATAGGATGTGTAGATTTCCTATTTGCAATCGGATTAAAAACCGTATGTGGCTAGGATTAGGTTTGGTTTTGGTCGCTTAGGATGGGGAAATCTTAGTTTGAATTTGTTTATTTTTTTTTAAAAACAGTTGGTGAGATATGAAGAAGTATGAGTTACTTCTTGGGTTCTCAGCCGCCTGCATAGTTTTGGGAAACCATGGGTACTGTTCCTCGGAACAGTACCCCCCGTGTTTACTTTTTTTTTCTTGCTATTCGTATGGCTAAGCCTTAGTGTGGCCTGCCAGCAACCGAGCTTGGCCCGCTCCCCCTTTGCTGGGTGTGGCCTTAGCCCTTTATATTTATTATATTATATATATATTTTATTACTATTCTAGAGATATTTATCTATATATATAGATACTTATATATAATATATATATATATATATATTATATATATTAGAATATATATATATTATATATATATATAATTATATATATATATACTCACAACTATATGCTTAATCCATTTTAGCCATTTATTTGGGCAAGAAATGTAAGGAAATTATTAATAAAATCTAAAATTTATAGGTTTTATAGTAGACTACAATTAATAGCAATTTTAAACATGCACACACATAATACATACTCATTCTTTAATTATACTACTAAACTAAAATAATAAAATTGTATAACAATATAAATAATTATAAAAATAAAATTAGTGTAAATTATGGGGGTTTACATCCTACCCAACTTAAAGAAATTTTGTCCTCGAAATTAAACTAGGGTCGGGGGATCAAATGCATTACAAGAAAATTAATAGTAATCTAAAAGCTTAACTGCAAGACATACCTTCGTCTTCGAACAAATACGGGTAGCGGTTTCGGATGTCGTCCTCGCACTCCCAAGTAGACTCCCCTGGCGAGTGATGCTTCCATGCCACACGAACCAATGGAATAGATTGATTCTGCAACACCTTCACTCGCGATCGAGGATACCTACTGGTTGCTCTTCGTACGACAAACTTGGTCCAACTGTGATCTCGGAGTGATCAAGCACATGATTGCTGTCCGCCACATACTCCTCAGCTGAGATACGTGGAATACGTCATGCACTCCCTCTAGCGACGTTGGCAAGGCCAATCTATAGGCAACCTCTCCACGTTCCAAGACATCGAAAGGCCCGATGTACCTTGGACTCAACTTGCCACGTCCTCCGAATCGAATTGTGCCTCTAGTGGGGGATATCTTCAAGAACACATGGTGCCCTCTTTGAACTCCAAGGGTCGACGACGATTATTTGCCCACTGCTTCTGACGATCCTGTGCTGCTCGCAGGTGGCCCTGTATTTTCTTCACTGTCTCCACTGTGCTCAAGACCAACTCGGACCCAATAGCTGTCGCTCTCCTATGTCGCTCCAACAAACAGGAGGCCGACACTTTCTACCATACAATGCTTCAAACGGAGCCATCTGAATGCTCGCTTGATAGCTATTATTGTTGAAAAACTCAACAAGATGAAGATGGTCCTCCCATGAACCTCCAAAGTCAAGCATGCACTCTCAACATATCCTCGAGCGTCTGAATGGTACGCTCCGACTGGTCATCATCTGCGGATGGTACGCAGTGCTAAACTTCAACCGTGTGCCCAAACTCTCTTGCATGCTCCTCCAAAAGTGCGAGGTGAATCTCGAGTCACGATCCGACACAATACTAACTGGCACACCGTGTAATCTCACAATCTGCTCCATATACATCTCTTGCCAACCTCTGTCGACTGGCCCACTCTAAAAGGTAAGAAATGGGCTTTGTAAGTCTATCCATAATCACCCATACTGCGTCACGTCCCCTAGGACTCCGAGGAAAACTCGTGACGAAATCATAGTTTTGTGCTCCCACTTCCACTCGGGAATGGATACAGCTGCAATAATTCAGCCGTCCTTTGGTGTTCCGCCTTCACTTGTTGACATACCAAGCACTTGGCAACGAAATGAGCTATCTCTCGTTTCATTCTATCACGACCCGCACCCGCTTTCGGACGCGAGCACATGAGCAAGCCAGCTACCATCAAGCGTACTCCAGCCCGACTCGATACGTAAACGCTGTCAAGGCTATGGTATACTGCCAAATCATGGCAACCAATCTATATCTCAATCCACAATAAATATACGAAACATGAATGAACAAGTATGGGTCATGGTCTGCAGCCCATTAGCATATTGTTCGATTAGACTCTAAGAAATAATATGTCTATAAGCAAAAATATCATGGCACTGAATATAAAGCACGAGAGGATAATAAAAAAATATCACAAGCAAATACCTGTATCATAGATCACAATTCTCTACCATCCTGCTCTGCTAACTAACTCAATGCAGTCGCTAAACCTGAAGAGATCATCAGGTCCTCAGAGGACTAGCAAGATACATAATATACAAGCCAACATGTAACAGTACCAATATGCAGAGAAGTAAGGAACAAGCAAGGATATCCAACGAGACAAAATGAACCAAGATACCAGATCTAAACACAAGGATCCTAAGACACTGGCATGCCATACTAGAAATGGCTAATAGGTCAAAGCTATAGACTGCAGTCAAGGCAAGTACTCACAATCTATAATGTCTCAATCGCAGTTAAGGCAAGTACTCACGACCAAGACAGTAGCCAATCCTAGTATAAAATCCTATAGACCGTAGTCAAGGTAAGTACTCACAATCTATAGAATGTCAAAGTCAAGTCCTACTCAAGTCATGTCAAGTCAAGTCAAGTTATAATCAAGTCGAAGGAATCGTAGTGTAGGACTAGACGACTCTATCAAGGAATACCATTGAAACTAACACATGTACCAGATAGAAATATCATAACAGAAAGGAACGAGAATGTGCAGGCAACTAGAAACTGTAAAGTAAAACTATAACAGGATGAGTGTACTAGACATAGAATAAAGCAATCACGAATGTAAGGAAAAGAACCACATCGAGATTAGAAACATGCATATAAATTATACTGTACAAGTTGGCAGGTCTACTTGCCTGGGGTTGCACGGAGAAGCAACAACGTATCGCCAATCAAGTCAGAAAGTCCAAGTCATCACAACTGTCTCCGAAAGCTGAAATAAATGTTACCACATTCTTAGAATAGTCAAGTAGCTAGGATTGCCTGTCCTTAATTCCAATTCTGGACACAAGAGCAAAACGGTAATTCGGGCAAAAACGGTGTCCGCCGTTGGACCCGCTTTGCACCAAAAGCGTGCCAGAGTCAGTGGTCTCTAAAGTCGTCAAACTACATGTCTACGGATCCAGTTTTCTAATACGAATCCAACCGTATGTCCAAAGTTGGATTCCGGCGGCTGTGTAGAAAATCACCCATTGAGTCGATCGTGGGCCCACAAAATGGCGGTCCGATTTGACTGTCTCAGAATTGGATCAAACTTGGCATACAGGACCAGATAAATGATACGGTCCTGCTGGCGTAAGTTTTGTCTCGATCTGACGAGCGTGCACAAAGTAATTAGAAATTTGCACAGAGACCGATACGGTGAATTTCGATGGATACGCATCAAATTCGTCGCACACACGCGACAAATTTAAATTCGTCACAGCCCACACGACCACGAAGCCGTTACGCACCTTTCGATGCTTTCGGTTCACGACCACGTCGCCCGGATAGGCAGGATGTACGTCGTATCAGACAATTTTCTAGTTTTTAAAACAGGTTTTCGGTCAACTTCGGAATCAATAACTTCTTATCTGTTTAATGAAATTAGAATCTACAAGAAGGGTTGTGATGCCCTATAGTTGTCTAAAAGTGTGTTCAAATAGCTTTCTAAAATTCTTATTAGAATGATCAGGGATCGCCTTCAAACAGGATCATATGCCAATCCCAATTCTGTCAATACCACAGTGGTTTTATGTCGACTTCGTGTCGATTTTGTGAATCGACCGATCGTCCCCATTGGGATCTATTCATTAGGATATCTAGAGGGTCATATGGGGTTCCTATAGCAACTTACGAATAAAAATAGAGAATATGAGAAATTCGGTCGAGAAGTGTACCTCACTGCTGTCGACAACAGAGCAGCGC
>JANAVB010038174.1:0-12500 GCA_029216955.1 Iris pallida
CGCGCCTCGACACGTAGCAGCTTTTGAGCAAAAGTCATCCAGATTGCGCCTAGGTGCAACTTACGAAGTGTACAGGACAGCTGTCTACCAACTCTCCTTGAGCGGCACAATTCACGGGATTCGAAATTTTTTTCCTCGTTCACTGTAGTGTCAGTCGTCAGTGCTGTCAGGTAATGATGGCCATTAAGTGTCAGATGACACGTAGATTTTAGCGCAACAAGACTGGACGCAGTCTGATATTAGGCGCAACATGATCAGTGGCGCAGCTTGTTCTCTAAGCTTCATATTAGTGGCGCAACCTGATCTTTGGGGAGCAACTTGATCACTGATTAGTATGTTCAGGGTTCAACTTGATTTTAGGCCCTAAGACCCCCTTCAAAGTTTTAAAACTTAAAAATGTATCAAAGTTTTAAAATACTTTGAATTTTATAAAAAGAAATTGACTGAGTCAAGTTGCGCCAGTCAACAACCGGTCATCATGTTTAGATCTCTTTCTCGAAAACACAAACTTCCTCTTCATCTTCCCGAGTTTCATTGATGATATTCGGTTTCCCATGAGGAATATGAAGAGTCATTTTGTTGATATATATGTAGTAGTCGATCTTTATGCTTTATTTTTCACTTCTGTTCTTCAATGGCCTCCAAGAAGGAAGAGAAGGAGACAAATGCTGACACTACAATCAAGTCCCCTGAAGCGAGACATGATGTTACGCCTACAACTTATCTGTTGGAGGCTGACCCGTCGCTGAGAGCGGCAAACTTTTTAGACTGTTTTGGTCTAAACTCGATAGTCTTCAATCACTTGAATGGTGGGCCATCCTCCGAAGGGCGTGGTGATGCGAAGGGGTTCCTTAATCTGATGCGTCCCTCGGGAATCCGTAACATGCAAGAATTGGACGCGCCCTTCGTCAGCCTGATGAAGGTAAGAACAAGAAATAATGTTTGGGCATGCCAAAAATTTTATTTTCTTTTCTTGTGTCCTTGTCTGTAGTGGTCCACCCATCTTTATGCAAATGAAATCTAAAATTTCTGATATATTGTGTGGCTATGATTTTGAATAGTGCACGTAGGTGCGTTCCTTCAGCTGATTCAAACGTTTATTATTTCGTTGAAGGACACATGGCAGTCATCACATGGCTCCCATCACCTATTGTTTAGTTCTTTCCCAAAATAGGCTCCTAGAATGACGTGCCCATTTTCCTTCTTCAATACTTTAAAAAGGATAGCCAAAATGAAAGAGCCATTCATTCTTTCTCAAAACAAATGGCTTCTCACAAGGTCCCACATGCGCCAACCCATCCTGATGTTATACTTTTGCATGCTGTGTCTTCAAAAATTGTTAAGTCTCGAAGAAGAATCAATGGTATGAATATTCTTCTTTTGCACCAGCTTTGAAGATAGGTATTGATCTGCATGTTGTAGACACTGTTGATATACGCTAACTATTTCTGAAAATAGGCGCGTACTGCGATTCATTACTTAGTCTCAATTATAGGCACATATTGTTGACATGCGCCAGTGTGATCAACTTGTAATGAGATATGCGCCTATTGATCGGCGCACATTTTTGATATGCGCCTGTTTGATCAGTATGCAGTGCTGATGTGCGCCTGTTGATCATCACACTTTGTTGGGATGTGCCGGTTTGATCAGCACATAGTGCTGATATGCGCCTGTTGATAGGCACAGTGTGCTAAAAAATAAAAATCAAGTTGCGCCCTGAACATACTAATCAGTGGCGCCCTTAACATACATTAAGGCTAAACATTCCTTCTCTACCGGACTATACTAATCAGTGGCGCCCTGAACATACTAATCAATGGCGCCCCGAACATATATTAAGGCTAAACATTCCTTCTCCACAGGACTATAACGATGTTCAGCTCAAATTATCGTTCGGCTAAGATAGTAGATGACTGGTTCATGACCTTTCTTATTCTTTTGAGCCAGCAAAGCTCCCAATGAATGATCCATTTCTCGGACATACATTAAGAAGGGTATTCCTGAGATCGGTGGTACAAGGACCGGTAGACTCATTAAATACCGCTTTATGTAGTCAAATGCTCGTTGACATTCTTCTGTCCAAACGAAAGATACACCTTTCTTCATTAATTGAGTAAATGGTCTGCAACGTCCAGATAAATTCGAAATGAATCGCCTGATGTACGCAAGTCGACCTTGGAATCCTCGTAGCTCTTTTAGGTTGCGTGGAGGACGCATCTCTTGAATGACTTTGATCTTCTCGGGATCAATGTGTATACCCTTAGAGGTAATGACGAAGCCGAGAAACTTACCACTAGAGACACCTAAAAAGACTTGGTGGGGTTCATTTTGAGTTGATGCTGGCGCATTAGATTGAAGATAGTTCTTAAATCTTGAATATGATCTTCTTTGAGACGACTTTTGACAGCAATATCGTCAACATAGCATTCGACAGTCTTTCGCAGATGATCGCAAAAAATAGTACTCATAGCCCACTGGTAAGTTGCACCTGCATTCTTAAGACCAAACGGCATGACCGTATAACAGTACACACCCCGAGGAGTACGAAATGAAGCATGTTTCTCATCTTCAGGATTCATCCGGATTTGATTATATCCAGAAAACCTATCCATGGAAGAAATTCGTTCGAATCTACATGTATTGTCGATCATGACATCAGTAATCGGGAGAGGGAACTCGTCTTTATGGCAAGCATCATTGAGATCCCGAAAGTCTTTACAAACTCGAACCTTTCCAGTCTTCTTCAGGACTGGTACAACGTTGTCTACCCAGTCAGGATGCTGTTCTTCTCTGATAAAACTGCAAGCTATAAGCTTTTTGACTTCATTATCAATTGCATCCATCATTTTAGGCTTGAATCGCCGTTATTGTTGTTTGACCGCTTGGCATTCGGCAGAATGTTAAGCTTGTGAGTTGCAACTTGAGGATCTAATCCTGGCATATCTTCGTAACTCCAGGCGAAGACATCAATATATTTATGAATAAGATGAATTAAATCTTGTTTGTCATCCTCTGAGAGATTTTTGCTAATGAAGATTGGTCGTGATACACCTTCCTCTCCAATATCGATTTGGACATGTTGATCTTCAGTAGGTGGTTCTCGTTGTTCGAAACGAAGTTCTCACTGATTGTCCATCTTTTGTGCCCAAGGGTCTACTTCAGGAGCTTCTTCAATGTCATTTTCATCTTCTTCCGAGAATTCGGCAGACCCCATGTTAGAAGATACCATTATCCTATGAATATGACCAATGCTGGTGTCAAAATCCCATAAAATAGAATCAGAAGAGCTAGATCGTTCTTCTTTATTAGATTCAGAAAGTTCAGGAGTTGGGAGAGGTAAAGCATAACCTAAGCCCGCTTCGATTTACTGTGGTATTGTTGTAATTTTCCTTTTAGAACAGCAATAAGAAGGGGAGTCCGCCTTCCTTTACCATTGTTGAGGCCTGTTCTGAAATCATAGCCCATTTTGTGGATGATTGCTTTGGATTATGGACTATAGCGGCGTAATTGTAGCCTTCCTGTATCATCTCTATTATCGTTATAGAGCATGATTTTTGGTTCCTCTTCTTTATTGAAGAATATAGGCTTTTCATCTTTCTTTCGAGACGGTACTAAGAAGGATGACTCTTGTATTGAATCCAAGGATACCACATTTCGCAGAGATGATACGACTTCTATTGTAAGTGGGTTAAAGCTATCTAGCATATCCAAATAATACTGAGTATAGTAAAAGACATCAGTATACTGCAAAGTGTAGAAGCATGAAAAATATTGCTTTTAGTCCCACATCGAAAAGGAGAAGAAGAACGGGCTCACTCCATTCTATAAATAGAGCCCCCTTTCCTTCTTTGAAAAGGGCACCAACTTCTCTTCCCTCCTTCCAACTTGGACTCTTCCTACAACGCACCTTCGGGTGCTAAGTCGAAGAAGTCTAGGGCAGCGCGGGCTCGTCGAGCTCAGTCAGCTGTACCAACCTTTGAACATCAGAGCGTCCCACTAAGCGGGCCTCTAATGGAAAGTTGTACAGAACTGCCCGTGTCCAGCCCCCGGCAGCAAACGGACAGGGTGGTTCTCAAGAGTCTCCCAACAATGATCAAGGGCAAGTACCTTTTCTAGTCCCGCATCGGAGAGCAAACATGATACCTACGCACTCGTGTGCTTGGGATACCTGGGCCTACAAAGCAAGTGCAAAGGTTGATCGAGATGTCCTTGACTTGCGATATGTAATCCTTCACAAGCGCAAGGAAAGAAAAGGATTCTCTATGCGGCTCGAAATCAACATGGAGTCTCATGCAGGTGAAAACGTAGAAAGCTCCATGCGACCCATGAGGATTTTATGCGGCTCAAAATCCAGAATGCTTCATGCGGCTCAGAAAGCTTCATGCGGCCCAAAAGCAGCAGGGGGGCCTTATGCGGCCCAAAATCAACATAAAACTCCATGCGGCTCAAAAATTAGGGAGTTTCATGCGGCTCAGAACTTGGGTGGTCTCATGCAGCTCGAAAATCCCTCAGAGCTTCATGCGGCTCAGAAAGCTTTATGCGGCTCAGGAAGAGCCACGTGGCCTCATGCGGCTCAAAACAAGCCGATTACAGCTGGCCATAATTACAAACTGAACAACTGGTCATTAAATGTTCTGACATAACGTGACAGTTCTGACGGCTCAGACATAATGAAGAGACGTGTCATGCTCATCAAAAGACGAGAAAATCTTTGAGATAGCCGGCACAGTCCACAAATTCCAAAGAAGCTCTCTATGCGGATCGCCCAGACCACCTTTATGCGGTTCAGTTGGGGGTTCACCCTTATGCGGCTGCCACCCTCATGCGGCTCGGATTTTAGGGGCCACCTTTATGCGGTTCAGTTGGAGGCCACCCCCATGCGGCTGCCACTCTCATGCGGCTCGGATTGTGGGGGGCCACCCTTATGCGGTTCAGTTGGGGTTCACTCTTATACGGCTGTCACTCTCATGCGGCTGCCACCTTCATGCGGCTCTGTAGTCGGGGCCACACTCATGTGGCTCTGCCAGGACGCCCCGTCTATGTGTCTCGCAGCACAATGGCAGTTGGGACACGTGACAGAAGATCGACTAAGACTTATTCACCCGCGTTCATACGGCTCTCAGCATAATAGCGATTGAGACACGTGGCAGAAGATTGACCAAGACTTATCCACTCAGATTTGATACTATCAACAAATCATCACAATGCAGATTTATTGCAATCAACATAACTGCCCGGATCAATTTCCAACAACCAATGCAGATTTGTTGCAATCAACATAATAGCCAGATGGATTTCCAACAAACAAGATCAAGGTTAATCTTAACCAATCCCTAACCGCCCACTTTTCAAGAAGCAATTACTGCACACCCTACTTATCACAAAGTCCTATAAATAGCAAGGTGCCATTCCCTTGCAAAAGATGGGGAGACAGAGAGCGGCGGAGACACAGAGAGAGGCATAGAGCAAAGAGCACCCAGCAAGAACATTTCTTCATTAGAGCCGAAGCAACGTCCGATCGTCCAAAGAGTAAGGCAGAGTTGATAGCACTCTCCCGAGCCTCTTCCGTTACCCCCCAGAAAAACAAAACAATTATACTTTAGATTGCTTTTCCTAGATTTTGTTCCTAGGCTCTCTTCTATATAAGCGAGTTTGTAGTTGTGAAATAAAAGTCCAGTCATCCCATAAAATTATTCTGTTCTTTTATAATCAATAGCAAACGCGATGGCGACTCTGCTGGGGACTAACTTCTCTACGACTGAGAAGTTGATGACGTAATCGGACGCCGCCAAGCTCGGCTCCACGCAACAGATATTGGTCGTTCGCTTCGACCAGCAGGCGTTTGAAGAAATGCTCTCCGACGGGAGCACTGGCCCGGTCCAGAAGCGAACCCGCACGAAGAAGGCCCGCAGGGAGTGGAGGCCCAAATCATTTGCCCCTTTCCAAGCTATGGAAGAAATGCTCTCTGCTGCCCAAGACGACGGAGAAGCCTCTCATGCGGCCCCACTTCAGACCGTAGAGGACTCTGCTGTCCCCAAGTCCGGCAGAAAAAAAATACTACGATGCTGGAATTGCAGGGGCAAAGAGGGACTCTATGTGGTCGAAAAAGCAGTCACGTAAGGGCGCCCGCCGCATGGAGGAGGCTCATGCGGCCACAACTGCCCGCCGTATGAAGAAGGCTCATACGGCCAGAACTGCCCGCCGCATGGAGAAGGCTCATGCGGCCATAACTGCCAGCCGCATGAAAAAGGCTTATGCGGCCACAACTGCCAGCCTCATGATGGATGCCCATGCGGCCACAACTTCTAGCCGCATGCAAACTGTTCCCAGTCGCATGGAGAACACTTATACGGCTGCCAAACTCAGCCGCAAGCCATCCACCTTGCACGGCTCAGGGTCAGTCTTTAACCGCCTCTCATGCGATCCTGACCCCAGAGGCTCTCAGCAGGATGCGCCAGACTCTGTGACGCACAACTTGGACTCTTCCTACTATGCACTCTCAGGTGCTAGAGGAAAGAAGTCTAGGACAGTACGGGCTCGTCGAGCTCAGTCAGCTGTCCCAACTTCTGACCATCAGGGCGTCCCGCTGACTATTACGCGGGCCCCTGATAGAAAGTTGTATAAAACTATCCGTGTCCAACCCCCGGTGGCCAACGGACGGGATAGTTATCAAGAATCTCCCAACAATGATCTGGGGCAAGTACTCTTACTAGCCCCACATTAGGGAGCAGGCGGAATGCCAACACACTCGTGTGCTCGGAACTCTCGGTCCCACAAAATGAGTGACTTGCTTGATGTGATTCTTCACAAACGCAAAAAAAGAGAAGAGAGCTTGGTGTACAGAGAGTCCTTTCATGAACACCACTGCACTCAAGTCATCGTCAACTGCTGCTGTAGCAATGCGGCAGTACAAGAGGACTGGCAGTCCGTCTTCCAACGACTGCAACAGCCAGGACCGGTCCCGCAACAAAACTCAGGAGACGAGGCACTTCATGTCGCCTCCTGTAATTCTACTCAGAAGATCCCTACCGGCAAGGCGGGGAAGAAGATAAATGTTTCCAGCCCGACGTTCTCAACTAGCGTGGCCAGGAAACTTACATCCAAGTGACTGTCCACAACCACCACTGGAGGAGTTTATCAGGGCACCCGCTCTAAGACGAAATCTTCAACACTTAGAGATTCGTCATCTACATCTCTGGGGGTAGCCGAAGCTGGAGGTAGCACCCCTCCGAACATCCACAACAATCCGACGTTCCAAGAAGATGCACCGGAGGAAGTAATTCCCTCCACAGATGCAGTAGACCCAGACGTCCCCGAGGACGTCCACGGGTCCTAAGATGAGGCAGCTCCTGCGCAGGGGATAGCACTTCCTCTGAGTCTGAACCAGAGGAGAATATTCCTACATACCCCGATAATTTCTCAGTGCAAGGGTATGATTCAGAGGGCACGTCCTACACCGTTCCTTCCATCTCTCCTCATGTGAGGACGATGTTCATGATAAACAACGACCAAGACGGTCCCAGTGATCGCCAACGCATCGACATCCTGGAGGCCATACTTCATACCCTGGTCAAATCTGTGGACGAGATCAAAGCGACCCTACCAACTCTGCAAGGAAGGACGCCTGGCCAGACAAGCTTGGGTCCCACAGCCAATGCAGACTCGAACTCAACCCCGGGCGACAACCATCCTACAATATTGGCTCCTACCACTGCAGACGAGGCCAGGGAGACAAAACGAGAGGTCCAGGAGCTCCGGGCCATGTTCTACGCCCGAGAAACCTGCCAGGACCTCAGGATACGACAACCGTATCCTGCTGCATGGAGAGTTGTTCCCTTCCCACCAAGATATAAACCATTCAACATTAGTCCATATGATGGGAAGACATCTGCAAGTAGGTACATCACCTACTTCGAAGTCACAACCGACCATCTGCCTCATGACGACGCTATCATTACGAGGTTGTTCATTGGAGCATTGGAAGGGGTCGCCTTCGACTGGTACCGCAACTTGCCAGACAACTGCATCTATTCCTTTGCCGGCTTCAAAAACATGTTCCTTGAAAGGTTCTACGAGGTAGGACAAGATGTGGCAATGTCCACCCTCATGAACGTTGTTCCAGGTGAGAAAGAACTAACAAGGAACTACATTGAACGGTTTTGCCAAACCGCGATGAAATTGCCCTCTGGCAATCCAGATTCTTCTTTGATTAAAATCTGCCAAAAGAGGCTGCTTTCCACAATCAGCCTCTGGATGGGCGAAAGTCAGTTCAAGGACTGGAAGACTTTCATCATCAGCGCCACTAGCATAGAAGACAAGTTGAAGACAGCTCACCAACTGGGATTGCACATCTCGGAAGGAGAGGATAAGATCAAATGCCCTAATACCAACAACAACAACGACAAGTTCCTCAAGAAGTAATATGTCTAAACGATACTTTCCAACTATCTCTCGGATTGTGAGTCATATACCCGCAGGTATCGCTGAACTTACACTCTGACTTCAAATCTCCCAGATTGTTTAGTTATGTACCCTTAGGTACCGCTGAACTTACACTCTGGTCACTCCAAATAAATCCATATCGTATCTTCTGGATAGTAAGTCATGTATGACCATACCTCTGAACTTCCTTCCAAAAGAGCACCTTCTTCATGATCTATTACCCGCACTTTCAGAGCATAAAAAGGGTAACAGATCCACAAAATTCCCGAAACAACCACGTCGATGTCACCTCTGAGTTGTTTTACTTCCATCAAAAATAAACCACCTCTTACGTAGAACATCCATGTCCATATTACCTCTGAGTTGTTCTATGTACCCTTCGTGGAGTCCACTCCTGCCATGTCCTCATTACCTCTGAGTAGGAAGACTCCATTGTAAAGCCCCCATACTTACAATATCCTCGTTACCTTTGAGTAAGTATGTCGGTTTTTTCTCGACTTATTATCCGTACCCAAAAAAACCCCAGGGTACGCTAAGGATAATAGGCCCACAAATGTCCACAGTTGACCACAAATGTCCACAATTGACCACAAATGTCCGCAGTTGACCACAAATGTTGTACTAGGTTTTCTAGTACACGCGCCTCTTTTCTCACAAATCTCATGCCTCTGGAATCCAGCTGTTCCATGGCATTCTTTCGCCCGATACCAAGAACCTCCACATCCGCCTTACCGCAGAGTTGTTTTAGGTATCCCTATCAAATTTATTATCCGTACCTAAAATCAAGGTATGCCAAGGATAATAGGTCCACAAATGTCCTCTGTTGACCACAAATGCTGTATTAGGTCCTCTAGTACATGTACCCCTTCTTCACAATCATATTCTTCTAGAACCCAGTTGTTCCATGGCATTCATTTTCCGTTACATAGAACTTCCACGTCCATATTACCTCTGAGTTGTTCTATGTATCCTCATTCGAGTTCACTCCTACCACGTCCTCATTACCTCTGAGTAGGAAGGCTCTACTTTAGACCCATATTTACCACCTCCTCATCACCTCTGAGTAAATATGATGGTTCCCTCTCTCAACTTATTATTCGTACCTAAAACCAAGGTACGCCAAGGATGATAAGTCCACATAAAATCTCCAGCGAAAGTACCCAAACCTATCACCTCTATGCTACCTCTGATAGGATTGCCACACCTAAACAACTCTACTTTTTATGCTTCTTATTCAAAGTATTCCAAATTTGTATTTTGGAAACTTTGAAGGGGGTCTTGTAGAAGCATAGAAAATATTGCTTTTAGTCCCACATCGGAAAGGAGAAGAAGAAATGGCTCACTCTATTCTATAAATAGAGCCTCCTTCCTCCTTTGAAAAGGGCACCAACTTCTCTTTCCTCCTTCCAACTTGGACTCTTCCTACTATGCACCTTCGAGTGCTAAGTCAAAGAAATCTAGAGCAGCACGGGTTCGTCGAGCTCAGTCAGCTGTCCCAACCTCTGAACATCAGAACGTCCCACTAAGCGGGCCTCTAATGGAAAGTTGTACAAAATCACCCGTGTCCAGCCCCCGGCAGTAAACAGACAAGGTGGTTCTCAAGAGTCTTCCAACAATGATCAAGGGCAAGTACTTTTACTAGTCCCGCATCGGGGAGCAAACAGGATACCTACGCACTCGTGTGCTCGGGATACCCGGGCCCACAAAGCAAGTCAAAGGTTGATCGAGATGTCCTTGACTTGCGAGATGTGATCCTTCACAAGCACAAGGAAAGAAGGGGATTCTCTATGCGGCTCGAAATCAACATAGAATCTCATGCGGCTGAAAACTCAGAAAGCTCCATGCGACCCATGAGGATTTTATGCGGCTCAAAATCCAGAATGCTTCATGCGGCTCAGAAAGCTTCATGCGGCCCAAAAGCAGCAGGGGGGCCTTATGCGGCCCAAAATCAACATGAAACTCCATACGGCTCAAAAATTAGGGAGTTTCATGCGGCTCAGAACTTGGGGGGTCTCATGCGGCTCAAAAATCCCTCAGAGCTTCATGCGGCTCAGAAAGCTTTATGCGACCCGGGAAGAGCCATGTGGCCTCATGCGGCTCAAAACAAGCCGATTACAGCTGGCCATAATTACAAACTGAACAACTGGTCATTAAATGTTCTGACATAACGTGACAGTTCTGACGGCTCTGACATAATGAAGAGACGTGTCATGCTCATCAAAAGACGAGAAAATCTCTGAAATAGCCGGCACAGTCCACAAAGTCCAAAGAAGCTCTCGATGCGGACCGCCCAGACCACCTTTATACGGTTTAGTTGGGGGTTCACCCTTATGCGGCTGCCACCCTCATGCGGCTGCCACCCTCATGCGGCTGCCACCCTCATGCGGTTCGGATTGTGGGGGCCACCCTTATGCGATTCAGTTGAAGGCCACCCCCATACGGCTGCCACTCTCATGCGGCTCAGATTGTGGGGGGCCACCCTTATGCGGTTCTGTTGGGGTTCACTCTCATGCGGCTGTCACTCTCATATGGCTGCCACCTTCATGCGGCTCGGTAGTCGGGGCCACACTCATACGGCTCTGCCAGGATGCCCCGTCTATGCTTCTCGCAGCACAATTGCAGTTGGGACATGTGGCAGAAGATCGACTAAGACTTATTCACCCGCGTTCATACGGCTCTCAGCATAATGGCGGTTGGGACACGTGGCAGAAGATTGACCAAGACTTATCCACTCAGATTTGATGCTATCAACAAATCATCATAATACAGATTTATTGTAATCAACATAACTGCCTGGATCAATTTTCAACAAATAATACAGATTTGTTGCAATCAACATAATAGCCCAGATTGATTTCCAACAAACAAGATCAAGGCTAATCTTAACCGATCCCTAACCGCCCACTTTTTAAGGAGCAATTACTGCACACCCTACTTCTCATAAAGCCCTATAAATAGTAAGGTACCATTCCCTTGTAAAAGACGGGGAGACAGAAAGCGACGGAGACACAAAGAGAGGCATAGAGCAAAGAGCACCCAGCAAGAGCATTTCTTCATCAAAGCCGAAGCGACGTCCGATCGTCCAAGGAGTAAGGTAGAGTTGATAGCACTCTTCCGAGCCTCTACCGTCACCCCCCCCAGAAAAAAAAAACAATTGTACATTAGATTGCTTTTCCTAGGTTTTGTTCCTAGGCTCTCTTCTGTACAAGTGAGTTTGTAGTTGTGAAGTAAAAGTTCAGTCCTCCCATGAAATTATTCTATTCTTTTATAATCAATGGCAAACACAAAGGAGATACTTTATTGATTTTTATACCATTATTTACAACAGAAACTTTAGCCTTAGCAGGCTTAGTCAGATTGATGACAAGAGGGGGAGAAGAAGAACGAGAAAGAAGAGGGAGCTTCTTACGACGAAGGTCGATTACAAGCGACTCAGAAGAGGTGAGCTCTCTTTGTTCCAGACTATCACCCTTGAGCTGCTTCTCATGGAAAGGAAGATAGATAGTTAGTGGTTTGAAAGACTGAGGACATGAGGTACGTCCTTTGACGGGAATCACCAGAGTATAATTTGGCACACTCTTCTATTCTTTATCCGTGTCCATTGCTAGGACTTCCTTCATGAATTCTTCCTTGTACATGCGAGAATCATTGCAGTATGCTTCAACCCCTTTAAAAGAATTCAGATCTACAACCTCTTTTTGGACTTCTCCAGTACCATCCACATATTTAAAACATTAGTGGAGCGTAGAGGGTACAATATTACGTTTATGGGGGAATGGACTTCCCAATAAAGCGTTGTATGAGCCATGATTGTCAATAACATAGAAAGTTACTTTTGACCAATAAAGCGTTGTATGAGCCATGATTGTCAATAACATAGAAAGTTACTTTTGTACGAAGATTGCCAATTTGAAGCTTTAGGCGTATCTTCCCCAAAGGTTCACTTATTCCTTGATTAAACCCCAGGATGGTAGTGATAGTTGTAGAAAGTTTATGCACTGGGATTTTCAAAGCATCCAGTAAAAACTTCGACATAATGCTAAGTGCGGACCCTG
>JANAVB010038174.1:17500-32092 GCA_029216955.1 Iris pallida
CCTTCGACTAGAACAGAAAATGTGGCACTGGATATATATTCCCGAACTCGAGCGACCCAAATCTCCGAGAAACCCATGGCCAGCATTGAGGCACAAATGAATTCTCTATTTACCGTGTCGTAGGCTTTACGAAGATCTAATTTGAGACAGGCTTTTCCACCTCCCGGCCTGTTAAATTCTCTGACGAACTCATGAGCCAGTAGAGAGTTTTCAGAGATTGATCTCCCTTTCACAAATGCGGCTTGATTTTTTGATATTAACTTCATCATAATATCCTCCATACGGCGACACATAATCCCAGTGATGAGCTTGTAGATATAGTTGCAGCAGGCAATTGGGCGATACTCTGACAAGTCTGTCGCCCCCTCCTTCTTTGGAATTAGAGAAAGAAACGTGTGGTTGAACTCCTTGAGAAGTCTTCCGGACTCGAAGAATTCTCTAATAGCTTCGAAAACTTGGACTTTGATATCTGCCCAATGAAGTTTATAAAATTTGCTTCCAAACCCGTCGGGGCCAGGAGCTTTATCTGGATTAGCCGACTTTACAATACTCTCTATCTCCTCCATCCTTAAGGGAGCCAGTAAAATGGCATTCCCTTCTTCCGTAACCAGCCGCTTACTCACAATGTTAGGAAATACTGATTTGTAATTATGCTGATTGTATAGATTGGAGAAATACCTGACAGCCGAATCCGTAATACAGGTAGCAGTGGAGATAACATTCCCTTGTTGATCAATGATTTGCTGGATCTTGTTCCTGCGTTGCCTTGTCCGTATCACGTCGTAGAAAAAACGTGTACATTTATCACCTTCTTTAAGCCACGCACACTTAGCACGTTGAGCTGTAGCAATTTCCTCGACAAGTCTGAGTTTGCCTACTTCGATAGATAGCTCGCGCTCCGCAGTAGCTATTTCTTCATTGGTAGGGTCGACTTGGAGGCTCTCTTGAATCCGATTAAGAGCTTCAGACTTCCGCTCCAGTTCTCCGCTTGGTCTTGATCGGACCCATGTCTTCAGTTGGGCTTTTATCGACTTAATGGTGCAAGCAACTCTATATTGTGCCGTGCCTGTCATCCTCTGCCGCATTCCAGTATCAACTGCCTCTTTATAGCCATCTAGTAGGTGCCATCCGTTGTTATAACGAAATGGAGATGCTTTCTTCTTCTCCAAAGTAGCTAATTGGATTCTTAAGGGGCAGTGGTCGCTTGTCCCCGCTGACAAGCCGACCACTGGGGAGTTAGGGAATTTCTCAAACCATCTATTGTTGTCGACCGCTCTGTCCAATTGACAACAGACGCGATTACTAGTAGATTTGTTACTCCAGGTCCAGAGATGTCCTCCGCGATTGAGTTGACGTAAGCCAGTTCGTAGAAGACAATCTTGGAAGTCTTATAATATCGACTCAGGAATCGGACGTCCTCCTATCTTTTCGTGTTGATATAATATGGTGTTGAAATCACCCATCACAATCAAGGGAAATTTGAACTGATGCTCTGCCAAGTAATTGACTTGATCGATATCTTGCCATAGCTCATCTCGCTTCCTCCTATCATTGTGACCATATATTGCCCCCACAATCAGTTGGAGACCTCCTTAATGAGTTAAGGAAATGGCGAAAAGTTGTTCTGATTTATAAACAACCTCTCCCAACCAACAATTCGAATCCCACATAATCCAGATACGTGCCATAGGACACATATCCAAGTTGTTGGCCTGATTCCATTGTGCTGGAGTTCTTCGTTCAATCAGACTAGTAGACTTGATCTTAGTTTCAAGAAGCGCACATAAATTGCAGCGTTCTTGCCTCATCATATTCCTCACCTCTCGCCATCGACCAATCGAGCAGACTCCCCTTATGTTCCAAGCTAGTATCGACATTTATTGTCTAGGTTGAGAACCCTGAATATCTCCTGCAGTGTCATCTCGGGGGGATGTCTGCAATTCATCTACCTGCTGGTTGTTGTCTCGTCCTTCTGATTGTTTATCCTTCTTAAGTAGGATATGTTCCCGCCATGCTGGATTAGCAATCACTATACTACTTTGTCCGTCCCCATCGTCTCTCTCTTGCTCTGTATTTTGATGTCTTTCCTGTGCATTAGTTGGCATAGTTGACATAGAGTCGCTTGTCGATATCCTGATGCTTTCCACTCCCTGCCGTGCTTGCCGCTTCCTATTCGAATTATAGACTGCCCCTTTATGTTTGAGACTACTTACAGATTCTGCTCGCCTCTTCGTTGCATTAGTACCTGATGATTGAAATATGATGAGGCTTCTATCATCTCCTTCCTGTACATTGCTTCCCTGTGCTCTGTTTCCCTGGTTATCCTCCTCTATCACGACTTCTTTGGAAAAAGATATGTCGTGTCGTCCATGAATAGCCTGCAAGGATGGTAATCCCGTGGATATCTCATGATTTGGTAACACTACTGCTATATCGAGCCCCGTACATCCGTCCACTCCTACTGTCAAGTGAACCTCCTCCATATCCTGCGGCGAGGGGTTCTCCTGCCTCTCCCCGTGTTCATTACTGCTATCCTTATTTTGGCTTTGAGGTTCTTGTGCTCCACCTTCTTTCATGTTGCAGTTTTGTGCCATATGGCCAAACACTTTGCACCTTTGGCATCCGGGAGGAACCCATTCGTATTCCACGCCTTGACTAAATACATCTCCAGTTGGAACCTCATAGGAGATCTCCCTTGGAAGCCTGATTCCTGCTTCAATTTCGACAAGCACTCGTGCATACTGTAGCCGTGATCTAGACTGAGTAGCCTCATCTGCTTTGAGCGGTCTTCCTATTAGGCTAGCAAGTTTCATGATCATAGTTTTGTTCCAATACTGGATGGGTAGCCCGGGTAGTCTAACCCAAACAGGTATCGTATGGAACGCATCTCGTTCACATCTGGTATTAGGTTGCCAAGCTTTCACAATTATTAGACGTCCGTCAAACGTCCACGGACCATCTTGGATCACACGATCGACGTCTTCTTGAAGATCAAATTTCACAAGGAAGAACCCATCTTCTCGAGCATAGAACTCCATAGCACCCTTCGGTCTCCATACTCGTGTAGCATATGCACGAATTTGGCCATAGAACGGTCGATCACCCATCACGTAAAGGATGAGGGTATTTCTCCAGTACGCTACCGTTTCTTGTATTTCCTCTGCTGTGAATATCGCCCTTCTGCCGCCACCATCTCCCTGTGTTGGTTCGACGTACTCCATCTCTACCTCAGGCGATCCGCTCTTGACTCGACAGATATCTGCCCACGAGACCCCCCCTGGTCGGCTCCCTGCTTGACCTTGCGGAGTCGTGGTTGTTCGACTAGCATCTACGCTTCGTTGTTGTATCATAGGTCTTTTTCCTTTATCTAACCCTCCGTCTTTTTTTCCGTCCTTCGCCGTTCGGTCATGGTGGTTAAGGACACGATCTACTCGTGTCCGATCTCCAGCCACCCTGTATGTAGGAAGTCTCCCATTGTTTCTTGGCCCTGCTATCTGTTCTCTTGCCCTAGGAGGACCGCCATAGGGTTGTCGCCTTCGTCGATGCACGGTGGTCCATCCCCCTTTCTCCTTCTGTGCGTATCCTCCCTCCGCCTGTGGTGTAAGGCCTTCTGGCCTCCTTCCTCCGCTGCTGGATGCACCTGGATCCCATGCCTGCGCTATCGTCGCCGGGTTTAGGGTTTCCTCTTCCGCCGCCAACTTCCTTTATATATATATATATATATATATATATATATATAATGTACATATAAAAATGTCTGTGCTGCCATCAGATTCGATAGAGGGAATACACCAGGTATATGTAGTAAGTTATATAGGGAGAAGTCATTCCTGTGAACTGCTAGGCAAGGGTTAAGCCTGTAGGCCTGTGCCCAAGTGGTAGAAGTCCCTACCATACAGGCAGATGAACCTGTGTACTAGGTGCACATGTACTGAGATTTCAGTAGATTCAGGAAATGGCCCTGTGCTTGACAGGTAATTGGAGCTTTCAAGAAGCAGTGAAGGGAAGTTGGAGCGTATTAGAAGGGTTTTTTGTTGAGGATAACAGTAGTATAAGATGTTTGGATAGTGTTAGTCATTGGGGTGGCTTGGTATTAGTTTGGAGTGTAGGCAATAGTGTGTGTTATATGAATGAGTGAAAATACTTGAGTAGTGTCAAAGAAAAACTTAGAAGGTATCAGTTGGTTTCACAGGAGTGAGTGCCCTTAGATATCCATGGGTGTACATAATGTAGGATAGTGCAAGTACTCGAGTATGTGTGTTCAAGTGAATGATAGAGTGAATAGTAGCAATAACGTAAGGGAATGGGGTGGTGCTATATCAGAGCACATAGGCTCGGGCACAAGTAGGAAGAAGTCATGGCCGCAAGGAAATAGGGGAAAACAACAGTAGGAGACAGTGGGAGCATAGGGCAAGGGCTTGAATTGAGTAGGTTAGCAAAGAGTGAAGAGAGGAGTTCTCTGTGCTGGAAGTTAAGGATATATGAGAGTTGGGGGTGTGGCTATCCTAGTATATAGGCAGTTAGACTTGGGGGTTCCTGTAGAGATGAGGAGCCAATGGACAACATATAGAGGTCCATCATTAGCAGCAACAGGGGTATAGATAGGCAATAGGTTGAGTGTATACATGTTGAGAGTGTGTGATGGAAAGATAGGTGAATAATTAAATATATACCACATAGATAGAAGGGAGTGTGGATTGGTAGGTGAATAGGGAGTTTAGTTATGAGCAGTATGCTACCTAACAACATAAGTAGCAGTCATGTATTTATTGTGATCAACAGAAATAGTATTTCAGAGAAGAAAAGGAGAGTAGGAACATTCAGTTACATATATATATATATATATATATATATATATATACATATATATATGTATGTGCGTATAAATGTAGATACATGTGAATGAGAGTGCATACATATATATCCAGACATTAGGATAGATGGGGAAAATGTTTGGGAGTGTGTGTCATAGCAGGTAAGAAAGGAAATTAGGGTGCATGATGGTGAATAGGAGAGTCAAGTGTAGGTGAAAGCAAGGGCTTGTGCAAGGAACAGTGAGTGTGTGAGAGCTTGGTGCATGTGCACCTAAACAAGGGGAATGTACCATATTTACACAGGGACTTGGGGGCAGTGGTGATGCTGCCATCTGCAGGGTATTATTTGAGAGGGTGTATCAAGAATAGGGGTAGCAGGTAGCAAGGAGTTTAGGTAGCAGCAGACACTTGATGCCATGTAGCAGCAGTATAGTGTGGGAGTACATTTATCTGTGTTTGTGAGTATAGTGTGAGTATCCATGTATCTTGGGGGTGTGGGTGTTGTTAGGCTGGTGGCAATGGATAATAGCATAGAGAGTAGGGAAAAATGTTAGTAAGGGGTCGACTTACAAGTTGGTAGTCATATGTTATGCTAGAAAAATATTAAGATAGAACTTGGTTTACCTATGAGGGTAAATCCTAAGCAAGGGTTGATATTAGATTTTAGTATTACTTTGGGATACACCAAGGTAATATTGAGTATGAGATCTCATTGGTTTGATATTAGATACCAAGTGGGTTTTCAAAGTGTGGTACTAAGTTGGCTCAAAGCCAAGGTATCCAATAGGGTTAAGCCTTAGCTATGAGGATACTAGTATATATATTATGTAATATTGACACCCAGTATCCCATATAGCCAAATATAGCCCAGGTAATCATAGGGATGGAATCATTCGACCTAGAAATAGCTAGTTTGACCAAGTTGGACAAGTTTGACCTATAGTTGACCTAGTTTGACCTATAATTGACTTATTGACCTAGATTTGGACTGGTTTGACTTGTTTTCATTCTAAAACTTTATATTGATATAATATTCTATATTTAGGTCTTTGAGGCACTGTATTGAACACTGTTGATTTTCTATACCGGATCTTAAGCGAATACATTCTCTGATAATTTCCTGTTTTATGATATCTTCTATATTTCTTGTATTTAGTATAGATATCCTTGATATTCTTTGACACATTGATTATGCAAATTGGTATTTCTGGATCCCGTCATGAGATGTTATTCCTTGTATATCTTGGTGTATCTTGTGCGAGCCTTATTGTTGTTCTTGTGCATTGTATGAACACCAATTCATGCAAAGGCTCACGATCTTCTCAAAGAATCCTGTGTCGTAACGTGCCATGGTTGGATCTACTATACTAGTCAGGGACGGGGAGTATTAGCGTAGATATGTGATCAATACCCTCCTTGCATCAAGTCGAACCTTGAATAATGTTAATCATACACCGCACAAACGATTAACCAGGCTATAAACTCTTGTATCAAGTTCCTAACCGGATTATATGTTGAAACTAGTGCTCACTCACATAGATAATATTGTTCCTGATTCTTGTACATGATATATCCTGTTCTCTTGCTCTTACACTCATTTATAGTTTTGCGTATGTCTTACTTCATGTACATGTCTCTTTACCTTATATATTCTCTCTATTTACTTCTATATAGTCTTTATTATTTTATTAGAACTGTTATTAGAAATGTATCTCGCTCCAATTTTGATAGAATATATTTTCCAGATGACGTAGAGGACGAGTACCCTACCCATTATGGCCTTTCAGATGTAATAGGAATAAATCGGGAGACTCTGGTTCAGGAGGGTCTAGTTCCAGTAGATGAGCCTTATTTAGCGACTCATTCGGCTAGATTTGTGCTAAATTTCTCTAGTTAGACTCTTGGCCTGTTTATTATTTTTGAGACTTGTATTTGAGATTGTTGACTCTTAGACTTTCTGGACTTGTATTATTTGATGACTAGACTTTTTCTGAATATTTTTTATTTTGTTTTTTTATCTTTGGTACAAATTACCTTTGTTTTAGCATTGTGATTGAGTGTGATTATATTGTCATTTACTTGTCCTCTATTTGGAGATGACCATCTCGACATGTTATAATATATACTTATAATTGTTAGTCAATTAGTTACACCTAGACAGCATTTTACTACCGATGCTGCGGCGTAGGCTGGGCGCTGTCATGCAATCGTGCCCTTATACAGGGTGCGGGTCGTGACACATTTTTAGTGGTGTCCCATGCAAATCAGAAGTCACAATTAGTGCGATATCGTAGTGGTGCTCGACTTAGAATGCTGCTACGAGCTAGCTATATGTATATAGGATATAGGCTATAGGCTAAGGATACTCAATCACAAATAGAAAAAACTTTCAAATTTCTTCTATACAATTGTCCTTTCTTGATGTTGATTATTTGCACTCTAACTGTCCTCCTTTGAATATATTCTATCTTGTGCCATATTGACCTCTTTCTTTTGATCCGTCTTCAGGATGCCTCCTAAGACTAGGTCGCAGCGTTCGGGACCTGTAGCTTCAGAGTGGTCTGTGACATCCCGTGATCCTGTCCCAGTTACTTCTTTCGGGATTGGAGTGACAGCAACAACTTTCGGGGGCGCTTCTCCTCTAGTGACGATGACTATTTCTGAGGTTGTTGTAGGTGCTTCTACTTCAGCGTAGGAGGCCGCGATCGGGGTTGTCGCTAGTGTTCCTCCTCCTCCTATGCAACAGACTCCAATATCCGTTCCAGGAGATCTTCCTCCTCTGCCTCTAGTACCTACTGATGTGGGAAGATGTTTGCCTTCTTCAGAGAGATGCTAGAGGCACAAAGGACGCAATCCGAAGCGCACAAAAGGAAGTCAGATGCGATATGACAAGGCTTGGAGGATGCTCATCAGCTCACCCTAGCTGCAGTAGAGCGAGGATCTCCGACCAGCAGCAGGATGCCCAGCAGAGGCCAGGAACATTAATAACTTTAAAAAGCTGGGACCCCAAGATTTCAGTGGGATAGAAGGCATCATCTACACTGATGACTGGCTCGAGGATATCAAGCATCTCATGAGGGTGTCCCACCTCGCTGATGATTTAAAGGTTGAGGCGGTAGGTGTCACGACCCGCACCTAATATTTGGGCGTGAGGCGTGGGTACGTCCAGCCAACACCGCAGAGTCGGCAATAGTACAGTGTCTAGTCACCTCCACATTTACAAATACAACCACGCAGTTTATAATTATTTGCACAATGTAAACCAAATCAACAGATAGGACCAAACAAGATAAATTCTATAAAATAGTCTGGAGAGATAGATAATGAATAATCTGACAAACTCCAATATCGATCAAAATGTACTAAAATGACATAATCTCCAAAGAAAAGTAATGTACTAGAGAACATCCACCAATCAACTCATGAGTCTTAAAATAGGAATAACATCTAAAAGTCTTCGCTAAATAAATCTATGAAATACTAAGCAAATCTACTAAAAGCGATATGTAACAGGCAACTTCGCATAAGCAGCCTCCAGCTTGTCTATGTGCCAAAATCTGGATTTGCACTGGGCTCATAATATGTGGTACAGAAATCTTCTAAGTCATCACCTAAAATATTGGTTTTCCAGTCAGGAATGGAACAAACACACAAACTGAAAAACTATCTACAACATAATAGAGTCGATAGTACGTGAATATAACATATATGGAAGAAAACAGGAAGGTAAGCTGATGACATGGTATATCTAGAATAAAGTATGAATTACAGAACATGATATGTCAACTAGAAAGAATGTAAAAGCATAGTGACATGGTAAGTGGTGAAATGTAAGAAAATAATAAAAGGCAAGCTATCCAAGTGTATTAAAATATCTGTTTCGACATGTGAACGGCTATGAGGTAAATTCGGCACCCTGTACATATCGTGTGCAACTGCTATTCTCCACGAAAGACACGAGAGATAGAATGAGAAGTACACACGTCTACCTAGATATTTCTCCCTCCCGACCAGTACTCATGATCCCCAAACAAGTCACTCACTACGAAAGAAGCTAAAACAGAGTATAATAAATGGGGGTTCATGATACTAACTCGTGTGTCCATCGTGTCATCAAGCAAAGGAACATATGAATAATATATATTGAGCAAAACTATCAAAATTGGAAGCAGATCAGAAATTGTACTTGCCTGTGGTCCTGAGATGGTAGTACGAGTGTAGTACTGAATCATAGTCCAACAGACCTATATTATGAATTTCCATATCAATACATAATTTAGAGTACAAATGAAACTATCTAATAGATTACTTAGACTTCCTAATGGATTCTCTCTTTGATACTATGTTGGTTTAGACCCTTTCAGTGAGTTGGTTGCCTATGGGTTACCACTATTCATTTCATACTTGGTGTCTCAATTCTTGCTGTTTACAGCAGGTAAGAATGCTATTTTTGCTATTGGTACTTCATTAGTACTATTTTGGTTACTAGCTACTGTTAATGATGTCTCTGTTTGAATTCAGGTTCCCACAACATTATTCAGATACCCTATGTGCTGGTACTACCTATCTGTTTTCCCCACTAAGCCAATGCCCCTCCTTACATGTACTCATTCTAGAACTGATATGAGGGTTATCACCTCTGGTTGTAGCTATCCTTATGTTTAGGTCATCCTACCTATGAGCCTGGTTTCCTGAACTATTGCTCCATTTGCTGCCTATGGGACTTGATTACTCCTGATATGAATTTCTTGGCCTACATATGTTCTTTTGTCCACAGACACTTGCAATGCTACTATGGTCCACTACCTAAGTACCATTTACATCTACAATTCCTGAGATGATAGCTAGACACAGTAGAATTTGTGAAGAGACTGGTGGTGCTCTTATTTAAAGTTGGGAGTGGTTTTGATGAAGGTAGTGTTCCTGGGGTAATACACTCAAACTAAGTAAAACCATAGTCGATTGACCATAGTAGAGGATAGGTATTACCTACTGTATCTACCAGCCTATCCTCTATACTCAATAGGTACTAATGTTGGCCTCTAGGGTAAGTCATAAGCCCTATAAAGCTACTGTCCTACAATCAAAATCATGCTTGTATAGGTGTTATTTATAATGGTATTTACTCTATGCTGGTTCTTTATTCCTGATGCATCAACACAGTTCCTATACAATTCCTGAACATTCGCTTAGACTGCAGGTCTAAGCCTTGGTTATCACATTTGCCTATAGGGATTATACTCTCCAGTACTCACTGCACGTGATGTTAATTTGGTTGTACTCGAGCTCCCTTTGGTTACTCGGGTGTTGTTCAAAAGGGCATGCTAAACTTGTATATCTATAAGGGCAAAATAGAGCTTCAGTGAGAGGGATCAAGACATTAAATGAATGTATTTCATGAATTGGTTCATGAGTTAGAAGACTCCCCTTGAGTTAACTGTTGGTACAACACTTGGTTGTGCAAGACTGAAGTAACCACAACTGATACCTACTCTGTTACATATGTCAAGGAGAGTCCATAATCCCTAATATTTCCTATTTGTCATAACCCACAGATATTCTACTGATGCTTCCCAGTTCTGAACAATTGTAATCCTATCTACATTCTTGGGGTGACTACCTACCAATCTTCTCTCTTGTGGCTGTGCCACCTATACCAGGTACAGATCTAATTCTAGTACCCTGCTATAGGGATGGTCTTTAGGACATGGCTACTTGCTACCTACTGCTCATATACCAACTCTACTTATACCTTACCCCTATTACTACTGATACATTGTAATATAAGATTCAGTAATATGTTGACTTTACCACCGAATGCAACATGTAAATGATGTTTCAAATCATCATTTCTTTCTACACAAGACTACTTGGTCCTGAGGTTTCCTTATCCAGTTATCCTTTAACGTTGGAAAAATAGCTTAGAAGAATCTACTAGGAAACCAATCAGACTAAGATTCTTGGAAAACAAAGTACTTTATGTGTTAACAAACTTGTCATAGTAGCAATTTATCAGATGTAGAAAATCCCTCTTTATACTGGTGCCATCTGATACATTATGAATAACTGGGTACATTTTGTGTATAAACCTGTCACCTTAGTGTACTGTCACAAGATACCATATGGTATCAACTGCATCCTAGCACAACTGAAACAAATCAAATTAATACAAAGTGTAATCTAATGTAAGCGCACACTGTAAGGGAACTTGACCCTGCCCAAGATGATACTGATACAGGTACTAATTTGGCTTGTCATCTATATTTCTAGACTTTGATACAGTCTACCCCTGTTCTGATACTCCCTCTTATCCCTGTCCCATATTGAATTTGCTGTGAAGCCACACATTAAACCTAGTTGTGCCATTACCACTTGCACACCTTTGTAGCTTAAACGAAATCTAGATGGAGAATAAGCAACAGTAGCAAACTCCAGAATTGCTCTAGGCGCCAGATTAAGGTTCCAGGTTTGAAGGGCGTGGATTCAAATCCCATTAACTATCAGTTATATACTACTACAATTATGCAATAGCCATAAGGGCACGGATACAGATTCTTATGGACATCAATCCATTGGTATACATAGTTATATATATATATAGCAGAGTTCTTCAAGTTCTCTCAATTGTAAGATATCGACTTATTCTTAGGAAATCTATCGAACACCTTAGGGTTCCATGAATTGTTCTAGAGTTGTGTAATAGATGGAGGTCAGAGGGTTACCTGGGAAGTGCTCTGCAACTCGTGTCGACACGACAATGTTGTAGGCGATCCCAACTGTTAGCCGATCCTTCACAAGTAATCAAGAACCTTGGGGAGATAGAAAATTCTAGGGTTTATAGATGGGTCGGTCCACAATTGCTATAATATATAATTTTATTTTTTTGCTATATATAATATATATATATATATATATATATATATATATATATATATATATATATATATATATATGTGTCGATCAAGGAGGAAGGTGATGAGAATAATTCGTTTAAAAATTTGAATTCGGCTTTATCTAAAGATTCCTGTGAGCTTAAAAGTCCTTCTCTATTTGAATCCTGATTGTATCATATTGGCTTTATTACAGGGTCGGTTAACAGGAGGATTGGATAGGGGAAATTAGATTCAAAAGTAGTTTGGGTTTACCCGAAGGATTGAGTCTGTCACCTATTCGATTTGGAGATTTGAATGCGAGGGGTTTAGGAACTCGTACTCAAACAAGACGAAATTCAAATAACAGTTGAGATTTGAATCTCAACTTTTCCTTTAGCCCCTATCAATTTGAATATTACCCCTTGTCCCTTTACATTGTCATTTTTAAGTAAGTAAAATTAATTAAAATAAAATTAATGAATGAGCAGAAGCTGTGAATAATTATTAATAAAAGGAGAATTGGTCTAGGGGTTTACAGTAGGGCTACAGCTGCTTGATACCGCTGTACCTGGTTCAGAAATGAGCTGGATCTTGTTGAGAGGGTCATACTTGGACCGAATTCAATAACCTCTTCAAAACATGTTCTATCTCCTACCGATGGGCTGGACTGGATAAACAGTTCCAGAACCTCCAGCAGGGAGGTATGTTAGTCGAGGAGTATGCTGCAGAGTTCGACAGGCTGAGCCGATACACATAGTACATGGTGCGAGACCAATAGATTAGGGTGAGCCATTTCAGGGAGGGTTTGACTTGGGATGTGAAGATTCTCATTCCTTTGCTTCTATGAGACGTACGCAAAGATCCATGCGAGGCACGTAAGGTAGAGCAAGAGTTGGGCCTGAAGCCTAAGAAAGACCGTAATATCTTCTCGGGGGCTACTAACAGTGCAGGGCCTGCTAAGCGTCCCCAGCTCTAGGGACCGTTCCTTCCAGTCACGCAGCAACAGTTTTATGCTAGGCTAGAGCGCCCGTTCAGCAGGTGCCACAACAGCAGCAGAGGTCGGTAAAACATATTCGTTTTGCTACTACTGCAAGAAGCCCGATCACCTCTGGGAGATTTGTAGGAGGCGATTGGGAGTGTACCTATATTGTGGCACCGAAGGGCACCAATTGAGGAATTGTCCTTCGATCCCTCGTCGTGCAGCTCAGGGAGCAGGTGCAACTCAGAGAGCACCGATTGGGCCACCTGTGGCACCACATCATGCCCTACACCAGCGCGGAGATATTGTCAGGGCAGGGCTTTTGCGATGGCGTCGGCGAGGAGACCAATTCTGCAGGTGATGGGCTAGGAGGTTAGGTCATGTTCTTTCCTTTTTAATTTATTTCATCTATTGATTGCTTGATTTATTTTTTAGTACCTTAGCTTGCATATGTGATTTTCATGCTAGATCAATAATGAACCTTAGAAGAGACCACAATAACATGACACTGTAGAGGCTATAACCGTGCATGTCTGTTTCCATTCCACAAATTGCATATTGTAACTTCATATAGAATTTTGCTAGACTTTGATTGTTGGGGGCTAACCTAGAGAAGAGTACAACCAACTTAAATTTCGAGGACAATTTTTTAAGAGGTAGGAAGAAGTAGGATTGTAACTACTTAAATCTGGGAGAGGGTATTTTTTGTCATTTCATAGGGTAGATTGTAACTATTTAAATTCGGAGAATATTTTTATCATTCAAATTTTTAATATTTGTGTCTAATTATTTATTTCATATTGTGTATGTTTACTAAATAATTTTGTGTTAGTTATTTTGGTTAGAGGGCTAGCCTAATTGTTAGACTTATGTTAGTGAACCGGTTAGCCTAGACACTTGACTAAAGCCTAACACTAGCATGACATGACTCATAGATCAACTTAATAGACTAGACAATTTAGACCCCATTAGTTATGACCAACTAGTTAGAATAGACATTAGACTATTTACCGAAATAGGTCCAAACCCTTCCATAGGTAATTAGCCTTCATGACAACATTAGAGGCATGTAGGACATTCTAGATTAGCTAAACCTAGCCCTATATGGCAGCCATGTAAGGAAGAGAGAGGGCCTCCATTCTTCATTTCTTTCTATATTCTTATTTTTCTTATTTTGGGGTTATCTTCCAAGTAGAGCCATTCCTCCACCATTTTATCTAAATTCTCACCCATTCTCTCACATATTTCTCTCATACTCTATACTAGAAGGTTGCTGAGACTAGAAGCAAGGAGAGGAGTCCACTTGCTAGGAGCTACATGTTCGGATCGTGTCCATTTGGCTATTCAATGGAATCCATCTTCCAATTGATATAACCCTCTATTTCCTTGTTATTTAGATTTAATTTGTGATAATAAACCTCTAGGAATTCACCGTTGACTAGGGCTACCTGTAGGAAGAGGTTTGAGACACTAATGTGTCTCTATTTGAAAGCTAGGAAGAGTTTTATGTCATTTTTGAGAAATTTCGAGAATGACACACCAAGTGTTTAACACTAGGTTTGTAGATTGGGTAGTACGTGTTTATTTCGTGTCCACAAATGGATACATATAGGTTCGTGTCGTGATACTGTAGGACACGGGACCAATTTAGGGATTTTTAGACTCTACCATGTGGTGTACATGCTCTATTATACACGACATTGGCACTAGCTTAGAAATGCCCTAATTATGTTCTAATATATATATTAGGCTTGCCTATAAATTTGACAGGATTCGGACAAGGTTTGGTAGATTATCTTGGGTGTATCCGTAAACTTTTGCACCCAGTGTTCGATACGTGTTCCTATAGAGATTTTCGTGTCTTCTTGAGTTAAGATTTTAGGCATGTGTCCTAAATAGATATGTGGTGTGGTGTCATGATATCTCA